>JAANDG010000103.1:0-324494 GCA_036852015.1 Pelodera strongyloides
TTCGTTAACAGCGATCATACTATTCGGCTTAAAAGCACCGGCTACCTGAAACACAATTTATATATTAACACGTATTGAAAGCCCAAAACACAGTAACATCATGTTAATTCTAGCCCTCTTCTTACAAACAATATGCCTAGGAGACCACAAGTTTGGTCAATAACGAACAGACGAACCAGAAAACAGGTTAAAAAAAGTAAGTAGTAAGTAGTAAGTAACAAATAAGGGCGCGTTCGGGTTGCTCTTTCCGAAAGGAAGACATGCAAATTTATCGTTCGGGATGGACATTTCCGAAATGTTCTAATGGGCGGAGAAAGCAAAAAATAAACATGCAAATTAATACTGTATTTTTTGCTCTCTCCAAGCATTAGAACCTTTTGGAAATGTCCATGCAAACGATAAATTTGCATGTTTTCTTTTCGGAAAGAGCAACCCGCGCCCTAAACAAGAAACAGCCCTCTACAGTACCTGTCCATTTGGGTTCTCCTTCGTGACGCATCCAAAAACCTCCTCGAGGATCTTCATATCATCCAGTTGGGAAAAGTGCGTCTAAAAATCGCGGTGGTGACATGAAGTATCCGATTGCGATATTTTCTCTATGCAAATATTTATATGTTTCAATAAACATACATGTGCTCGTCGTCTTTTCTGGTTATCAATAAATGGCATTGTAAACTACACTTTACACTATCAGCTAATTTTTGATATTTACTAAATTACATTATTACATTACATTTACCGGTTGTTGCATCTATGCCCTCTAAACCTAACCATACATGACAAACACAAAGAACTCGGCCACCAAATTCAACAAAAAAAAGTACCGAATTTTTCATCGACGAGAGATCCGTGCCATTGGAAGATGAGAATCCACAGTGTGATTGTGTTAGTCCAGCTCTCGCACCAGAAACAGTTGGCCCCAGTGCGGCTTCAGTCTCGCGCACATTGCTCATCCAGTCCTGTAAAACAATAGGACCAAAATATACACGCCAGACATCTATTAAAATGAAAAGTAAAATCCTCTTTCAATACTCAAATACTTCAAAAATCGAAATCACAATGACTTCTACAGGCTCCAGAGATACAGTAAGAACATTCAAAAAAACGATTTACTGGTTCATTATTACTTTGTCAACAACATCTAGGATTCTAGGAAGAAACTAAAAAAAACGCATCCAAAGGATATCAACTACAAATCTACAAATGAAAACTCACACAATACTGCTCAAATCCATCGTGTAGCGGTTGTTCCGGATAAGGTGTCGTTCTCAATATACTTGAAAATGCCTCTTCCTAAACAAGGTAACACGCTACGGTATTTATGAAAAAGCATAACTTGCATAACAGGTCATATGTCCGTCTGTCCGTCACAGAATATAATTTTGTTTACCTTTTTCCGCGCAGCAGGCACACATTTGATAACCCTCCATTTCAATCGAAGTGATGTACGAACAACACTCACTACTTCACTAGGCTACCTTTCTGGCCATAAATGCATATAATACCACAACAAAACATTTTGTGACTCCTTTTACCGCATAGAGATCTATAGCCGAGTAAACTAGCCCTAGTTAACTGGAGCAGGCGAGTCCCTAAGTGTCCTATTGTATTACTGTATTTATGGGCTTAGCTTAGGTCCCAAGAGAACGTTTTGCTGTTAACTTATTATCACTGTGTCAGTGTCCAGGCCATTGTGCTACCAGACGGAACATCTACACAAGCACTGTTCCTGTTCCGTCTCTTTATTAAGAGTTTCCAAACCTTTTATGAGTTCACCAATAATCTAATTCAAACATAAACATACCTTGGAGACCCGATGGGTCGACGTCGATAATATTCTGAATGTGGGCACGACAATGTATGGTTCCTCTGTGTATGGAATCGATCGACAGCAGAGAAGGCGGACGTGCAAGCCGGGCACACGCTGCAAAACAATATCAATAATAATAATAATAATAATTAATAATAATAATAATAATAATAATAATAATAATAATAATAATAATAATAATAATAATAATAATAATAATAATAATAATAATAATAATAATAATAATAATAATAATAATAATAATAATAATAATAATAATAATAATAATAAATCTTACAATAGTCCGAATCAATATCACTACCGCTATCAGATTATTACAAAAACCCGAATGTTTAGAGTAAAGTGGTGTATTCAAAGAGAAAACCAATCAACGATCAGTCGTTTCAGCAATCAGCACTAATCAGCAGGCAAAACTTACATTGGGTATGTTGCACGGTTTAAACAGCAATGAACCGTAAGTGTCCGAAAAACGCTCATCAAAAGGTTCGATGTGGCTCTGGAACAACACACAAAATGAATAGACCAGGTCTAGTACATAGACCTAAATAGCAACGTATTAGCACGAGCAATAGTACGCAGTTAGCACCAAATCACACGCCAATAGACACCAAACTAGACACAATTAGCTCTCTTTTGGTGCTAACTGTGCACTATTGCTCGTGCTATTACGTTGCTATTTAGGTCTTTGGGATAGACGTTTGCTATTTAGGTCTATTGGTTTTCCATGAATGGACGATAGAAAAACTAGGATTTTTTTAAAGACCGAGAACCAAGACTAAAGGACCGCCTAACAAGTGCACGGCAAAAAGACTAAATATTCGAGATTCCTTTGTTGGAGATATTCACGATGAATATCCCTATCCCTGCGACACTATTTTTTGGTTTTTGTGGTGAAACGGTGAAACCCCAACCTCAACCCAGACAAATGTTATTACTTTTACAAATAGTCCTCTTATTTGAACAAATACGTACCTCATTTCCTTCCCTCTCCCATCGCATTATCTTTCCGTAGCCGATGCGAAGTTCAAAAACATTCGCGTAAACCAAAAACTTGTTGGGAAATCC
Organism: Pelodera strongyloides; assembly: GCA_036852015.1. Classification (NCBI taxonomy): domain Eukaryota; kingdom Metazoa; phylum Nematoda; class Chromadorea; order Rhabditida; family Rhabditidae; genus Pelodera; species Pelodera strongyloides. The sequence continues at coordinate 2,897 of JAANDG010000103.1, forward strand.
TGAAAGGCATATCATTAAAAATTCAAAATAATTCGGCTCGGAGGGAAGAGAAGGGATCGATAATAGATAAAGTATAAAGCTAATGTGCGATAACACGACGTCCACTAACCATACCCACCAAGATATAACAAAGTTTCATTAACCCGGGAAAAAAAACGCTGGTGACTGTTTTACAGGATACACACGGCCACTGCCAAAGACTTTTCTTAGACCCAAACTCAAAGAATGAATGTTTCATTCACATCATGAATAAAACCAAATACCGCAATACTCTACGATCGTCCTCCCTCTTAACCAATCTTGAAATACAGTGCAAATACAAAATGAAAGCCAACCTGCATTAGGAAACACGCTCTTTATCCATTTTGGAGTGGGGACCACAAATCCCTCAAGGGTGAAACCAAGGTAATCAGACAGGCAATTGTGATCAACCTAAAAGTAACAATAATGATTAACCAGGTTAGCAATTGTGATCAACCTAAAAGCATTAAAAGCAACAATAATGATATTCGACAATTTGTTTAATCACTCTCCTCTACACTCTACACACATCCAAGCTAAAACGGAGCGGACCAACTGAGTAGCAATGATGCTTAGAATCCCCTGCTATTCCGTCAGTATACGCCAACTGTATTACAGAAGTAGACCGTTTTGGGTGCTAGATTTGAACAGATTATCTGTAGATATAAATAATAAAAAACCAAGCTACAAAAACTCACACTAATTACGGAATCATCCTTACACAGTGAAGCAATTTTCCGGAATACATTCCCACATCGAAACGATGACCGCATAACGGCACCTGAAACGATCGTTTATTCGCTGTAGCATGAAAGGTACTGAACCAAAATTTTAATAAACAAACGAAAAAAAGCAGAAACCCTTTGCGATATAGCCAGCCAAATAGCCAAAGGAAACTTACACTTTTGATCGGTTCTCAAATTCACAGCCATCGAGAAAATATCGTCCGTGTGATACACCTTCACCAAGCAACGTCGACGCGGTTGAACTATGTCAACTAAACAGGAACATTTAAAGATACAGCAGCATAATAATTGAGAAGACTTTGCTCATAATATACACTTAACATTTACAAATCCAAAGTCTAAACTAGCCACAGTACTTTTCACTTTGTTTGCGCACACTTTTCTTTCGGTGGCGTGGACTAGGGTACAAATATAGCAGCACAACGGAAAGCAGGATTCACTCAACTTGCACAAACTGAAGATAATCCATAAGTAAGAAGGTACTTAGGTACGGAACTTACACGGTGTATTCTGATCCTTCGGCATCAATGACAATGAATAAATGTGAACATAGGCAGCCGGATGCGTGGGTTGATTCCTCCAGAATGCGGGGGTCGATGCATTATTCGAGACCAATGCTACCCAGTCGGGGGTGGGAAGATCGCCACACTTCACTGTGATCGAGAACTGAACACACAATTTGTACGAGTTGAAAATGCAGTAATTGTTAAGCCGCGTTCGAGTTGGGAAAAGTTGTAGAATTCCGGAATTCCACCGTTCGAGATGGGACACCGGAAACGTAAATATTTTTCCGCTATTTAACCTCGACCGTCGGGGTCAAGCGTCATTTTTGGCTCCTGCAGTGGTTAAAAACATAATCCCACAACGATTCCACTACGGTATTTTTGCTTTTCCACGCACGTTTTTCCGTCCAACTAGAACGGTGGAATTCCGGAATTCCACCAACTTTTCCCCAACTCGAACGCGGCTTTACAGAAATCACATCTGGTAACATTTGCGTAATCAGTTACTCTTGAAGAGTTATTATTTATAGATTACAACGCAAACACACATTTTAAAAAATCAATAAAGAATTCAATGTTTCAGCGAAGTAATATACCCAAAGACGAAAACGATGATTCGATTTGTATCTCCTTAATCTAACTAAGCGAATAAAACCCAAATTATGTTAGCGCTAACAAAGGAAATGATCGGAAATTTGGAATTTTTTGAAACAATGGCGTTTTTATTTGGTACCGTTAAACAAAAATATGAACTAATCATAAGCAAACTTATAAAACAATGGGCTCACCTCCTGACCAGGCACAAATTTCTGCTCAAATGGCTCATCAAATTTGGTTCTTATCGGTTTTCCTTCAAACAACGTGGTTTCGTTAAAGTAGAAGTGGAGTCGCGAGCCAGCGCTTGTGCCTAAAATATCGACGAATTTGAAATTTATAACAGAGCTTTTAAGTGCACGTTCGCGAACGTGGAAAGTGTAATTCAAGTGCACATTCGCCGAGAATTCCATGAATAGCACGGTGCAAAACCGATCTATAGATTCACGCTCAAAGAAAAATCGGTGCAGTTTGTGGCTTCGTGCTTCGTGCTAATTGTAAGACCTTTAGCTGCACTCCTACAGTAGCGAATTTCAAAACCCGCTTATATATGGAACGCTAACGTGCACTTGAATTACAATTTCGCCCTTTCCACGTTCGCGAACGTGCACTTAAAAGCTCTATGAACCAAGCCAAATAAGAGAAGACTGTAATAACACGCAGTATCGACTATAGCGCGATATGGCATTCCTTTACAAATGCGGTGAAACATATGGAAACTAAATATAGAATGACGATTTTAGTTTAGTCCACTTATTATGATTTAAATGTTTATGTAAAGGATACTTAATAATTTAATGTGTCAGATCGACAAATTGATAAACCAAGCCAAATAAGAGAAGACTGTAATAACACGCAGTATCGACTATACCGCGATTATGGCATTCCTTTACAAATGCGGTGAAACATATGGAAATTAGGGCCTCATAGTGTATTTATCTCCAGTTTCGCAGGGCCGAAACACCTCAAAAAATCATTCAGCGCGGCTTTCACTTTCCATATAGAAACTCATTGAGAAACTCGCTACAAAAATTGAAGATCAGGGACAAATTTGAATTAGTACACGTATTAGCTACTTGCATGCGAATATCTGTATTAAATTCAAATTTGTCCCTGATTTTCAATTTTTGTAGCGAGTTTCAAATTGTGCTTATGTATGGAAAGTGAAAGCCGCGCTGAATGATTTTTGGGCCAGATTCGCCCTGTTTCGGCCCTGCGAAACTGGAGATAAATACACTATTACGGACTTGACAGGAAGTGGCCAAGGCGCAGTATGCAACTAGGCTACGTGGCCCACTAAACGACGATATGCACATAATCATTCAAGGAATCGTACCTAAGGTCAAACGACAAACAATCTCTCCATAGTTCCTTCGACACCACAACAGACTTGATTGAAAAGTGAGTACTGAAATAAGGGAAATTTATAAAAGTCAAAAGATAGCATTCTAAAATAATCCGTATAAAAGCGGGAAAAACACCACATACTATAACCAAATTGAACAGACGTAGGGAGAATGCCCTTTTTTTACGAACTAACTTAAACTCAAAAAGCTAGAGCTGGCCGGGCCGTGAAGTTCATACATGTGAGCAACACAGAGTCCAATTCCCCGCGACTAATGGTAAGTGTGGCCCCCGCCTTACCTTGTACTATAAATAACTAATATACTGTTGCACAAATACATATAGCACTGATGTTACATAAAGTAAACATGCTCACATCGCGTTCCATCAAATGTCGACTGTGAAATATCGGGGAATCTAGCCAGACGATCGGCAATATTCGGAGAAGAATAATTTATCCGACCACTGCCGTTCTCGTCACGATCGTGTCCGAATCCCGAGCAAGGAGTTCCGCCGTTCCAGCCGTAATCTACAAAATAGTTACTGTTTATACATGATATACGATCCACTGTTGCTCGTACAGTTCGTTGTTTGTTCTCATACAGTTTGTTGCACTTTCGTACCTCCTGTAAAAAGAAAAGGCGAAAATGGATGGCACTAACATAAAGACAAAAACTCTATCAAGAACAAGAACTCTGCCACGGAATCATGAGGTCAACGAGTATCACACGCATGTTCAGAGTTATCTGAAACGGTGTTCTTGCGTTCATTCCGAGTTATATAAAGCTTCGGATTTTAGAGTGGATCTACAAACAAGGAGATCCAAACCCCAATAGATTGTAAATAAGTGAATTTGAATTAAAAGAAACACTTACTTGCCCATCCCGAAAATCTATTGTTGTTTGTAGGAGACCGACCGCCACATTGAGAAGGAAAGACTGACGACATTGCAACTGCAACGAAGACTTCCCAGAGTGCACTTTTCGTCTCGTTTAATTGACACTTTATAGGATAGTCGTCACAGCATTCCTGGAACATTACAAATGAATAGCACTTTACTTTTCCGCTTTACTTCGGTGTACACTGAATAAAGTATTCATATATACTTTGAGAAGAAAGATAGGCCTAAGATAGGGTTAAACGATTCAAGCATAAAACAATATAGAGCAAAATTAGCGCGAACCGAAGACGACTAAATTTGTGAAACAATAAACTAAAAAAACGAAATCGTGAAATTTAGAAACATCTTGCATGATGTTTAGATGATACTATCTACTCACTAATGGGACAAAAGCAGTGCTGCACATGTGCTAGATAGGTGATGGTGATGCACTACGCGACACTACGAATGACGAAAATTCTCTAATTTGACCCTATCTCTGACTCCGCCCTCATTTGTGGACACGATGCTAGTTTCTGTCCCCAGCGGTTCGGCGAAAAAGAAAGCTCCACCCAAAGGTGAAACTTAATACTAAATGTTATTTTTGTCCATAGGTTATGTAAGCTGATGAACACGAAACTTCATTTAAGCTAGAAATTTTCAGGAACAACTCCAGGTATGATTTGTTATATGCTTATCCTCTCTGAGTCTCTGAGGATGAATATCAGCTCACGACTTGTACGGCACTGTATTTATTATATCCTGTAATTTGTGGCAAGGGAGTAATATGTATACAGTATTAACCGAGATATGCTGCATGAATAATAACTATCATAAATCTTTATTCAATTGCCAGGTAATGCTCCACCGAGCAGAAATGCAAATAAACATCATACAGAAACATAAATTAGAATGTGCAAAGGGAAATTCATAAGTGCTGATGATTCTGTGGTTTATCTGTTACCATGTTTTGCCAACATTCATGTACTGCAAGAACACGTGAATTTCCATTTAAAGCGAAATGCTAGCCCCTTTGGAAAATTTGCATATGATAAGCAAATCCTATGTATCCTATGCTAATTTTGTACGATCGTCCACGGCAATCATACAAAATTAGCATATGATACCTAGGATTTGCTTATAATATGCAAATTTTCCAAAGAGGCTAGCATTTCGCTTTAAGAAAGATACATCGTCAAATGCGATTGCTTGTATAAATAGTGAATTTTTTGACATTTCGTCCTCTTGAGCATCAATTCTACGATGGCTAGAAAATGCAAAAAATATCATAACATATCAAGTTCATAATACATAATTTATAAAAAAAAAAAAATTATTTGAAGGCACAACGTAAGTAAGTGAGCAAGACTGGAATGTCGGCGCAAATAAAGGATAAAAGGAATATACATACATCAGTTAGTCAATAAACTCAGAGGTGATATTGAAAGACGTATCAAGAGATAAGTAACCAGTTAGTAGGAAATTGCACAATTATTGATCAGCAGACTGCGACGCACCTGCACCGCCGAACGTGCTCGCGTACGCAACGCGCATAAGCACAGGGCGAAGTAAAATAAAACATAAATTCATTATTTTTTTGTCTATGGTGAAGTAGAGGGAAAACATCGCCATGTCAATATTGTTGTATACAGGTCGCAAATAATTAACAAAAAATCCTAAATGAACCGTTTCACACACAAAAAGAAGTCATAAAAATGAATAAAATAGAAAATATACCCAGTGTAGTTTTAACGTATAACTGGAACACGGTCTTTTTCTGAGGTGCTATTGGGTTTGAAACCAACTGAAGAGTAAAATAAAATAAGTAAACTAAATTAACAAATTCCAAAAGGTAGGTAAACAATGAGCGAAACAAGTTTAACTCTTGTGACTGTCCTGTCTAAGGGGAAGACAAAAATATGGTAAGAGAACAGTGGCTCAAAGGCCAAGCTCAAACAATGAAAATATCCGAGATGCGTTATTGCTCGCTCTGCGGTCGGTACATATGTTGTTGCGCTTGCCGCATGCGTTGGTCTACGTCACGTGGATGTTCTGCCGCGTCCGCGTCACCGCCGCCCACAAACATACTCTTCATGTCGTACTCATCATCGTCCTCATAATAGTAGCCGATTGGCCTGGGAGGTTCTAAAACCATGTTTATAGTATAGATTAACACGTCAAAGTTCGCATTTATAGGGGAAACAACGGAGGGCTATCATGATTTACTTATTAATCAATCAATAAGATGTAAAGGTAATCAATATGCTGAGCATCTATAAATTAAGTCTCCTGGCTCATACCAACTGTCATTAGTCCTTAGAGTGTATTGTATTTGAACATCGGATAGGTAACTGTCTACTTCTTAGTAAATATGACAAGCTTACCCATGGGAGGCGGTCGTCCCAGGATAAAGTTTTGTTGCGGAAGGTCATCAACGGCCATCTTTTCCGGAATCGAATCATCAATTCGATTGAATCGATATGAAATCATGAAGATAATGATGACGATAATGACGAGGATTGCCACCACGCCGCCAATTCCCGCCGTGATCATCGCGACGCGTTGCGAACGCGGAGTGAAGCGCACTTCGCATCTGCAACAGATTGGATTAGTAAGAGAATTCAATCGGAACGTATGCCCGGCTCCTGGCTCCTGTTCCTATCGTCAATATCGTGTTCCTATTCCACGTTGACCATAGTATAGCCCAGGGAGGGCTATACTATGGTTTTACTAACAAGAAGCAATACATGACTTTGTGGATATACAGTTTTGTCTTCATTTTCAGGCCTTATGATTTCATCGCCTCTGGCGGCTATGAGTCTATGAGCTCTTTCGCAGATTCTAACAAAATTTAAATTTGAAAAAAATGAACCTTTCTCCAGAGAAGTTCTCCTTGCACACGCATTCCACGTAGCCGACAGCGTTCTTCTTGCAGATACCGTCATTGAGGCAGTAGTTGTTGCACGCGTCTGAAGAAGAAATATATAAAGAGTGATGGCCTAATTCAACAGTGCACTGGAAGCGCTTTCTTGGTTGACACTTGACACCGAGCTTTTTATCGTAGGCTGGAAAAACGTGGTAATCAAATCTTACAGGAATGATATTGTGAGCTGAGGCTGATTCCAATAAAATTTACCACTGGGGTAGGTAACAGGCGTCTCCTGTTTAGCGTGCGCTATCGCTTTCTCTGCTGACCGGCAGCGAGAGAAAGCCGAGAGAGCACGCTAAACAGGAGGCGCCTGTAACCTACATCAGCAAAACAATTACTAGCACACCCAGTTCATAATAGAATTCATCCTGAAAGTATGAACACTTTTCCTCTGAGAGTTGTCACTTATACTCTGGGATTAAAAGCGCAGACTACAAACTACAAAGTACAAACTCTACAAACCATAACAATGTGTTCCGTTTCCTCTATAGCCGGGTTTGCACTTGCACTGGAAGGCGGGCACATCGTTGTCGTCTGGCAAGTCGATGCAAGTCGCGTGCCACGAGCAATTGTCCTCTCCCGTAGAACACTGGTTGGTGGAGTAGCATTGGGACTCGGCGGTAGCCTACAAGCTTGCCAATTGCAGACTTTTCATACAGGTTCGCCAGACGTACGCCAACTGAAATTGTGTACCCCTGGCGCACCAGCCGTGTGCGTACGGCGCGCAAATTGCATTTGGCAACGTGGTAGCGCGTAAATGCACGCAGAACTCAGCTGCTGCACGCCGTAACGTTGCGGCATGCACGCCAAGTTTCTCTTGATAAGTCTGCCGCAAGACAAACGTGGCGGAGTGTACATGCACGCAGAACCCAGGCTGTTTGCATGCCCTAAGGGGCCCTAACGTTGCGACATGCACGTCAAGTTCCTCGTTGATAAGTCTGCCGCCTGCACAGGAGGACTTTTACTCTGCAACGGCTCACGGAAGTTTCGTGTGACTAATTTAAAAAAATTTAATTACGACTTACCCCCTGTGCAGCAGTTGTGTGATCCGGTGGGCACAGTTTGCAGATTGTCTGCTGTTCTTCGTCTTGGTACACACCACGTGGACAGTACTGACATTGCTTGCTGAAAAACACAGACATTCATTTTTCAAGTTCCTCTCCCTCCTTCTACACCTCTCTCTCTCACTGTCTTTCTCTCTCTCTCTCTCTCTCTGTTAACAGAAATTTACATTTCTAGCTCAGATCCGAAAGCTTCACTCTAACATACCTCGTCTTCACCAAGAACTGTCCCTTTGTGCAACGGGGAGTATTGCAATGTGCTCGTTTCGTCGCCGCCGGACCCTCAGTTGTGGTACCTAAAGTCAAATTTTATATCTTGTAATTCAGTCTTGTAATGTAGTTAGTTGAACTGCATAGTCCTTTTATAGTTCAGGGTCCAGGCTCTGGCACAAAAAAAGTGACAATTGTCAATGTTGATTACATTATCAATGTAGATTGATGATACAATATGATAAGATTGATTTTCAAGATTCTGTGATAAAAAGCCTACCCGCTGGACAGTTGACGCATTCCTTGTGCTCTCCACGGGTACGGTACGTGCCTAGAGGGCACGGTTGACAAGTTCCAGAAGTAGAAAGATGTTCACCGTCTAAAATATTATCACCGTCACCATAAAGCATCATCACTAAGACACTGGGTTGGAATCTTGTTATGCCATTTCAGTTGACAATGTAAAGTAAGGACTACACGTCGACCTCATTTTCGACGCGCTACTTTTGCTCGAAACAACATGGCCGTTTGCACAAACAATTGGAGTCTCGCGAGTACGAGAATTTCTCTCTGTGATTCCTAATATTTTTTTGCATATACATTTTCTACAAATAAATCGCTACTCTGGGTGTTTAAAGGGAGAGGCCCACGAGAAAAAAATGTTCCTCAATTTAATTGCACAGAATGTCCGGAATCTCAGAAATATTTCTGTGAACTCGCAGAGATATTCTATGCTAAACAGTTCGGCCAGGCACCGTAGTCAGAAAGGCTAAAATATCGTTTTATATTTTATATCCATCCATTAGCATTCTTTCTCTACATAATGGTTGTTAAACGAATGAAGAACATCACTACCATTATAACAAAGCATTTCCAATACTGCAATGCCATAAAAGAGCAAAAATTGTTTCAGATTACGGTGCCTGGCCGAACTGTTTAGCATAGAATATATCTGCGAGTTTTAGATGCAAAGAGATGCGGTTTTCGCAGTAATATTTCTGGAAATCCGGACATTCCGTGCAAGTAAATTGAGGAACACTTTTTTCTCGTGGGCCTCTCCCTTTAACGATCCAAATATATCTCTACCGGGACACTCGTCTCTGCAATCTTCCTCCGACGCGCTCTTTTCCGTGAGTGTGGTCTTTCCGATTCCGCACGACAAACAGTCGAAAGAGCCTCCGGAAGGTTGGTAGAACCCGAAACCGCACATTCGGCACTCGCTGAGACCCAAGTCGAAATAATGACCGGGTGGGCAGTTTGCTAAAACATGGATTCTTAACTACGGTATAGATTCTCTTATTTACGACCTTTGCTTCACTCCCTCTACCATAACCAGGTAATAATCTTTAGGCGATAAGTAAGAAACAACTATTATAGCTTAGGTACAAGCAGATACCAACTCAGGCTTACAATTACAAGGCCGGGTATCCGGGAATAGCTAAATGTTTGCAATGAATTGCCAATATAAAAACAACTTTTGCAATCCTCCACTCCAGTTGATCCTTCTCCAACAGTTATCTGTCCCGGTGCGCATGAAATGCAGGATGATTTACCGCTGAGAGGCTGAAACGTGTTTCATTTATTAGGGGCTTGTGTCATTTCTTCTGTTAGAATCAAGCGCTAACATGAGTTCTATTCAAACTTAGTTCGGCAACTTGCAAACAGTGTGAGAGTTTTGCTCAATGTACTTGACGCTAAAAAGACCAAGGAATCGCGGTACAGAATGCAGTTGCATAAAATAACCCAAAAAAAAATAATCAATCACTAACCTGATATTGACCATTTGGACATAGAAGACACTCCGAAGTCTCTGGAGAATAGTGGGATCCGGGCGCGCAAGGCACTAAATAAGGCTACTCTCTACTCTTCATCTTCGTCAGATTAGCTTGGCATAATCCATTTGGCGTAATCTACACTTACGTCAAATTATCAACAGAAATGGGTTTAAACGTTCCACACAGTGAAACAAAACTATAGTTTTGCACATTTTTTGCTTCATGAATGCGCCTCATTTGCACAATAATAGTACTTGTTTGGGCCTTGAACCTTTGCCCTTTGCCAAAAGCGTTTCAGGAGTTAAGTCTCTCAACGTAAGCAAGTCTAAACTCTTTTTTTTTACCGAAACACAAACTTACCGCACTGATCGCCGACAGCCACATTGCCTGGTTGACAGAGGTAATTATCGACTAATTGGAATGAGGACACGTCGGGTCGGCCATTAGGAAGGACCTATTGTATAAAATGATAAAGATACAGTACACCCAGTTACATCAACCACACAGCGGCTTCCCGGGCAGAGTAGCTACCGGGAAACAAACATGTCTACCTATTCTTCACGTTGCATATATCTATCTTTCGTGTATCCATTTTTGACGATGAAATTCCATGCGCATGATATGGTGATGATCTTTGCAAAACGTTTGACTTACAATTAACTAATCCCTCGTATGTTTACAGTTATGTATTGTAGTAGTAATGAATGAAAGTACATACCTTCTCCAGGTTAAACAAGGCATTCAGCAGAATTTCGTGCTGCAAAGCGTCCACGACTTTCAGCTTTTGTCCGGAAGAAGCATCAGTGACTAAGTCCCTGAATTTTAATACAATATATTTTTATGGCTAGTTCTTCTTGGCAGCAAGTGGCGCAGTGATAAAACGCGCTGTCTCGAGCAGTGCAGATAATACGGACCGTAGGTTCGATCTCTACCCCGTGAGTTGGCTCGGACGAAAGAGTAACTTGCTAAAAAGATTTTCTCGCAACGTCAATTATCTATATCACTGTCAACTCCTACAATTAGTGTGACACTTTCCTCAGATTGCAATTAAAGGATAATTAACATCAATTACCTCTTCACTGGCAATTCCACAAAGACATGGAACACATGATGGGGAGATTCTCGACGGAGGCGCTGCGAGGCTTCCCTTGGAGAAAGACAGTCGACTTCAATACGGGCACCTACGCAGCCGCCCATTTCGTCTCTGAAATAGACATATGAGTTACTCGTCTCATTATGGCTCTAAACTTTTCCATAAAAAGCTCAGGGTCGCAAAAACGTATTCCGAACGTACATCCTAACTCCTCCATCTACGCTTCAGCTCCGACATATCTGATGAGGAATGATCACCTTGCTGTTGGTTGGCTTGATTTGCTCTACTGATTTCAAAAAGACGACTTCAAGAACAACCTTAACTCAACTTAACCTAACTAACTTAAAGGGTCAGGTCCATTTCAAATGACCCCTATTTTTGATGATTCCATCTGATTCTTTATGTCAAATATAGTAGGATACGATATTTTTCTAATTTTCAAGCGCAAAATTCACGCAGTATTCAGCAATTTACCATTGCCAGTCATACCCAACTATTTATCGCAGTTGGCACGCCCCTTTGCGCTGAGTGGCCAATATCGCAATTGCCACGCCCAATAGAGCATATTGCCCAATTAGCGCGGAGGGGCGTGACAACTGCGATAAATAGTTGGGTATGACTGGCAATGGCAAATTGCTGAATACTGCGTGAATTTTGCGCTTGAAAATTAGAAAAATATCGTATCCTACTATATTTGACATAAAGAATCAGATGGAAACATCAAAAATAGGGGTCATTTGAAATGGGCCTGACCCTTTAACTTAAAACTTAACGAACCTGACGCTGCACAACTCCCATTTGTTGTTGATCTGTGCGATTCGCTGTTGTATTTTTTCCTTCAATGCGTCACGCTGCGCCTCGTTGCAGATTGACACAGTTGGGTAGTTGACACGCAACTGCACGGTGCGGGTGGCGGGCAGAGTTCTGGAATTATTAGTTTTTTTTTCCAAAATTTATAAAAATGTTGGAAACGGTGGAGAATAAAGAAAGAAAAAGAGCGAGAAGTGGTGAGGGAGAGAACGAGAGAGAGAGAGAGAGAGAGAGAGAAGACGAGATACAACATGGAGATCAAGGGATGGAGATTGAGAAACAATGAAAGACACAGAGAGGGACAGGAAGAGAAAAGAGAGAGAGAGAGAGAGCCAACGAGAAAAGAAGCCAGCAGAGAGATAGAGAGAGAGAGAAACGAAGAGAGAGAGAGAGAGAGAAAGGTGAAAGCCTACTTAGTGCACTGCGGGTAGCTGAATTTCACAGCACGGTCCGCTCTTGGTCTCCAAAGTCCATCAGCACCACAAGAATAGAATATAGGCGGAGGACGCGAGAACTCGAATCCATCCCGGCACTCAATCGAACAAGCCTGAACGGGAGATTTGGGGGTTATTGATTGATTGTTATTGATTATTGATGGACACACCTCTGGTTCCTCCTTCGTGCGATTCTATGACAGGCTTCAGGCTCCAGCAGTTAGATTTGCTCAAACTTACCAAACAATGAACCAACATTTCCACGATAGTCTACTGGCTGCTCAAAAATGTACTTAAAGCGAAATACCGGCCGGTTTTTGAAACAAGTCAAAAAGACCAGCATTCTTATACAGCCTATGCAAATCAACATAAATTAGGATAAAAAATAGAGCTAAATTCGAGCAAGTTAGCATAAATACGTAAGAATTCAGTTGTCCACGATGCGTTTCAAAAACCGGCCGGAATTTCTCTCTAAACTCATTATACACGTGACCTGCCTAATATTCGTAAATTTATCATAGAAAATATGAACCACGTACCTTGAACCTGAGGTTTGGTCCCCATGCCTCGCAGACCTGGACACCGTTGACCGGATCGGGCACATCGGGGCACTGCTCACGCGAAACTTGGATCTATAAATAATTTTTTTTCGCAAGTTCTGGTACTTTCACACGCGTTAGTGACAGTGTTACATACACACAAATATATATACATACATAGTGAGCCACATTACAAGCAACAAGAACCTACTCCCAAAGAAAATCTATTATGTTTGCGATAGTTAGAACTTAGAACCAATCATGTACTGACCGCCTCAAAATACATAACATCGAGAAATATGAAAAAGCATTGTTACTGTAACCCACCTTAAAACTACAATGTCCGGAGCGTGACGAGTTATCGTAGGCCACGTATAGAACTTGATATTCGCCCTGGGTGAGCACCTAAACGAAAAACTACAGTGGTAATTCGTCATAGGTATGCACATCCCTTTCAACTCTTTTCCACTCTCTTCTCTTTCCCTATCTCTCTTCCACTCTTTCTCTCTCTCTCTCTCTCTCTCTCTCTCTCTCTCTCTCTCTCTCTCTCTCTCTATTTCTCTCTATTTCTCTCTCTTTCTATCCTTCCTCTAGTTAATCCAATAAAACACACATACCTGTCCTGGCTTCAAATTCTTCTCCACCTTTACAATCTGTTGGTTCGATACGAAGACCGGCTCATCCCATGTGACGTTCACCTCACGATCGACAGACACGACATAGATGTCAGCAGGACAATTCTAAAAATTGAAAGGCTTTGATCACGAAAATACTTTTGGTCTACTCATTCATAAGCATTCAGAATTCAGTTGATATGCCTAGGGATCAAGATATGAGCAGAAAAAAATTCAGAAAAGCTTTTCCCATGGATCCGACCGTCAGCTCTAGTTCTAACAATAAGAGATGTCTCATGGAAGCCGCGCTACACCAAGGTTTATAGATTGTGTTAGAAGAAACACTCCACAAAAATCGAGTTTCTCTCTATTTCTCTCTCTTTCTATAGTATAAAACACCTCCCACCTCAACCTGTATGTCTGACTGATCATCGTCCGTCTGCACTCTTCCACACGTGGACCTTGCACGCTTCTCCACCTTACCCACAAACGATGAATAACCAGTGAAGCGAAGAAGCAGACCATCGAGGTATTCCTGAAATCTCGGAGATACGCAACCCGATTGGACCCAGAACTACTGTACCTTCTGTGCCGAAAGGGCACAAAAGGGCACATAGCTTTGCATGTAATAAATGCAGTTGTCCAGCGTACGTTTTACGCACACATAGTACATATAGAAGATGTGGATTAAGTTGCCGAGAAGTTTCACAAACCGCGTGCCATACCGCTTAAAAATATGTAAGAAAACAAGAGTCGTACATCTGTTCCCTGGCAGTCGCCCACGATGCTTGGAATCTCATTCTCAAAGTCCAGAATTCTGTCCCAAATGTTGACGCGGGTAATTGAACCCGCGAAGGCTTCATTGGCTGGGGTGATCTTGGTACTGGGTTCTCCAAGGGTTACAAATGCCCTGAATGAGGAAAAAAAATAAAGATAAATAGCGTATATTCACAAATAGAAAAACTCCCCGGATTTCCGGGAGTTTTTTTCCGGGAACAAAAGCTCGCCGCGGTGTTCTCGCACACATAATAACGCGCCTTTACGTCTCGAGGTTTCCCACTTGATGTGGTTCATTACTATCGCCAATAAGACACACGTAGGTAGATGTTTGTGTTCGTTGATTACTGTCAGTTGAGTTATCACTTGATTTTCTTTATAATAAAGATTTATATATAGGTAAAATCACTCACTTGATATCAATCGTCCTTCCACTTCCGTAACCCTTGTCAGAATAGATACGCACACTATTCCAAATCAGCGAATAAGCACCCTCATCAGACTTCCATGTAAACATCTGAAAATAAAATAAAAATTGAACAAAATACAGAAAATTAGTAAGGTAGTAAAACTGTTCGTGCTGATCCGACAGTTTTCTTACTGTCCTCCTCGAAAATGGCTACGCTAGATGCCTGTGTTCTAAAGGCACAGGCCCACGTAAAAAAAAGTTTCCCTCAATTTTTCTGTAATAAATCTCCCAGAGTTCTCAAACATTGCTGTGATAAACGTTTTTCTTAGTATGCAAAATTGGGGAAGATATTCGCGAAAGAAGATCCTCAGAAATGTACCGTAGTTAAGCTTGAAAATGCGTTTTTGAGCGTTAGAATACTTATATCCTAGCATACTATACTAAAAGATTATTTCTTTCTACAAAATATATCTAAAAACTCACCAAGTTATTCCATTTTCCATCATTGAGACGCTGCATTGCGGGGAAGTGCAAGTTCAAAGAGGTTTCATTTTCAAAGAGGTTAATTCTCACTGCGTCGGCGTTGACCGATGCAACTTCAGCGAGATTGGCTGGCTCGGAGGAAAGACTAAACTATCACCTTTAAATTTTAATGGACAAACATAACAAAGTTCACAGTTCACGCAATGAAAAAACTCTGCAATTGCGTCGCACACCAAATTGTAAGGCGGACAAGGAAACGAGCAACGAAAACATGGTTCACTTGTGGCACACACATTTTGCATGTGCGCGATATGTGCGCCACAAGTTCGCCAGCTATGGTTATGCTTATACATACGGTACACTGCCCGCACGGCCAGCTTTTTGCGCGGCGACTTCGGCTTCGCATTATGTAGTGTTCCGATATAACATAGTTCGCTGAATATACAATACTCAAGTGTTCCGAACCTGCTATTGTACATGGTGAATACTGTTCCCTTGGCGTTTGGTGTGGCGAATTTCACCCAAAATGAGAGGGTGAACGATTTGACTTTCATCTTTCTGGGAATCGGCTGCGACGCGGACGCGGCACGTACGGGATCGAAGAACACGAGGTCGTAATCCACGTCGACAGCCTAAATAAACGCCCCGGTAATCACAGAACGGAGCACATTTTGCATCTGTTCAGAGCGCACATCGCATGCAATACCACTTTAAAGCGAAATACCAGTCGTTTTTTAAAACGCATAGTGGACAACTGAATTTTTAAGTATTTATGCTAATTTGCTCGAATTTAGCTCGATTTTTTTCTACTTAATTTACATTTTCATAAGCTGCATAAAAATGCTGGTGTACTCGATGCGTTTCAAAAACCGGCAGGTATTAAGCTTTAAAGGAAAAGTCGAAAAAGAACAAGAACATTCTCATGATTTTCACCTTATCGCAATTGGTTCCGGTCACATTGAACGGACATTTGCAGTGATATCCGTTGATTTGATCAATGCAAGTGGCCGAGAGAGGACAAGGACTTGAATCGCAGTCGTCGATGTTGATGTCGCAGTGCTCGCCGGTGAAACCTGGAATTTATTTCTGAATAGCATGGTTACTGTGTCATATAGGGCTGCATCGCAAAAACTATCGTGTACTGAGGCCGTATTCACCAACACACAGGGAGCCCTCCCTAGGCTATTAGCTCCCTGTGGATGCCAGGGAGGCTCCTTGTTTTTTGGTGAATGCGGTCTCTGAATGACATACCGTCACCCACACTGAACTACGCAGTTTATATAAGCCCTATATATACCTAATTTGAAAACGAATAGAAATTTTTATCTGATTTTTTTCGCAAAAGTTCGCAAAATTCATTATAGTGGTGTCATTCGTTAGACATACGATGTTTAATAGGTTAGATTCAGAACAAAAAGCATGACGCGGCGCTTTTAGTGAGCCTCGTCGTTCTCGAACACTCTTGGTGGGCCGCAACGCCGCCACAAGAAAGTTTCCACAAATAACGCAAATAAACTGTTCTATAACGTACCAGGAGCACAGGTGCACTTGTAACCTCCATTATGTGTCGGGGAGCAGGATCCACCATTTAGACATGAACCTACAGCACATTGTTCCACAACAAACTGGCAACCGGTACCTGAACGTAAAACAGTTAAAGTGGTAAGGCACGTGGTTTTGGAACGCTTACAGGACAACTGCATTCCCATGTATAATAGAAATATGTTCCCATCTTGGCATTCTCGGCGCAGAATGGCACACGATTTACATATGATACATGGTAATGCAGTTGTTCAGTGTAAGTTTGACAACTGCCTACCCGTGTTGCCGTGATGCCTCACGCACGCAAGTGTATTCGTGTATTGTTCCCAGGTTTTTTTTTGAAGGACGGGTTAATTAACTAATTAAATGCATTGATCGCTTGCTTGAATAACTAATTGTTGCTTCATTTATGGGTTATTAATTAACTGATTTAATTATTCAATCAATAATTAATTAATTAGTAGACTGACGGATTTATCGATTTACTTACAGGTTAGAGCGAAATACTGACCGACTTTTGAAACGCATCGAGTACACCAGCATTCTTATGCAGCATATGCAAATGACATGAATTAAAATAAAAAATCGAGCTAAATTCGAGCAAATTAGCATAAATACGTAAGAATTCAGTTATCCACGATGTTTTTCAAAAACCGGCCGGCATTTCGCTTTAAATCAATCACAAACCAGTGAATTGCTTGGGACAAGAGCATTCCAGTCTTGAGCCGAAATCTCCGCAAACTCCTCCGTTCAGACACGGCTCACCGACACATCGATTCGGAGCAATCTCGCAATCCTTGCCGGATACACCTTTAAAAGTGTGGACTTAAAGGGAGATTGAGGCCATTTAAAGGGCCAGGCCCACGGAAAATGGGTGTTCCTATTTTTACGTAAGCGGAGAATTTCCTCCTCCTTTCAGTGATTGCCGGGTAAGTTTCATCTTTTAAACCTACCGTAAATGTGGAAGTAAACGTAAGTGTAGGTGTAAATGCAAATGTAAATGTAAATGTAAATGTAGATGTAAATGTAAAAGTAAGTATAAATGTAAATGTAAATGTAATTGTAAATGTAAATGTAAATGTAAATGTAAATGTAAATGTAAATGTAAATGTAAATGTAAATGTAAATGTAAATGTAAATGTAAATGTAAATGTAAATGTAAATGTAAATGTAGATGTAAATGTAAAAGTAAGTATAAATGTAAATGTAAATGTAATTGTAAATGTAAATGTAAATGTAAATGTAAATGTAAATGTAAATGTAAATGTAAATGTAAATGTAAATGTAAATGTAAATGTAAATGTAAATGTAAATGTAAATGTAAATGTAGATGTAGATGTAAATGTAGATGTAAATGTAGATGTAAATGTAGATCAACGCACATTTTGCCAAATAAACACATTTTCCAACTTGCTCACCTTCAGGACAAACGCAGAAGTAATCAGACACAAGATTGACACATCGTCCATCGTTCTGACACGGCTTTAGATCGCAGGAACCAGCCTCCAGTTCACATCTGCAGAATTTCAGGTTTAGAAGCAGTGCTACCAGGTTTAGAAAGTAACGATTTAAAGCGAAATACCGGCCGGTTTTTTGAAGCACACGGGTACACCTGCATTCTTATACGGCATATGAAAATGAACATAAATTAGAATGAAAAATCGAGCTAAATTCGAGTAAATTAGCAAAAATGCAGAAAAATCGAGCTAAATTCGAGTAAATTAGCAAAAATGCAGCTGTCCACGATGTGTTTCAAATCCGGCCAGTATTTCGCATTAACGCGATAGGTTCACCTCGAATTGCACTTTTTTTATAATTTATGTTGATAGTATGACCTATGACGGTCAAAATGCGAAAATTGCAGTAAATTTCCTTTGCTCCCCGTAGTAGGAGAGCTTGCTCAAAAAAAAGCTAAACTACCTCGAATCTATAAAACAATTGGGGTACCGCAGCCATGGTATGTGGGAAATAGCGCAGGAGGACTGGAGGTGCAGATATTGTTGTGATAGACAGAGGATGATAAAAGGGCCCTGTATTTTCTAAGTCTCCAGCCCGGCTGCGCTATTTCCCACATACCATGGCTGCGGTACCCCAATTGTTTTATAGATTCTAGGTAGTTTAGCTTTTTTTGAGCAAGCTCTCCTACTACGGGAAGCAAAGGAAATTTACTGCAATTTTCGCATTTTGACCGTCATAGGTCATACTATCAATATAAATTATAAAAAAGGTGCAATTCGAGGTGAACCTATCCCTTTAAGAATTCTGAACATAAACGGTACTGGTCAAAACGGGGTTCCTTACTCTTGCATGTGCATACTGTTTATTTTTGCAATGGTATAGATATACGCTCTATTATCTTACAATTGGTTTGTCTTTTTGATTTGTTGCATGCCGTTTTCACATTGTTTGCAGCCGGTGAGATCGAGCGCTCCGATAAAAAGGTGTTGTCTAATAATTATTATATATATAAATAATATTATATAATACTAGACGACCTACTTCTCTCCTGTCCATCCCTTGGGGCATTGGCACTTGAATGTGGCTCCAGCATCTGTGCACGTTCCGTTGTTAAGACAAGGCGTCGAAGAGCACTAAATATAAATTTCTCATTTACAAAATAAACATGAAATCTTTCTTTTTTAGAGTTGGCCCACAAAAATACCTAGGTAATGGCCATTTTGCTCCGATGTTAGGCAATATAGGATAGGTTGTTGGTCTAATAATTAGGAAACTAAAGTGCAAACACTAGTAGGGTACTTTGATTTCCTATGCGTCCGTTGGGATTATGAAATCAACTTGAAACAAAGATTGGAACTAAGTCGCCGATACGTTTCAAGACATTATCAAAAAGGTGGCACACCAGAACGGTTGATCTGGTAAGCTTCACTTTAACTATAGCTAACTATGTAAACCAAAGTTATGAAGCTGTTTTGTGGTGATGCATCCAATTTCTCTACTAGGTCCACTGGTATTTTTTACATTTCCGTTTCCAAATTACTCAACCCGTTTGTAGTCTAACTTAGAAAACGAAGAACCCATGTGACGACGGCTCCCGGCGCTTTCGTGGGCCAAACCATTTGGTGATCGGCTACATTATAAGAATGCTAGGATAAAAAATATTTACCTGATCGATGTGGGTTTCGCACAATTCTCCCGTATATCCAGGTCTACACTGACACGTGAACTTGTTCACACCGTCAACACAAACCTCGGTGCCCTTCGGGTGACACTGAATGAGGAAGTTTTTGTAAAAGGGTATCGGTGGCCAAGTGGCTAAGGCAGTGGCCAAGTGGCTAAGGCCAGTAACCTGAAGATCAGGGTTCGACACCCGGCTCTATTCAAATTTACGTGGAAAAATCCAACTTAGGGCTTGTGCGACGTCAAGATGACATTTTTTGTCCTACTCGGCGTAAATTTAGAAAACCAGACTGAGCGAACCTACGTTGTACTTAATTGTCTTATGAACAGGATTATATTGTTTAATAAAAAATAATCAATACCTTGTTGATAATCTCGCACTCGTTAATATTTCTCTCACAATGTACGCCCTCAAATCCAAGTGGGCAGGCACAACTATATATTGGTCCCTGGTTTGTGCATGATGCTGAAATTGTAATTACTAATTACCATAACTACCAATTAATAATTACCCTAATTGCCTCAGTATGATGATTTAATTTCCCAGTTGGGAATCATAACTACGGTAGCTACATCAAGGAACTCCGCTGTGGGAAAGAAAATAAGTGTGTGAGAAACTGGGCTAGGGTGAGATTTTAGAATAAAAATAAGGACGCACCGTTATTTCTGCAAGGTTGTGTGCCGCAATGGTCAACCACAAGCTGGCATCGGGAACCATGATAACCGGGCGCGCACTGACAAGTGAAGCCGTCAACCTGTAAAGATAAGAGATTAAATATTAAATATTTATTAACACAGTAAAATATGTGCATCAATATGATGAAAGATATTCAGCAACAATTGAATGGTCGCAGTTTCACTTATCTTGAACAAATTAATATGAGTATTCGTACATTATCTCAAACATCACAACGAAGGTAACAACACTTATACAAAGAGTTCAAGCATACATTACAATTACCCGTACATCCAAACGTAAACCACAAAATGTCCCTTATGCCCGAACAAGTGCGATTCAGTTTTAAAGCGATATAACAGGGGGGTTTCGAGAAGTGTGTTTGACAAGTGCACTCTCATGTATAATATACCTTGTTTGTATATAAAGTGTTCTATCTACACCATATCATTGAGAAATCGTACGCAAAGAGAAAGTCATATTTGTACCTGATCGCGACAAGTCGCTCCATTCTGGCACGGTTCTCCTGCGCAATCGTCGATGTTGACGTCGCACAAGTCGCCGCTCCATCCTGGCTCACAAATGCACTGACGATCGAAGAGCGAGTCCACGCACAAACCGTTCACGCATGGATCACTTGCGCAGAGGTCGACTGGAAATGGGGATATGATACGCTTTGGCTTAGGTTTGTGCTTTCGTAAACTCAGACATAGGCTCAGATCAAGGCGGGCTCATTTATTCAAGCGTTCACCAGGATTTGAAAGCGTATGCCTTGTTTCGCAGAGGATTTATAACACAACATTATATCGACTACAAATCATAGAATGAAAAATAATATAACCAACCCTTGACATTACACCTCTTTCCAGTGAATCCATTCGGACACGCACACGAGAAATCGTTCACCAAATCCGTGCACGTCGCGTTCAGCGCACACGGTCTTTCCAGGCAGTCATCTGAAGTAAATAAGTCGATTTAAAGCGCTACAACTGCTGGTTTTTGAAACGGAATTTGGATAATTGCATTCCCGTGCATCATATGCAAATGAGTACAATTAGAAAAATTGAGCTCAATTCGAGCTTACTTAGCATAAATGCATAGGAATGCATCTGTCCATCATCATACGTTTCAAAGACCGTCGCATATATAGCTTTAAGATATTGTGTACATTTTTTGTGACATTGCGTGTCCCTTAAATGTATTGTGTTCCTTTTTGTTTGCACAGCATGGTAGCGTGATCCGAATATGTCGAAATTTGGCAATATGGCGATTACATCTCTACAAATGGAAACAAGTACATAATAGGCCACCAGACTTGGTTTCTCTCCCTCTCTCGTCTCTCTATCCCCTCTCTCTATCTCTATCCTCTATCTCTCTTCTCTTCTCTCTCTCTCTCTCTCTCTCTCTCTCTCTCTCTCTCTCTCTCTCTCTCTTTTTTTTTTTTTTTTTTTTTTTTTTTTTTTTTTTTTTTTTTTTTTTTTTTTTTTTTTTTTTTTCTTTTCTCTTCTCTTGTTATTTCTCGTTCCCCTCTCTTTCCTTCTTCTCTCTCTCTATGTATCTCTCCGTATTCTGGCGTTTTTAATTTTAGCAACACAATACTCATTATCAGCTCAAATCACTGAGCATGGCAATACAGTCATCAGAAAGGCTAAGCAAATAAACAACTGAAAGAATTAATATAGTCGTTCCTAAGCTTCGTAACGTCCGAACCCGCATAATGCACGAGTTACGATCGCAACTTGTACTACTATTATGTAACATTATTACCTCTTTGCCAAGATTGATACAGTGCCCACTAATTAGCATAGAAAAATGCGTTTACTTCGCACCTAACGGTCTGATATCTCACGTTCGGCGCATGGGTGCATCTCCTTTTTTGTAGTAGTGATGTTTTACGTCATTAAAGCGAAATACCGGCCGGTTTTTGAAACGCATCGAGTACTCCCTGCTTTCCTATGCTTCATATGCAAATGATCATAAATTTGAATAAAAAATAGACCCCAATAGACCCCTTTTAGCATAACTGCATAAGAGTGCTGATATTTGAGATGCGTTTCAAAAACCGGCTGGTATTTCGCTTTAAAAATATAAAAAGGTCAAGTGTACACAAATAAGCAGTATGTCGTCATTCTAAAAGTTTCACGTTCGAGCCAGAGCCCATTAATAAACTCGAGTCAGTTATTGTATTTTTTTGTTGAAAATATCAATAGCTTTCTTTACCTATGCGGTTTCGATGACGGGTTATCTTACCTTACCTAACCCACTGAAATTGGTTTTATATAATTAACTCGTGCGTGTGACAATTAGCCAGAAGCCCCATTTTGTCGCATATATCGTATGCAAATATTGAATGTGTTCCATCTTCTCAAGTACCAATTCTCCTATTTCGGTCTCCTTTTCACTTTGTGCAACACGCGTGCACCATTACCAGTCTGACTCTCTCGCCCCTCTCGCGAAGTACACTCAAATCCCCAATCTCTCATTCACACTCTCTCTAGAGTCTCTCCGGTCTCCTCAATGCCTCGTGCATACTCTAGGCCCAACAATTTTTACCCGCTCCTAGATTCTTATGCTCACTCCCAAGGGTACCAATTCAGAGTGTTGTCTGGCACCCTCTCCAAAGACACAGTCACTCGCTTCTTAATTGTCCCGGATGCGGGCGCAACTAGGGGCGGGCCCGTTGTTCGCCGGGCAACTGGAGCGCCCCATAGCGGGCACAACAAGCGCCCCTATACGGGCACCAGAACCCCAACAACAAAGTCGGACATTCTCCGGACGCGACGGTTTACCACCCTGGCAATTTATCGCGGTAAATAGCGCTAAGAAAATGGTACTCTGCTGCTGCTGGCCCGTGCACAAATGTGTTACGGTAGGTTTATAGTTTATAGTTTGAGTGTTTGAGTTTTGCCTGTAGTTTATAGACATGTTACATAATTGCTGGATACACCACACAAACGAAACATACTCTTGAGCTATCAAGAAAATTCCAAAACAAAATTTTACTGTGAAAACTGGAAATATTTTGTACGGAACAACGGTTAATCCGATTTAATAGGCTGCGATAGCAAAAATACTTTTTTTCTATAAAAGAGTGACATTTTAAGGATGATCAAAAATAATATCCTAGGAACTTTTCTTGAGCACTAAATATCACATTAAATTAATATTAAAGCCGTGTTGTACCTACTATGGGAAATTTGCATGTGATACGCCAATCCTATGTATCCTATGCAAATTGGGTGGACGTCCGGGAACCTTCTGGCACCAAATTTATATAGGATACATAGGATTTGACTATCATATGCAACTTTCCCAAAGTACTGCTTTAACAATATTTAATTCAATTAATAAAATAACATAATTATTTTTTCCAGGTCCTATCGCTGTTCGACACTGTTTTAGTCTCGTATTTTTGCTACCAATCATTTCTACTTCTTGCCGATACGATTGACGATCCGTGAGTTATTTTTGTTAAATAAAATTTATATTTATTTATCTTTGTATGGTTTTATCTCAGCTTCCTACTTCCTTAAGACGAAATACGGCCGGTTTTTGAAGTACATCGAGCACATCAGCATTCTTTTTAATAAAATTTACATTTATGTTAAAGCGAAATACCGGCCGGTTTTTGAAACACATCGAGTAGACCAGCATTAGTATGCTGTATGCAGCTTATGCAAATGAACATAAATTAGAATAAAAAATCGCTAAATTTGCATAAATGATGCGTTTCAAAGGCCGGCCGGTATTGCGCTATACCTCCACTGTTTTTTTAAGCACTTGTTTTTTTTTGTGCTAACAATAACAAGCAGAAACTATGCACCTTCCTGAGCTTTTTTTCGGATTTTATAGTCACTTACTTTGATTGAAAAACCCAAGAAAGTCGTGCAAATCAATTGGCATAAAAAGTAACTCAGCGGAGTAATGCATTTTCAATAGATGGGGTTCACTTTAAACCTGTACTTCTCTCTCACTCTCTCTCTCGCTCTCTCTCTCGCTCTCTCTCTCTGTTTCAATCTCGCTCTCTCTCCTCTCCTGCTGAATATCTGATACTTTCCGTCTACCATACCTTTCTCTCTTTCAAGGAGTCTACAAAAATTCAATACCACAAGGCCATGTTGTTTTTGTTATTTTGAAAACTATAAAAAAATGGAAACATCCTGACGTCAGTATAAAATATTAAACTAGCAAAGACCTATTCAACAAGGAAACTCGTGTGGTGCGCGGCGACAACCCGGCGAACGCTTGTTGGTGGGTGCGCACTCTACACTACACGCGCATTTTTCCTGCGGTGCACCGGGATAGTTTCAAACGACCTTAATTATTGTAGTTTAATGTTCAAATATTGTAGTTTGAACCCTAAACCGCTCGCACATTTAGAAAATTGTCTTGCCATGAACGTTGTAATCCTATACGCCGACTTCCTATGTCCATTTCCGCACTCTTTGTTGAGCTTTAAAAAAAGAAGATATTTTTTTAAAGAAATCCCAGACCATATATTTTGGCATTATATTTAAGATGTTGATGTGGTACTAAACCGGCATTTCTAATTGCTCAATCATAGCACGGCAAAGTTCATTTTATGGTATGGACTAATAAATTACACAGAAATTCTATATCGGAAAAACGAGCATTACAATAAAAGCTCATTCTCAGGATAATTACAATTTTTTATTATTATTAATCTCTCAATCTCTCTCTCTCTCTTTCTCTCTCTCTCCTTCTCTCCTTCTCATACTCACTCTCCTGGTCTCAATTCCTCTCTTTATCTCTGGCTATAATTTTCTTTTGTCCAGCACTTTCTCCTCTGCCTATGACCAAATCTAATTTGAAAGCGCCTCACCCCGCCCTATAAATGGCCACAAAACGGGGGGCCACGTGAGAATAATATAGGAAACGAAAAAAACAGTTGTCGGTGCTCCGTTTTTCGGTGGCCCAAACTAATTGAGGACTATTTGTCTACAAAGATCTTGAAAAACTGCGGCAACTGGTCACCAAATGGTCTTCAAGCAAACAAATGTTTTTCCGGCGGAAAACATTTGATGTTTCCGGCATATCAACAAATATAATAGAAACTTATGGTACTGTCGAGACGGAATCGTTCGCAACCACTTTTCACTGGGCTGCACGTCGCTAATTTTTTTAAATTCACTGCACCAAATAAAATGCTCCGCTTTTCTTTGCCACTTCAGTAGACAAAAATAACCATGTTATTGGCTTTTGAAGACGTCAAGCATTTAAAAGAATTGATTTTCATCCACAGAAATAGTGTTTTAAAATGAGAGGGACAGGTCATCTCAGCTCGGAGATAGTACGTAAATCGATGAGGACCCAGGGGACCCGGGGGAATTTTGAAGACGACATCTCCCACAAGAAATTAGTCAACTATGGGTAGAAGGGAAAAATGAAGGGGGAAATGAATAAACCGTGTGGTCATAGTCATAGTTCACTAGACCCTGGGGAGGATCTTCCTTACGCCGCGATAGTACACGAACAAGCGGCTGAACACGGTGTGTGTTGTGCTTCACCAATACGTTGCCACTAGTTTGGACGTCTTGTCGTCTTGTGCGCGGCTTGCATGCCAACTTTCCTCAGTGGTTAGGAGAGTTGAACCGGTATGAGTAATCGTAAGACGCGCAAGGAGCTAGCGAAAGTAAGCCAAGCCAACCGATCAAAAATATTATTGTAAATCACTAGTAAACTTCATCACACCTTGTGTAGATGTACAAGAAGTTATAAAAAATAAATGTGATGTTGTATTTAATCAACGAATTATAATTAATAATTAATGAAACTTTGATTCAGGCACTGGCTAGCGATCGTCTCCTTTCTATTTCTCGCCTTCTTCCTCGTGTGTCAAGTCATCGCTACAGTATTCATCATTCTCGCACATAAGAAGAACCTCGCTCACTACTGTCTACCAAGATTAGTGCTGATTACAGGTAACACAAAGGTTTAGATACACATTATTATGAATCAGATTATTATAAAAATCTAAGCAATATTCCTAGGTTCTCGTTGTAAGGTGAAAAAATAAGTATATACCATAGAGCTTGGATGCTGTATTTCCACAGAAAAGCTTATTTCAAATATCAGCAAATGTGTATGCGAGATGTTTCAGCCAATAAATTCAAGTCTCGGAAAAACGTAAAAATGTTCTCCAAATATTTAACGACAAATGACAATCATGCTACATTATATTATGAAATAATAGCCCGTATTCTCGGGCCGCACGGAACTTCAAAAATGGGAACATGTTCCGGGAAAATATCCGCACGGAAATCTTCCGCTGCGGAACTGATTCCGCTCCGGATGGGCGCAAGAATACGAATCGAACGGAACATGTTCCATGTAGTTTAAAGCGTTGACTTTACCATTAATTTTCTTTCATATTTTGAGTTTATATTATAGTATTTTATGTTTTTTAACACGTTTGTTCTCTGTTTAAAGGATCGCAGTCACTCCAAAATCATCATTTTTGCTTCGAGTTTACTTGAATTTAGTAAAGAATAAAGAAAAATACTTTACCAAAACCGAATAATTTGAATTCCAAATCAGGGGGTGAGCAAGTAGAAAAGTATTAGAAAAAAGTAGAAAAGTATACTTAGCTACCGCGGGATTATGAAACGTGTAGTGATATGCCTGCAGACCCTTGCAGTATATGTAAAGATATAATATGCAGATATTTGCCGAAATAATTTGCATACCCCCGATCGGGAAGCAGCTGTATGAACACGTTTCGTGATACTGCGGTAGTTAAGTAGAACTACTTTTCTACTTGTTCACTCCCTGAGTTGGAATTCAAATTATTCGTTTTTGGTAGAGTATTTGTCTCTATTCTTTACTAAATACAAGTAAACTCGAAGAAAAACGACGATTTTGTAGTGACTGCGATCCTTTAAAGAGTTACATCAAATTTCTAGCATATATGTGCTTAATTTTTCACTAACGAATTGTAAATTTAACGAAAATTATTCTTTAAAAATAAAAAAGGTGAAAGAAAAACAAATAACAAAAATTTACAAAAGAAATAAAGTAAAAATAAACCAACGGAAAGTTTCCGTCGTGATTTCCCACACAAAAACCTCGGGGAAATTTTTGTATGGAAAAAATTTCCGTTTGGCCGAACGGAAATTTGCAGGCTACAAACTACACGCTCCGTTTGTCCGAGAATACCACACTTTTCACGGAACGGAACATGTTCCGCGACGGAAAATTTCCGTGCGCCCGAGAATACGGGCTAATGTCGGCAAAAACAAAAACCACTGCGACAAGTTTAGTTAGTAGTTATTGCGCCAGTTCGGGCCTGGCTCCCAATTGTTTTATGAAATTAAGATTTAAAGCGAACCACCGGCCGGTTTTTGAAACGCATCGCGGACAGCTTAATTCTTACGTATTTATACAAAGTTGCTCGAATTTACCTCGATGTTTTATTCTATTTTATGTTCAGTTGCATAGGACGCATTAGAATGCTGGTGTATTCGATATGTTTCAAAAACCGGCCGGTATTTCGCTTTAACCAAATTTTCTAGGTCTGTTGATCTGCTCTACCGTCGGATGTCTCATCCTAATGGTGTATTTTGGCGGAGCGGCTGGAAGCATGAACAAATCCATATTCAGCACTTATGACGTAAGTAATATTTTTTATGAACTTATCTGAACAAAGTTTGTTTATTTATTTGTCTTTATGTGAGGAGTCACGTTACGCTAGCGAATCGAAAGCTAAAAAAATAGCACAAAACAAATTAAACCTAGCTTTCGAACCCGCAACCTTGTTTATGGACAGTGGGAAAACTGCTAACTGTGGGAAAATCTGAAGCCATATTCACCACTATGGTTACCCCTGGGAAATATTCCCTGGTTACAGAGAATTGAATTCTAACATGAGAAACGGAGGGAAAATACAAGTTCCTCCCTCTGACTGTTGATAAAATCTAATTATTACAGTACTTTTTCCCCGGGGAACTTGACGATCAACACAGGGAGGAAATGACAAAAGAGATGCACTGGTACGCAATTGGATTCTTTGGTGAGTCAATAAGAAATTATTCGGGGAAGATTATATCTTTGTAGTTTGTATTTGTGGTTTGATTCATCGAGTAGTTAGATCGGCAAGATACAGTTTGTAGCGTGTGGTTATAGTTTATGAATTTCAACCAGACTAGCTTATAACACATCATTTACTTTTTGCGCATTCTATAAATCTAGCACGCCAAAGTTTACGCTAATGTTTTCACACCGAGATAATATTCTATTTTTTTTCAGCTCTGTCGCTAACTTACGCCATCTACAACTTATTCGTGCTTCTACTCACGCGAAAGTTCTACCAACACTTGGATCAGTTCAGACCGGTAGGATGTTAATCCGAACAGCTTAAAGTGAAATGCCGGCCGGTTTTTGAAACGCATCGTGGACAACTAAAGTAATACGTATTTATGCTAAGTTACTCGAATTTAGCTGGATTTTTTATTCTAATTTATGTTCATTTGCATAAGCTGCTTAAGAATGATGGTCTACGCGATGTGCTTCAAAAATATTTCGCTTTAATCAAATGTTAGCTAACAGCGGGGCATACTTTACCAACTGGGATAGGTAACATTCAAAACAGGCTAGGTGTGTCAAGCATCACCAAACCCTAGTTTACTCTACATAAAACACATCGTAGACCAAATAATCCAAAATGGAGTTTATAGCATAGCCACAAGCGAACCATGTCCGACTTGGGATCTAATAAGATCTAATGGAAAGAAACTAAAATAAACTCTTTTCCAGCTACCCCAAAACGAGCCCTCAGTGCCAGCTTACAACCCTGAATTTCCGCCAAAGCCACCACATCACGGACAAGATCCGGCAAAAGGAGGCAATTATTGATTGTGAGTAATTAAGGAGGCAATTAGTGAGTAATTAAATAAATTTACACAATTTTTGATTTTGACAGCATAAGCCCCTAGTTGGACTAACAAGAGACGTGGTAGTATGCTCATAACACAGTAGAATATAGTTATTTAATCCCGTAGTATTTTATATATAACAATTTACTTACAATTAGTGTTATCAAAGAAAGCTGCCCTAACCCACATATTCATGAAGTATACGATACCTTTCACACTTAATTCATAGCTTTTTTTTGACATTTTTTTGAATGCAAATGTTTCACAACCATGTTTTTGTCGATCTCTAAGTATAAGTTTGCTTTTTCTTCTTTTTTTCTGATCACCATAGCATAACATTCTATGATGCGCCGCGAAGTATATTATGGTTCGCAGCGAAAAAAGATTTCTCGCCGCGAAAAAAGGTTTCTCGCCGCGAAAAAAAAGGTTTCTCGCCGCGAAAGAAACGTGTCTCGCCGCGAAAGAAATGTTTCTCGCCGCGCGTCCCGTGGAAGTTTCTCCCGGCGCACTACCCGATTTTAATTACTGCAGGATGTTGCTCCCAAAAAACGCTGTATTCTCAATCGTTTCCCCCTTTTCCATTCTAGCTCCCCGAGCACCTCTTCAAGGTTTACCATATTGGTAAATAAAGAAATTCAGCATCTCAATCGATAAAAATGTTAATTATTGATTAATATACGATCATTTATGTTCTTCTATATTAAAAAAAAAACATATATTTCTCTATTATGCAAGAAAAGGAACCCAGTAACCTTGGGTTTAATGATTATAGGGATTCGCCATTTTTTTTACTAACAATTTTGCTTGCATTTTCGTTGGGAACGCTTTCTTGTTGCATGCTGGTTAATGCTTTTTATATTGGTTTGCTATTTATTTTTGCGGAATAAAATATTAAAATCTCTTGCTGTTTGGGTTACGGTATTGATGTTCCCTGATTGAACATTTTTAATAGAAAATAATAAACTCTAAATAGGGAAAATTCAAGTTAAAGCCCAGAAACAACAGCATTTTTTTCTAATTATATTCATTAGCATACGTTTCAAAAACCGATTGTTATATTGCTTTAAAAACATACCAATATTGTGTTCACAAGTAGCTCCGTCCCATCCTGGCAGGCACTTGCACTTGAAGCGTCCGAGTTGGAGCGGCACACAATCGGCGCCGTTGCGGCACGGATTGGCCGACGAGCAAATGTCCGCGATTTCAGCGCAGTCGGGACCAGCGAAACCAGTTCTGAAATACGCATCAATAATATTTATTGATAGGTTTATTAGCTTAAATGAATAAAAATAATATTAATACTACAAATGACCTAAAACAATACACTGAAAGATGTGAGAATTGAGAAACGATGCATGTACATGAACTATGTATGAACTATGAACCTTTTCCTTTGTATATACGAAAACTCTTGAAGCCTACAATATATCACGCACTTATATTATTATGTGAAAGTAACGTTGGGGCACATACACCAATTACTGGGCAAGTTAATTCCTGAATACCTACTACGACAACTCCGCATAAGCGTTACGGTACATTACGTTACCGGTTTTTTTTTGTTTACTCGTACTATTATATCTTAATGGCTTTACTATTGTTTTCCCTTTTCTTTGAATTTTCACATACATTACCTTTCACTTTTTACCAAGTGAAAGCATCATGCAACCTGGAAATACATTACGTTATGTTTTCCATCATGAAAATGCTTATTAGCAAACCAAGATCCAACCTGCATAGACATGTCTGATTGCCGACTCCGGGTAAATCATGACAAACTCCACCATTTGGACAGTGCACACCAATGCAGTCATCAGGACCGAACTGACAACGTGAACCGGAGAAATCTAAATTCATTTCAATTTTAAAGATACAACTGTTTTTTTTAATTACCTTAATTTGCTAATTACACTTTTGCAACACTACTCCTACGATAAGGTTACGGTAGTTCATGGAGCCACGATGTTTATCAGTGTACATAAATAATATATAAGGAATTTACGCCACTAGAGTAGAGCGTGCTCCTTTATTCAATTATATTTGAGTACGGTGTTCAAGCTTATGACTGGATCGCATAGGTGCTGAGCGTTCGGCGACGAGTTCCAGATGACAAATTGCTCGGTCTTCGGGCTAGGGCCAGGACGGATCGCCCATGGTTCCCTCGCCGGCACATATATAGTTTATCATACTGTATGATATGATATCCAATCCTTTTTTTGCATTGGATATGACAATGTTCTACTTACTCTTCTGACAGACACATCGGTACGTTCCACCGACGGCCTCGCAAATACCGTCGTTGGCGCACGGATTCGCACTACAGACGTCCTCGTGGCGCTCGCACCGCTCACCAACGTAGCCGGGACGGCAGTCGCACACGGCCTTGTGGTTTCGAACAGTGCAGACGCCCTGAAGGAGAGATAAAAAAATATTGATAAAGTGCACCCAACGAAATTCGCAGAAACGGTGCAGGGGGTCTTGCATGTAGTCTCATCGCTTCTGGCCTCTGGCCAAGATCAATGTGTAGTTGTATGGTATATGCATGTTTTCTTTCTTGAATTTATTCACTTATATTTTTCCAAATCGTTTCCTCGTTTATTTGCTCTGCAAGGCCGCGCATATTTTCACTGTTTTTACTTTTGTAAATCTTTTGTAAATACCGTAATAAAAAAAGAGAACTGACTCGATTTTCACATTTTTGTGCTTCACAATTGATCGGAATACACGATTCTTCGGAACTTGTTCCGTCAGTCGCGGTTGCCGTGTTATTGGCGCAGTCCAGGCAACTAAATTAATTAAAGATAAGATACTGACCCCGTTTATCAACCGGAATCCGCAGAAACGGTCGGAGCCAGACTGCATGGCGGACTTTAAGCCTCCCGGTGGCCAATATTCTCGGGAAACCGATTTATCAGGCTTTTACCCTGCTACTAATTTTTACACCGTTGGTATGGTGAGGGGTTCCGGGCCGGGTTCGAACCAGTGACAGGTGGCGTGAGCAAGAGCCTTGCCACTGTACCACGCCCTTTGTAAGAAACAAATAAAGCGTCGCTGACAATGACGAGGCTTCACCCCGAAG
The DNA here is from genome assembly GCA_036852015.1 of Pelodera strongyloides. Taxonomy (NCBI): domain Eukaryota; kingdom Metazoa; phylum Nematoda; class Chromadorea; order Rhabditida; family Rhabditidae; genus Pelodera; species Pelodera strongyloides. The sequence continues at coordinate 35,445 of JAANDG010000103.1, forward strand.
GTACAAAAAACGCGGATTTCGAGAACACCTGTCACAACCCTCGCGCATCATAGGCACACAATTTTCCAAGTCCTACCTCTGTTGTCCAAGACTGGCCTGGTACGTGTTCCTAGGACACCTGGAGCACGGTTCCAATCCAGTCACAGAGAAAGCACCGGGCTGGCACGGCATTTTACACTGCGAAGGCCCGGTGGAACCGAGTTTCGCCGTGTATGCGCCTTGCTGACAGGGGGTGCATTCCTGAAAAGCGTAGTGATAAACGTATACTTTGAAGTGATAATAGAATACCACCGTTACCTACCGCAACCCGTCGGTGTACGACTGCACCGAGAAGGAGCAGTTTGGGACGTCTTTTGAATATAATGCATAGGAATGCACAGTTGTCCAGCATACCTTTCAGTAATCACGTGTCATACCGCTTTAAATTACCCACCTTGAATCCGGAAAGTGGAGGTGGTCCGGCATAAGTGTGCCTTGGACACAATTGACAGGGGATCAGACCGCTTGGAGAAAACATTCCGTTACCGCAAACCGCTGAAAAGTTTTTTTATCCACTTTGCAAATTCACGTAGAAAAATTGTACTGAATCCGTCAAAGCCTTGCCATAGGTAGTCTTAAAGCAATGCTCCGAAAATCAATCGATAAATATTTTCTATATGGGCCCGATAATTTAATCTAAACGTTAAATAGTTATAAAGCGAAATACAGGCCGGTTTTTGAAACGCATCGTCGACAACTGTATTCTTACGTATTTATGCTAATTTACTCGAATTTAGCTCGATTTACATAAGCTGCATAAGAATGCTGGTGTACTCGACGCGTTTCAAAAACCGGCCGGTATTTCGCTTTAAAACTATGTTTATAGGACTGGTTATTTTGCTAAGTTATTAACTTGCACTATCGTAATCAGATACTGTATTGTATGGTATGGTACGTAAACTCACTCAAGCAGTTATCAAGCGAGTGTGACCCTTCAAATTGTGTGTACTTGCCATCCGGACACGCTTTACACGCAGTTTGTCCGTCTTCTTCCTACAAATAAAAACAATTTGTGAGGATAGTTTAGGGTTTAAGTAACAGCACAACATTTCATGGGTTAACAATACGCTCACTGACCCCTCGATAACTAACAAACAAAGGCACTCGGCAAAATCAGTGAATCGCCAATAAATTGACGCCACATCGCTGACAGAGATCACATCGCCAACAAACAGCTGACAACATTTTAGTGCGTTTATGGCTCATTTCGCAGCTATATCGATAAGTCAAAGCTAGCGAGCTGATAAAACTTTTCAAAAAACAACAAAATGCTTTCAAAACCAACACATTGGATCAAAAAACTTTATATCTAACCTGATATGAACCCAATGGACACTTGATACACTCATTGTTCACGTTGACGCTTCCACGGGGGCACGGTACTGTAAAACTTGAATTAAACAAGAAAAAAAAGATTCATATTGCCTTCTTTTGATTTTCCACAAGGTTAATTTACAACTCGAAATGTTTTTTTTTTTCGGTTCCTCGCCGCAGGGCATAGAATAGAGCCGTTGAAAACTGTCAAAGAGAGAAGAAATCACTTATCACAAAAAAAATAGAAGAGGAAAGTAACATCAGACAAAAATCTATCCCTTACTTACAGCATTCGGGTAAAGTTCCTTCAGCTCCGTTTCTGAGGACTTCTCCGTCAGCGCAGCCGAATCCCTGAGAAATCGCTGACTTAGCAGCGGTCAGCGATGGACAAGCGCCTGACTGAGTGGCCACAGCGTCGAGAGACAGAAGTCTCTTGATTGGGACGGTAGCTCCTGAATGATGGTGTTTTAAAGGGTGTGTGGTACCTGGTTGTTACAGAAAACATATTTCACATTTCTTAAAAACGAAATGTTTCACGTTTTCTTTGATAGGCAATCACGAGACAAATCATTCGTTGTGCTTGTTAGCCTGATTTGCCAACTATCAAAGTTCAAACCATTGTATCGTATGGGGCTCGCTAAAAGTGAATTTATGGCAGATAGCCATAAATTCTTTTTATTTCTTGATCTCGTACAAAAATCGGATATTACGTGCTAACATCGATCAATAATTAATCGATCAAAAATCGATAAACTTAGATCTCACCCGGAATCCTCAGGTCGAAGATGGTCCTCAGCGTCAAACCGCACAGGTCATAGAACACGTCTTGCAGTACGGATGGCAGGATTTGAATCGTGAAATTCCCGCGCAAAGCGCCTGCCGATGGCGTGAATTTGACATCGAGGAAACGCACAAAAACCTGTGAATGATTACTGAGGTATACGGTAGGCTATGGTAAATGTAAAAGCGTATTGTTAGGTGAACCCCATGCTCGGTGGAGAACTACTAAACAAAGCGTGCCTTTTGTGCCTAAAATGGTGCAACATTTCAGATGGTACCGCCGCGGCCAAGATACAAGAATGGTACGAGGCAAACTACGAGTACCGACCCTATCACGGAGAACTATACAGTATGTTACAAAAGCATCTATCCACAGCCACCGTCGACTTAGAATCGTAACAAATGTGAACAGTAACAATTGACGGGTAAGGCGTATGAAAATAAGTTTTGTCAAAATTCACGCTACCTGCACTGATGACGAGCACCTCTGTGATAAAGTGGTATCGAGCGAGTCGAAGAAACCAGCCACAAGATCAGTGTAACCCTGGAAACACAAACAATTGTTCCGTAAAAGAAAAACAATACTGATTGTTAGTATGGTAAATGTCATAATTAAAATTAAAGAATATTACAAAATTGTTGCAAGTTGTTAAAAACAGGAAATTTGTCAGCAACGCAACGACAAGAAAAGTAAACCAGCCGGGTTGCATATCTTAGTACTATGGTAAATACGAAGATATATTCTCACCTTTACGCACTCGGGGCTAACGGGCGTAACTGTCGGATAGTCTATCGCTACGGACAGCTCGTACCGGGCCGGTTCCTCTGCTACCGCCACACAAGAAGGTGTAACACCCGATGGGGACCATCCACCCTCGGAGCACACAAATTCAGTTTGAATCTAAATTTAAGATTTTGAGTTGGATTACCTAAAATGAAATAAGCTATTTAAAATCAGAAAATGTTCTTTTTGTCAACTAACAAATGCTTGTATAACATGACTACATATTAGAACGGTACATCACGAGGACAGTAAAGTAAACGCTGGATAACATTCTCATTTATTTCTTTACTATTCTGTTCGCTTCCGGCACAGAATGAACCCATTTTATTATGCAATCGGTGGGAATTCAGCTCCAACACACTTCACAAACCACCTGTCATAACCACTTTAAAAGGTTGAAACAGCCCATACCTTCTCCTCATCAACGAATCGGAATCCCTGTTTGCAAGTGATGGTGCATACTGTAGCTCCGTCTTTGGCAGCGCACGACTTGAGCACATTCTCAGCGGAGGACAGAGACCACGAGGAGCACGGGTCAGCTGGAAGAGTAGTGAAATTTAGCTAATTAAAAAAATAATTGCAGCTTTATGTAACCTTTCCCACGTTCATCCCACCAAAGGTGTAAAAGTTGATAGCTGGGTCAAACTAGCGGAGTTAAATCGGTTTCCCGAGAAAATTGGCTTCCGGGAAGTTTAGGGCCAGTTCGTCCGGCTTCAGAATTGAACCAGACAATGGTGCACCGTTTCTGCGGATTCCGTTGATACAATCCGGTACTCTTTATCTTTTTTATCCCAAGTTCATCACCCAACACTCACGGACAAGAACGTATGCATTGTGGATATCTTGGTATAAATGGTAATGTCAAAAAAATCTGGCTAGGCTGGTCGAAAAGTTGGACATATAAAAAAGAAAGTAAATACTCACGCATATAAGCCACTTGAAATTGACACTTGTTACGGTTTTCCAGAGCGTCGGTCGCCGTCACCTACAGAGAAAAAAAAACATAAAAAAAATATATAAAAATCCTAGCCCGAACCCAGCCCGAAGACGTCGAGCAATTTATCATCTGGAACTCGCCGCCTGTGCTCAGGACCTCTGCGGAACATGTCATAAGCTAACCTTGAATTTGAACTTCCTTGAAGAAAGGTGCACGCTCTTGAAGCGTAAAAGAAATTTACTTTAATTTAAAAAATATAAAAACTGAGTTTGGAGTAAACAAAAGCAACAGAAACTATACCTAGAATCAGAAAGAAAGGCATCAAAGGGCGGCAATTATCCGCGATTAAAATTTTTAGGCTAATAATTAATTAAAAAGAAATAGAGAAGAAAAATCTAATGGTATAAAATAAAAAAACGTTGACAGCAGAAGATTCTACGACAGGGAAGTGAGGGAGAGAAAACAGATCGAGAGAATGAAAGAGAAAGAGAGACAAAGAGAGAGAGAGAGAGAGAGAGAGAGAGAGAGAGAGAGTAAAAGAGAGATAAATATACTGTAAAACAATAAAATTACCTCAACCGTAACATGTTCTCCAACTTTCAGAGTTGCTTGCGGTGGTTCAAAAGATACTTGTGTTATATTAGACACATCCTGAATCACCATAGGTACGGTACCCTCGTTGAAGACTACGGTAGTTTCCCGGATGCCCTCTGGAGCAGATAACGCATACGAATCAGGGCACTTCATGACGGGAGGAAGAGTATCTGAAACATTAAATAAAGAAACGTAACGGGGGGTATAGCTCAGTGGTAGAGCGCTCGCTTAGCATGCGAGAGGTCTGGGGTTCAATTCCCCATACCTCCAAAAACAGTTTTACTTCTTTCAAAGTTTTCTGTTTATTTAGACTTTCCAAGAAATGCTCCACAAGGCCCAAGGGGATAACATTTTCCACAAGGTTGGCAAACCCAGAGTATCATGGTCTGATAACGGGCGCCGGGGGTAGCCATGTCGTGTGTGTGTTTAGCAGAAAGCAGTAGCTACCAACCGCAGTAGCATACAGTCGAAACCCAGTTTTGGCACTTTCTTAGCCTCTATATCAAGAATTTATTCAAAATTTTACCTGATATTCTCAGCTGAACAATGTGTATCCGGCAAACATAATTTTGCACATATTACATGGGAATGCGTCTAGAACAATTTTTTAACACCACATGCAGTATCAATTTACTATATAAGGAATACCTTACCCGGTATTCTCAGCTGAACCGTGCATTCGGCCGTGTTACCGGCGTCGTCGAACGCCGTGTATATGATGTCCATATCGGCAGAGATAACCTTCGGAGGCTCGAATCCGGTAGGCTCAACGCGAATCCAAGCGATCTGGAACGATCAGCGTAGGCTGTGAGACGTGAGACGGTGAGACTAAGGCTTACACTTAGGTAGATCTGTGCATAAACTTAAAGCAGTCCGTCCGGCAAGCTTACGGCATCAAATTCATAGGACATATGTATCATATGCAAATTTCCCAAAGTAGGTACAATACCGCTTTAACAGTAAGGCATAATCATTGGAATATGCAAGCAGCGTTTCTCCAAAATATATACTACGATACAAAATGATCATGCTTACGTCTAATGCTTACGTCTACGTGCAATGATCATGTCTAATAAGTCGATGGGTAACAAGGTAACAATTACCATGAAAATTCCAGATCGCGCTGCCAACCCTGGATGATATAATTCGATTTAAATTATCTTTTCAATTAAAAACTACATATCAACACACATTTAACTACAAACTACAAACTATCCCACCTTTCCAGAGTTGTCCACGGCCGTGGGCACCTCATAGGTGGCAGGTCTAAGCTGTCCGAACTCGTCCGCGACAACGTAAATCGGGTTTCCGGGACAGTTGGTGAAAACGGGCGGTTCGGCATCGACGCAAGTTGGTACCGCTGCGTTCCAGCCCACCTTAATTAAAACTTTAACTTCTAAAACTTACATCTAGATGCATACACGATCTGGCTATAATATTCGAATACTTTTCTCTTAGCATCTGAGGTCGGAGAATTATAGTCGGTGGAACTTCAGGCATTTTTGGGGAGAAGGAAAGTCGAGGGAGAGAGATACAGAGAAAGAGATACAGAGAGAGAGAGAGAGAGCGAGAGAGACAGAGAGAGATGAAGCACACACGGTTACATAGCAACAGCGCAGCACAACGCAGCACTGTGGTAATAGTGTCGCGTGATTTGTAGCATGTCACTTGCCAGGTAAAAAACCTAGCGTTACGTTACCTGTAAATGCGACGGCACTTCGCGTGTGAGCGACGCAGGAGCCAAGCATCCCTGCACATCAAAACGCATGCACGGATGTCCCTCGTACTCGGAAACGCCCAAGAGAATGTATCTGAATAATTGGACAATAAAAAACTGATTTCCCCCGTTCGATTTCAGGAAAGATCCAAATAATTAAAGCAATTAAGTGAGAGCTTCCTGCGCATTGCCACGGAAGCAAATTTGACAGGGTGCTCTGGGTCCACCAACGAAAACTAATTGTAAGGAGTTAGGCAATTTGCTAAACAATTCCATATGTTCTCTATAGGTTCTTGCCATGAATATATTAAAGGGATGGGCTCACTACAAAATCACCTTGTTTTTATGCTTTAGTTGATTGTACAAAGGTAAACTTAAACAAAGAGCATAAAAAAAGTTTCTTGAATTACTCCCTAGGGAAGATATTAGGTAAAAAGGGTGAGTATTGATCTATCTTCCGATAACGTGAGTAAACAAGATAAACTAGGGAAGCTAAGAGATATGGCTGAAACACACTGTTTTTCATTGTTTTAAGTAAAATAAACGATGAAAACTACAGTTTTCATCGTTTATTTAGATAGATAGATCAATACTCACCCTTTTTACCTAATATCTTCCCTAGGGAGTAATTCAAGAAACTTTTTTTATGCTCTTTGTTTAAGTTTACCTTTGTACAATCAAACTAAAGCATAAAAACAAGGTGATTTTGTAGTGCGCTCTCAAATACCTGGCCCTAAGCGGTGGATTCAACTCGAATTGATGCATTGCATTGTGGTTTCCTGAAGGAGTCTCGAACTCCACGGGGTACGTGTCGTAGTTATGACTGTACTGGACCTGAAACAATAAATTTTTTTATTAATAGGTTGTGTCTTTTGACAGAATAAATCCGAATACTAGAGAAAATACAGTACGAGGGACAAATCTCCAATTGCTACTTTGAGGACCAAACTACCGTAGTCGATCCAAATAATATGTAATACAGTACCTTGTAAAAGAGCTGCATCTTCGTGACGTGCCCGCGAAGGTGACCGCTACCGGCAACGCCAGCAAGACGTAGAGTTGTCAATGTGTAAACCTAAAAGAAAGTAATAAGTTCCAAGCTCCACGAGATCTTCATATTTCGATAAAAAGAAATAAATATGTATTTTTCGTGAGTGTCCTCCTTTAAACTACAGATGTTCGGAGCAATACACGGGACTTCAGTTGTCATTTACTTCAAAAGCTGGATGTTACACCTCGAAAAGTCGAACTCGAAAGACAACGCTGGAAAACTAAATCAGTCAATTAAAACAAGAATAAAGTACCGTACCCTTTGCAAATCAACAGACAAGAAAATAAACGCGTCCGTTTTTCCGCACCATCCAGTGGATGACAGACGAGCCTGAAATACTCAAATATATATTTCGGTATATCTCTCTGTCTCTCTGTCTCTCTCTATCTGTCTCTCACTCTTTCCCTCTTTCCACCTTTCTGCAGTTCTCGCCCGTCTGCTTTCTCTGGCTCCAAGATCCAACTCTCGCTTTCCCTCTCTGACGTTTTCTCACTCTCTCTCTCTCCCTCCCTCTCCCTCCCTCCCATTTTCTCGCTTTATTAAAACGATAAACTCCAACCTTATGGGGTTCGTATCCCCAGTTCAGAACATCCGAATTATCGGCAAACGCTCCGTCAGGAATAAATCCGCTGCTAATTCCAACGTCTTCGGATAGCACGCAGGCGGTTCCCTGAAATGTTCTTACAATTATTTGAAATTTGGGATGGGCGGGAACCGATCTCGCGTCCTTAGGCTATGGGTCCGCTGTCCTAACCATTACGCTAACCACCTACCATCACAATCTTAATTCGCTAGTTAATCATCATGAATTAAAGCGAAATACCGGCCGGTTTTTGAAACACATCGAGTACACCAGCATTCTTATGCAGCTCATGCAAATGACCATAAATTAGAATAAAAATCGAGTTAAATTCGAGTAACTTGGCATAAATCCGTAAGAATTCAATTGTCCACGATGCGTTTCAAAGACCGGCTGGTATTTCGCTTTAAGTGCAAGGACACGCTTATTGTAAGGAAAAACTCTTGACACTTAAAGTCACTTAAAAATATCCTAATCCTCTTACCAATGAACAAGTGATGCTTTCTGAAGGGAATGCTTTATATCCAGGTTTCTTGCAGGTGAACTCTGCCACTGCTCCCTCTTCTACCGAGGAAAGAGACACGGCACCGTCGACCGGATAACCGGGGTCCACACAAACTGGGCCTAAATAGAAAGAGAATAAGTAGTTTGTTCGAAAGACTGCATGGCCTAGTGGGTAGCGCACCCGACTCTCGATCCAGCTGCCGAGGTTCAATTCCGGTTAGGTGCGCAAGGTTTTTTTGCTTCCTGGGCGCAAGCGTAAGTATTCGGGGTCGTCAAGAGTGCGAAAACCGGGCTGCATATTCATGATATCCTACAAGACGTGTAAACTGTCAACCTCGGGTTTACCCGGTTAGGAAGATGGGCACCTTAATCAACGTTTTATGTAGAAGCTTTTCGCGCAGAAAATTAAATGTATTGCACATGCGCACATGAACGCGCACATGAACATCGTTGGCACAGAAACTCAATACAAAAATAGCTCAAACTGTCTGTTTACTATTTTACCGCGTTATATAGCTAGACTGAAACGTACTAGCCAGTAAACTGCATCGAGTACTACAAACTACAAGGCTGTGGATAAAACCACAACTACACCACAAACTACAAACCACAGACTACAAGAACCTCACCTTCGCATCTCAAATCTCCAAGATCCCATTGTCCATCAACTCCACATCTTACCGATCGGTCACCGTAAGATGACTTACCGACCAGAGAGTACGGAGGACGACAGGTGAAGGTATAGTACGCACCGACCTGAAATATTACGGTAGTTTTGTGCAGTGTGCTTAAAAAGGGGCGGAGTTATGCCATCAAGAGGCCTCGAAGTCTACCACAAATAATTTCACAGTAATAATAACGGTTTATTGGTTAACAATCAATAAAAATAAAGAACGTCAACCAAAGTGAACCCTAAGACCGCGCGCTTCACTAAACGAAAGTACTTACTAGGGACAAAATATATAGCTGTAATTTGCCTGAAACCTGACGAAACCCTCTTTTTTTCCAGCCTTTATTTCCCGACGGTAACAATCTCACTAATAATATATAATTCAAAACCGCCTCCCGCGTTGGTCCGTCTGAAGACTTTTTTTCGAATTTCGACCTCAAACTTTACCAGTCTACTGATCTTGAGACGCTGATAACGAAATCGAAGGTCGTTCCATCCACTTCCGCTTCCGCGCGGAGAAACACGACCGCAAAGTTGGTCAGAGAAACAGAAAATAGCGCGCAACCGCGAGAGAGTCAGACATTGTTTACATCGACAGACTCGCGGGCCGAGAAAGAGAGAGGCGGCTAGAAGGGGCGGGGCCCGGGCATCACAGTTCCCACTATTAACTATTCCCATTATTACCAAATATGATAGAACATAGAACATTATCCGTTATCCGCGTACGCGTCCGCTACTGAATTTTTATGAACTAAAAATGGTAAAAAAAATCATGATCAGCTAGAGGGCTGGCAGTGTGGTGTGCACTTCACAACTGGGAACCGTGATCAAAAATATATCAAGCTCCGCGAAAGCTTCATCCGCGCGGACCATATATGGAAAACAGTAAAATGATGACGTCATCAAAAATCAAAATTGGCCGAATCGTTCCGTTCTAAGTTTTAACGTATTCAGTAGGAAGAGACAAGCTTCACGGTGATACTCATGCTTTCCGGTTCCGCATCTGGACCGAGATATAAAACTTTCTCCGACGCTCTCATTTTTCCATGCTATTTTCACGTCTATGATCATCGTTCCGTTCCATGTGCTAACGTATTCAGAATGAAGAGATAAGTTCAGAAAAAGGTTCATCTTTCAAGGTCTGCATGGCTTCAGAAGCGGCGACGTCAAAATCAAGTTGACGTGCAAACATCGTTCCTGATGACCATCGACGACGAATATCGACACCACTGCCGTAGACGAGACGGGCAACCGGGCCTTCATGAATATCGTGATCGGATTCAGAAGCGGCGACGTCAAAATCAAGTTGACGTGCAAACATCGTTCCTGATGACCATCGACGACGAATATCGACACGACTGCCGTAGACGAGACGGGCAACCGGGCCTTCATGAATATCGTGATCGGATTCAGAAGCGGCGACGTCGAAATCAAGTTGACGTGCAAACATCGTTCCTGATGACCATCGACGATGAATATCGACACGACTGCCGTAGACGAGACGGGCAACCGGGCCTTCATGAATATCGTGATCGGATTCAGAAGCGGCGACGTCAAAATCAAGTTGACGTCCAACATCGTTCCTGATGACCATCGACGACGAATATCGACACGACTGCCGTAGACGAGACGGGCAACCGGGCCTTCATGAATATCGTGATCGGATTCAGAAGCGGCGACGTCGAAATCAAGTTGACGTGCAAACATCGTTCCTGATGACCATCGACGACGAATATCGACACGACTGCCGTAGACGAGACGGGCAACCGGGCCTTCATGAATATCGTGATCGGATTCAGAAGCGGCGACGTCAAAATCAAGTTGACGTGCAAACATCGTTCCTGATGACCATCGACGACGAATATCGACACGACTGCCGTAGACGAGACGGGCAACCTGGTCCTTCAAGAATATAGTGATCGGATTCAGAAGCGGTGACGTCAAAATCAAGTTGACGTGCAAACATCGTTCCTGATGACCATCGACGACGAATATCGACACGACTGCCGTAGACGAGACGGGCAACCGGGCCTTCATGAATATCGTGATCGGATTCAGAAGCGGTGACGTCAAAATCAAGTTGACGTGCAAACATCGTTCCTGATGACCATCGACGACGAATATCGACACGACTGCCGTAGACGAGACGGGCAACCTGGTCCTTCATGAATATCGGGATCGGATTCAGAAGCGGCGACGTCAAAATCAAGTTGACGTGCAAACATCGTTCCTGATGACCATCGACGACGAATATCGACACGACTGCCGTAGACGAGACGGGCAACCGGGCCTTCATGAATATCGTGATCGGATTCAGAAGCGGCAACGTCAAAATCAAGTTGACGTGCAAACATCGTTCCTGATGACCATCGACGACGAATATCGACACGACTGCCGTAGACGAGACGGGCAACCGGGCCTTCATGAATATCGTGATCGGATTCAGAAGCGGCGACGTCAAAATCAAGTAGACGTGCAAACATCGTTCCTGATGACCATCGACGACGAATATCGACACGACAGCCGTAGACGAGACGGGCAACCGGGCCTTCATGAATATCGTGATCGGATTCAGAAGCGGTGACGTCAAAATCAAGTTGACGTGCAAACATCGTTCCTGATGACCATCGACGACGAAAATCGACACGACTGCCGAAGACGAGACGGGCAACCGGGCCTTCATGAATATCGTGATCGGATTCAGAAGCGGTGACGTCAAAATCAAGTTGACGTGCAAACATCGTTCCTGATGACCATCGACGACGAATATCGACACGACTGCCGAAGACGAGACGGGCAACCGGGCCTTCATGAATATCGTGATCGGATTCAGAAGCGGTGACGTCAAAATCAAGTTGACGTGCAAACATCGTTCCTGATGACCATCGACGACGAATATCGACACGACTGCCGTAGACGAGACGGGCAACCGGGCCTTCATGAATATCGTGATCGGATTCAGAAGCGGTGACGTCAAAATCAAGTTGACGTGCAAACATCGTTCCTGATGACCATCGACGACGAATATCGACACGACTGCCGAAGACGAGACGGGCAACCGGGCCTTCATGAATATCGTGATCGGATTCAGAAGCGGTGACGTCAAAATCAAGTTGACGTGCAAACATCGTTCCTGATGACCATCGACGACGAATATCGACACGACTGCCGTAGACGAGACGGGCCACCGGGCCTTCATGAATATCGTGATCGGATTCAGAAGCGGTGACGTCAAAATCAAGTTGACGTGCAAACATCGTTCCTGATGACCATCGACGACGAATATCGACACGACTGCCGTAGACGAGACGGGCCACCGGGCCTTCATGAATATCGTGATCGGATTCAGAAGCGGTGACGTCAAAATCAAGTTGACGTGCAAACATCGTTCCTGATGACCATCGACGACGAATATCGACACGACTGCCGTAGACGAGACGGGCCACCGGGCCTTCATGAATATCGTGATCGGATTCAGAAGCGGTGACGTCAAAATCAAGTTGACGTGCAAACATCGTTCCTGATGGCCATCGATGATGAATATCGAAATAAATAACGAAATCGAAGGTCGTCCGTCTATTTCCACTTCCGCGCTGATAAACGACCGCAACGTTGGTCAGAGAAATAGAAAATAGCGCACTACCGCGAGAGCAACCTTCTGTGCTGACGTGGAGACTTCTGAACACTGTGACGATCGTCAGACGGGCTTCTGAGCTGACGGGCCGTAGAACAGGACATGCACAATCTGACTTCTGAAGACTGTGACGATCGTCAGACGGGCTTCATGGGAAACCAAAAACCCCGATTTCGCCCCGATCAAGTCCCTCAAAAAATCGGGCCGTGATCGGGGCGAAATCGGGGTTTTCCGACAAATGATCGGGGCGAAATCGGGGTTTTGGGAAATAATCGGGGCGAAATCGGGGTTTTTTGACAAATGATCGGGGCGAAATCGGGGTTTTTTTGAAAGAATCGGGGCGAAATCCGGCCTTGTTCCCAATTATGCCCCGATTATTTGTGATCGGGGCGAAATCGGGACGTGATCGGGCTTTTTGTGGGGTTTTTTGAAAGAATCGGGGCGAAATCGGGTTTTTTTGACAAATGATCGGGGCGAAATCGGGGTTTTTTTTTTTTTTTTTTTTTTTTTTTATTTTTTTTTTTTTTTTTTCAAATTTTAACCCCAAGCTTTACAGGTCCACTGATCGTGGAGTGGTAATCCCGAAATAAAACTCCTTGCGCATGTGATATAAATTAATAAAAATGTACAGATTTCCAAGGACTAAATAATAAGATTCAGAGATAGACTATAATAATTGAACTTTGAACTTTGCAAGTAATAATCGCAAAAAACAATGGTCCGACGGTCAGTAACCGACGGCCGACGGGCTCTAGTACAGACTTGTATAAAACACTCAAAACCCAGAGAATCAAAGTATGTTAATAAGCTAAAGTTCCAACTTTATACCTTGTAATTATTCGCTTCTCCTTCATAAACGGCGCCAGCCAATGAGGGCGGAGCTTTGCAATCGACCAATGGGCAATCGACTGCCGATCCGCTCAGCCAATAATCACGGCCGTCGGGCCGAGGGTCGAACACGCACTCACGGAAACCGAATAGAGGCGACGGGCGGCCTAAAGATGTAGGTTTGGGAAAATACCCCAAAGTTGGGTAATTAAACCGCACGAATATTGATTAGGTCATGGTTGATTTTTGCATCACTACTGCATACGAACCAAATTCTACCCGGTTCAATTGCCCAACTTTGAGGTAAAGTGAGACGACTTAGGCATAGGCTTAGGCTTAGGCTTAGAGCTACCAGGTAATAAATAAAAATGACAGTAATTTACCTGGCCGGTTCTGTTGTGTGCACATCACCGACACGTTATATCCATAGGAAATCGTATTGTTCTCGGGCGACACAAATAGTCCAATAGCCGTGTTATTATGTACTCCTTGACAGGTTGCGGCTGAAGCAGAACAAAAAGTCAGAAAGTTACATCAGAATAGATCAAATATGTGAAGAAACTGATACGCTGTGCAGTTCTGCAGAACTTTTTTAGGGGTATCAGGAAAATAGATAAATTAAGAAGATAAAATAAACTGTAATAAACTTACGAACGCAGAAGGGAGCAGTCCCATTCCATGTTCCATCGGCAAGGCATTGCAGGAATTCAGGGCCCATCATCTGAATTCATTGATCTATTGATTTATTCAGTTATCGATAATATTTTGAGCTAACACGCGCGACGATATCTTTGGAATTCATCTGATGTAACTCAACTCCAAAAGAGCAGTCAGCGTGCAAAAAAAAACAGTCCTTTGTCTATGGCTGGACGATCGTAGTGCGCTCACTTAATACGTCGCTTCCAAAAATTTGTCATGTTTTTTCATCTTTTTCACCAACTAAGCATGGCACAGTTGGCTCATTTTGGCGTACTAGCCGCTTGTACGCCGTCGTGTAGCCCTACCAGAAATTCTCACCTGAAACCCGAAATCGCATTGGAATTTCACAATGATCGGGAAGGCGAATTCCTTGGTTGTGGAAAGCAACTTTCCATTGAGTGGTGACGTCATATCCGGGCAAATACGGGCGACGCATGACTTGTTGAATCTGAATAAGATTTTTTATAGCCATTATAAATGAACAACTATAGATCACTCAGATCACTGGCACTGAGCATGAGCTGAGCGGTCGCATCGAATTTGCAGCCCGTAAGTTTCAGTTTCAGTTTTAGTTTCATAAGTGTTGGTCATAAAATGCTGCTTCCACAGCATTGCGAAATCCCCAAATCTTGGCTGCAACTTTTATGCGCTGTCATTTAGTGAAAAGAAAGAAAGGTGTCACCTGGTCACGTCCAGGTTGTCCTCGCCTGTTTCCCCATCGGCCAAGTGCTTGCCGCCCTGACCATCCTCGGTGAACAGGTCGAAGCCCTCCTTACACCCGCACTCGTAGGAACCCTGGAGGCATAATGGATTCTTATATATACACGTTACCACTTTAGAGACCCACATCTTGAACAAGTCGGAAAAATCCTCTCCTAGATGTGATTCGGCTAGGCCAGAAAATTGGCCAGTGGAACGCCAAAAAGACATTGGGCTGGTAAAGTGCGCGCCAGCCAAGAACAGATTCTTACCAGCTTGTTTATGCAAATGTGGTCACAGTTCTTACCACACAGTTCTTACCAGACTAGATTCTTACCAGCTTGTTTATGCAAATGTGGTCACAGTATCCGTTGTTCACGTCACACTCGTTGATGTCCACACACGAGCTCTTCTGGCATCCGAGCACGCCGATCTGAAGAAATTTTGAAATTTTGATTAAGGGTTACACCTTACACCTCTCTTTCTCTTCTCGCTCTCGCCCTCCCTCTTTCCCTCTTTTAATTTGTGCTTTAATAATCCATAACCATAACTACCCTAATGACATAAGCACCCAAACAACGGGAAGAGTGAAGAATCAACAATTAGTCTGAAGTCTGACCTGAGCGCACGGTTGTTGCTTGCTCTCCAGAATAGTAATTTCAATAATTCGTGCCTCAATGGGAGGCGATAGGACGAAGTACTCTCCACCGCTCATCGCGACCGACCGCAACGCGAACGCCTGCAAATTCAATATTTTTTGTTTGTCCTGATTGCCATTTCCATGCTTTTCACATTTATTTAAAAAAAATTTTTGCGAGACCCATCAAGACCTTCTCGGTAAACGTAACAAAGTTTGATATGTTTTCAACCATGTAAAATGAAAAAGGTAAGGTGGTTACGTAAATGAATTCAAATACTTTATTATTTGTACATTAGGAGACGAAATAAACGTTCATGCAAAGCATATATTATTGGATAATTAGCTCACCGTCTCATTTCCCATACTGTACAGCACAAGTGGTTTCCCTGTGCTTTCCGAGTACCGTAGTACAAAACGGGTGACGTGACCCTCCGTGGTACGTTCAAAGTGAAGTTTTTCCACGGTTTTTGGTACTCCCAAGTCAAGGGTGATCGCCTAAAGAAAAACGAGAAATACCGGGTATACTAATCTTTTTTTACGACCGACATTACAACATTTTAAATGATACTGCCAGAGCCCAGAGCCACAGAGCAGTCATGTAACGACTGTCGGCATTCTCGTTTAGAAGACATATAGTATTTGAGGTTTTTCTTTACCCTAAGATAACCAACTACGTGGCTTTTGTCCCGGTTGTCTTGTGGCAGGTATATGCAAATTGTGTTCCATTATGTGCCCGACGTACAATACCACTTCAAAAACTCCGATTTGCTAACCTTAGCTGAGTCGTCCGCTTCCGCGCACCATCCTCCATTAGCATATTTATTGGCGGGCATGAGGAAATTCTCCGAGGACGCGGTGACACTGGTCACGTGGAGTGGTGAAGGATTGGAACAAACTGGAACGAGACAGAGGTAAAGCGTTATAACATCCTGTTTTTCCAAAGTGTGTTGCACTGAGTTGCACAGTGGTAGTATGTGCAAATAGCTGTGCGATAATGCGCATAGTTTAGTATATTTATATTGTTTCGTACAATGGGGATGCAGGGCAAATTATGTACTAAAAGCGCAACTGCAGCCCGGCAGTTCCGTACACGGCAGTTCCGTCGTAAGATGGTAGGTCATATGTGGTTAGTCGAGCGCTCGCCCGCGCCTATACAGAAAACAAAGAAGACCTGTGACACAGAAGGTCTGTGTATAGAACTTTGGGAATAGAAAACGAACCGATCTTTACGATTTCAACCCGTGTCGCGCACTAAATAACTACCCTAAAAGATACTTTAAAGCGAAATACCGGCCGGTTTTTGAAACGCATCGTGAACAACTGCATTTTTATGTATTTATGCGAGGTGGGGTCTAATTGGGGTCTATTTTTTATGCTAAATGATGCTCATGTGCATATGACGCATAAGAATGTTGGTGTACTTGATGCGTTTCAAAAACCGGCCGGTATTTCGCTTTAAATAAAAAGATAACCTTTTAGAGCATTGAAATACCCACCAAGTTTGCTCTTGAATCCATGCAAGCAGTCACAGTAGTATCCTCCGGGCAAGTTGGTGCACGTGGTGGAGGAGGCGGAGCAAACGGCCGTCTCATCTGAGCACTCATCGATATCTATGCACTTGGGCACGGTCGACAGGGTCTGATTCGCCAAGCAGCGGACCTGAAGTAAAGAGTTTTAAAGGGGTATGACACGTGGTTTGTGAAAATTATACTGGTCATCTGGATACCCACCATTGTGAGCCGGAAAGATACAAAAGGTCACAGTTTTACATCACTATTAATCAATCGACAGAAAAAAATACATCCTGATTCATGATTTTCTTTCAGACTTCTTCTCGTACAATTACCCAAAAAACCATGCTCGACGTATATCACACTTCATCTTCATGCCCATTAAAAATAGCATGTTTCATAACCGATCTAAATTTCGGAACACGCGATATGTTTCGATGTTTTTCTTTGGTTCAGTTGTTGTCCCTGCAATGAAAGTATCTGTCTGCTCTCTCTCTCCTCTCTCTCTCTCTCTCTCTCTCCCTCTCTTTCTCTGCCTCTCTGGATATGACAAGCTTTTTGTTCTTTTGCATTCCATCCAAATAACACTGCCCTTGTGTGTAGTAGATGTAGAATGATAGAATAGAGTACGTGCTGATACACTTTTCCAACAATACACATTTCGCAAGTCATACCGCTTTAAACTGCCCTTTTACATGATGGAAGAAAGCTTTATCTGAAACAACCTTACCTCCTCCGGTCCATCGCTTCTGAAGCCCTGATCACACTGTACTTTGGCGATGTCGCCAAATTCCAATCGCTCTCCGGTAACGATCCGACCATTTTCAATCCGTGGGATGTCAGAGCACGAGAGTTCTGAAATACAGCGGGGTTGCGGCACAGTACTGATCGGTTTACGATCAGTGACATTGACGAAACTCCGGTAGTCTCCGGCAAGAACCTTGCGCGATAACGTCGCACACCACGACCCACGGCCATATTCACCACTACGATTCCCTCGGGGAAACAGTCCCTGGGGACAGCATTCTAATGAGAGACGCAGAGAAAAAACACGGGGAATTCCCCATGGGAAATTGAGTGGTGAATATGGCCTCAGGTGTATTTAGTTTGGCGAGTAAGGTGCGCAGAAGACTTGAATTTTTGCGCACCATTAAATCCTCATGAGAAATCTCAAGGCCTCAAGTATGGACCAGCTTGACATAGAAATAGTAAATAAACTTACTTGTGCAAACCGGTTGCTTGAAACTCCAGCTTCCGTCAGTTTGGCACAGAAGTGTTGCAGCTCCGACACGCCTAAAGTTGAGAAAATTAATTACAACGACGATGGGTTATACATATTTCTTGCGAAAAGTTTGAAGACTGTCATTTGCCTTTCCGGCATTTTATTCTGTGTTGCTTTTTGTGCGCATTCCACTGATTTAACAAATTATTAATAATTATTATTAAACAGTAGTTCGGTACATTTTTTGGCTGTTCGTAATAATTACTATTTTATATTATCATCGGACATCTCTTGTGAGAAGGACTCAGATTCTCTACCACACTTTTGGACCCACTGTAAGCGGCGTAGTGCACACGGCCAAAAATCAATAAATCATGGCAATGATCAATCAATCAATATGAATCGCTAACAGTACCTGTATCCAGGTGCGCATTCAAATCGGAATACTGTACCATAGCCGGTACCGTCACCAAATTCCAATACACGGTTTCCATTATGGAATGGCGATAGTGCCGGACAGGTGGCAGCTGAAAATCGGGAAATTAAAATGGTCAGCATCTAGCGAGAAAATAAATCGAGAGAGAGAACGAGAGCGAGAGAGAGAGAGAGAGGGAACGAGAGAGAGAGAGAGAGAGAGAGAGAGAGAGAGAAGAAAATCCCAGGTCCATCGTTACATCGTTAACATCAACCTATAGTGCAACACAATTTTGTTTTAACTCTTTGAAACGTACCCTTGCATTGTGGAGTTGGTGTCCAGCGACCCTCTTCTGTGCAGAAAATTTCTGAAAATATGCAAATTTTATAAAAATATACAAATAATCTCTTTTTCAGCGATCTCAGGATTTGCGTGCGGTAGCTTCCCAAATTCCACAGTACACATAGAGATTGAAACAGAAATTGGTAACCCCCCCCCAATAAGTAAAGATAAGAACGGTACAAAATAATGAAACCATAAAATTTACCCTCGGTACTCTTTCCGCTAGGGAATGCGAAGCCCTCGTAGCACTGGTACTTAGCCCGTCCCATAAATGAAACATTGGTAGCCGCGACGGCAAAACCGTTGGAAATCTGTGGCACCGGGGAGCAGTACACGGCTGAAACAGAATTATGATGTACTGTAGCGTGATCAACGATCAAACTAAAGACTACCGCTGGAGACATGTTTGCGACAAACTCTTCTTCGAAATTTGTGTATTCTATTTTCACCTTTCTGCTATTCACTTCTATGACTCGAGACAAGGTTCTAGCAAATCATTTGCAATCATCATATACGTGGCAACACAAACTATAAACTACAAACTAGAGTAGAACCAAAGTAAAGTACATCATTTGCAATCGTCATATACATGGCAACACAAACAACAAAGTACAGTAGAACCACGGTAAACTACAAACTACAAGGACCACCCACGTTGACATTCGGAAATCTTGTCCTCGGACCACTTTCCGCCCAATTCGCATGTGATTTCGAACATTCGACCGCGACCAGTGACGAATTCAAATCCGCTGGGGCAAGCGACGGAAACCTGGATATGGTAATTAGGTAATTAGGTAACTAGGTTCTTAGGTTCTTAGGTTCTTAGGTAATTAGGTAATTAGGTAATTAGGAAATTAGGTAATTAGACAATACGGTACTGTGTCGAGATAATGCAGTTGTGGTCTTACTATAAAAAAAGTTTCGATTGGTATTCGGACGACTTCGTTGAATTCATTGCATCTTCAATGTACTTCCAGAACTTCTGTTAGATTCTTGTTCCGAGCCAAAAACAAGAGAATAAAAGTAACTCAAACCTTTGTTCCAAAAGCAGTGGTCTTTGTTGAGAGTGAAACGAGCGGTGGACTCCTTAGAGCAGGGCAGTCTGAAGAAAGTGAACATGTTGGATTATTAAAGTGTGGGATATTCTTGTTCTATGCTCTTATGTTGTCAGGTCCATCCCAAGCTCTCTATGCATGCCATTAGAAAACGTAAACTAGCTCTCGTTCAAGCTCTTTTATTGGACGTTGCTCCAATGAGCACAGGTAAACTCGTCGACCTCCACGTGGCACTTGAAGTTTTTTTTAACTTACAATAAGCGACAGTTGACGGTACGAGACAAGCTGTGCATCTCTATGCATCTCCCTCGTAATTTCTAGGAATTAATTTTAAATTGAAAAATAGGGACGATTTCATACAGTACTACTTACTCGTCGAGAAGGTGAAGTTGAATCCGCCAGCGTGTCTGACCGAGTTGGTGTCTAGGAGAACCTGCACTCTGCCCTGTCTCGCAAATAATTGCTTCGGAGGTCGGTGATTTGAAGAGAAACCCTCGCCTTCGTGAAGAGCACGCCCTCGGGTCGAGCCTTCGAACACCTGAAGGCAGAGTTCAAAGAATACATGTTTCATATCTCTCCGTCTGCCTCTCTCTCTGTCTCTCTCTATCTATCTCTCTCTCTCTCGTTCTCTTTCGCTCAGTATCTCTATATCGTGCTATCTCTTTATAAAAATCCTTACGTTTCTCTGTCTCTCGTAACTTCACATTCCTCTCCCACTCCTTTCTCTCTCTATCTCTCCCCTCCCTATTTTCTCTCTACGTTCACAGTCTCTACCTTGACAAAGTCATCCACTGCCAGATCAAATCGATTAACCGCAATCGATAAAGCCTGATCTCCGTCCTTCGACTCGGGCAGCTCAATGGTGTATGAGCACTTGTGCGGTCCAGGATACGGTACCCGGGAATTTCCGGGCGAGACCAAATTTCCTGATGATTGTCGTAATACCACATCGCAACCTGAAAATAGATCAATGTTTTATGATCATTTTATACTTTCCTACATCAGGCTTGCAGGATGCGGCAAAAATCCAAAGATTACCACATAAATATTCAGAAGCAGAGTTTCATCTGCCAACTGATGCAGTGGTAGTTGAGAAGTCGCAATGTCTATATTCCCCCATATTCTACAAACAAGTCAAAACTTAACGCGAAATACCGGCCGGTTTTTGAAACACATCGAGTAGACCAGCGGTCTTATGCAGCTTATGCTAATGAATATAAATTAGAATAAAAAATCGGGCTGCATTCGAGCAAATTAGCATGAATACGTAAGAATTCAGTTATCCACGGTGCGTTTCAAAAACCGGCCGGTATTTCGCTTGAAACAAACGATACCTCTCTTATAACCGAGACTGAATCCACGGCCAGGTTGTGTTTCATCAGCGAAGAAATATACGTAAACCTGAAAGATAAACTATTAAAAAAAAACTATTTTTATGGACCCCACCTGACTGCGAAAGTTTAACTTGAAGAAAAATTGTGAATTAAAATTTCGCTTTGATGTTTTATAGCACAGTACACACATTCATGCGTATAAAATAGATGTTCTCAAAGTTGTTCGATAGGTTTTCTACATTATTTAGTTTTCAAAGTTCTTACTTGATTCGAAGTGCTGATGATATATTCGGTGGTTCGGTTTTGGGATCCCGATAACTTGGCCAAAACTTGAAAGGAAGGAGTGGGGCCGTCGTATATCCACACGTAGTCGTTAGGGCCGAGGGATACGTCATCCACCTGAATCATACGCTTTTATTATTCTTGTTTCATCATTCTCCTCAATAAAAAAATAATTTTAAACTTTACGTAAAGCTCCTGAAAAATTTAAGAAATAACTTCTAAAATCTATAAAAAAATACCAAAATCAATAAAATATAAATGAAAATATATCAGTAAATTCTAAAATAAAAACTTTCCATCTCTCTCTACCTCTCTTTTCTCCTTCTCTCTCTCTCTCTCCCTGTCTCCTGCTCTATGTGCTGTCTCGCGCGTTCCTTCTCTCTGATCTCTCTCCGCTTCGCTCTATCTAGATACTATACTCATCCGTTTAAAAATTTGTAAACTTACACTGATGGTAATCAAATTCCCGCGCAACGCCTCGATTCTCCAAACGCATTCGATTCCATTTGGGTACTGTAGTGGATACTCAGGCGAAGTGAACGTCTGACCGTAGACTTGAGCGGTTAGATCGCCACCGCATTGGAAGGAGACTGAAATAAAGAAGTTTTTTGTAAACATCTGAATTCTGATAAATCTAGCCAGTAGCAACTTCGCCCTGCTCCACATAGGTCAGATCCAGTGCATGAATAAAACAAAATGTGCAGCTTACACAAGAGCGCGCTCATATTCCAGAGCATTTTTCTTTTCCAAAGAAAAATAGTTTATTATTACATTTTCTTTCCCAACGTAATTTGTAGTTCCCTCGTTGCTAAACTATCAGCCGAGATAATCAGCACGCCTAAGGGGAACTCAGACTTATGTTTGTTTGCCTAAACTCTCAATCAAAGAGTGCATACACGCAGACGGGGAAGAAAGAGTCGGTGATTTGCTAGACGTTGAAAGGTGTATGATCTACAGAATGACGGCAAACTGGCGGGAGATTTCAGAATTTGAATATTTTCTAGAAGTTACAAAGTTGAAAATGAACGATGTTCCCACAGAATACAGCTCTCCAGCACGTGATTCATACGTTTCAAAACCACGTGCCATGCAGCTTCAAGCACGACTTTATGGGCAGAACACGGCTCCACAGGCTACAGTACCTGCTCGCCAAGTTGCCTGGAATCCTCTAGCCTGAATCAGGACGTCGGCTCGAAAACGCAGGATCATCATGTTACCACTAGAAGTGAACTGGAGACCTTCCGCTGGGCGGGTACCTAAAAAAAATCAACCGCATAACTTACATCACGATACACAAAGTGGTACCGTAACGTAAATACACATACAAAATACTGTTCATTAAACATATAGGTTACCAAAAGCACGTGTACCAAGCACAAGAAAAAATCAACGGTTCAATGTCTTGTACAACTTGCGATACGAACTTGGAAATTAAACCAGATTTTAACAGAAATCTAGGCTCAAGGTTGTTTCCCAACTAACCAGAAAGTTTGGATAGTACTGTAGTGGAATTCTCCGACGGTCCTCCGTCTAGGATCGTGAGAATGTCTTCATTGTCTTCCGTTTCGAAATATTCAAAGTTGAGCTGGAAAAGGCAAATTTATTTAAAGGGTCAGACCGAGGCAAGCAAAATTCCTGAGCTTCTTTTTTTGGACGAAGCTCTTTAGCAGTGTACTACACACTACATTTCACAAACAAACAGTGAACTAACTATACGCGATAACGCCAGTATTCACTATAGAATTGTATTACATGACTCGCAAAAAATTCGCGAAGTAAGAACTACACAGATGTACAGAATCCACGAGTACAATGAAAAAATGTACCATACGTCATTTATCATAAAAAAAATTAAAATTAAAACTACTTTATTAAATGTTTACCTGAATCCGTGAGTTAATTGGTCCCTCGATAAACCATAGACAAGCAGTGCCGCTCTAAAAAAAATACTGTAAGAACAACTACATCATCTTTTAAAATTTAAGCAATACGGTTACAGGCAGTCCATAATCAATTAAACACTGGAGTACCCGATTCTGTTTTATGTATATGAAGCGAAACATTTCGTTTTTTCGTATTTTTTGAATGACGACACTTTATTTGCTGATAATGTTGATGTTCTTCATATGATGGATAAATCCTTATTATTAGAAACAAATTCAAAAATATAGAAGAAGATAACCAAAAAAAATAGATACACGCTTCAAAAACAACAAAATATGCACGGATGTCCTCGGAATAAATCCTCGGATGACCTTTTGGTGTATTTAATAAATAAATAAATAAATAATACCTCACCTTATAACTGGCCGGATAGTTTGGCGTTGAAATCTTTCCACTTTCCCCTTTTTCATATTTTAAACAGTCGAATTCAGAGTGAGACGCTGAAAAATAAAATAAAATAATTTTGGTTAATCTTAGGGCGCATTCGAGTTGGGCAAAATGCACAAATTTCGCGAAATAATCAGTTCGAGTTCACTGTTAGCCAGTGTTAGCGCGCTGCGAAATATCCCGCTCATATGAGAGACGCAGAGTCTTGGAAATATTTTTTTCCTGGGCCCTCTTATTTGTCAACAATCTCTCACCCTACTATGATATTTGTTTCCGAGCATTTTCCGCGGAAAAACCAGCTAGTTTTTTACTATTTTCCTACTAGGTTTTTAGTCGGAAAAAGCTCGGAAACGCAAAGTTTCTCGGAAAATGCTCGGAAAATCCGAGGGAAATGCTCGGAAACGGACAAACAGACAGCTCCCGAGCTCGGCCCGCCTATTTTCCGAGCTCGGCCCGAGAACCTCAAAGTTTCCGAGCTTTTTCCGAGAATCTTCTCGGAGAATACTCGGAGAATCCGCGGAAAATCCTCGGAAACGCAAAGTTTCTCGGAAAATGCTCGGAAAATCCGAGGGAAATGCTCGGAAACGGACAAACAGACAGCTCCCGAGCTCGGCCCGCCTATTTTCCGAGCTCGGCCCGAGAAGCTCAAAGTTTCCGAGCTTTTTCCGAGAATCTTCTCGGAGAATACTCGGAGAATCCGCGGAAAATCCTCGGAAACGCAAAGTTTCTCGGAAAATGCTCGGGATTCATTAACGGAGATCAACTCGAACTGATTATTTCGCGGAATTTGCGCATTTTGCCCAACTCGAATGCGCCCTTACAATTGTTTACACATTCTCTAACAATTGGTTTGACCAAAAAACGATATGTTGCAATGCAATTCATTTGTCTTATATTATAAACCATATACTAAAACTGATCTCCGTGCGTTTAGATCATACGAAACAGAGTGAACCATTTTCGTTTGACAATTTCCGTTTTTTCGTGGGCACTTGGAGACAAATTTTTCTCAAATACCGTAGTCAAATTGTCACAACATGGTCATAAAATGGTCGGTAGCCGGTCGTCTATAATTACCTGGACAGTTCAACTCGTCACTCAAATCTCCGCAGTCATCGAGTCCATTGCAATGTTTCGATTCAGGAACACAACCTCCATTGTGACAGAAGAAGGAACCTAGAATTTAATAATATATTTTCTATTTTTCATTTCTATCAAGAAATATTGTAAAGAAAAAAGAAGATTTGTTTCCGTCCATCCACAACGGAAATTTTTCATTTTACTTTCTTTCGCACCCCCGACAGTGCTTTTCTGCACAAAGAAAAACACTGTCCTCTATTTTAATGGATCTGAGCAAATACATTTATACACATACATACCTTTAACACAAGACGGCATCTGGCACACAAACGGAAGTAGAAGTTCGCACGCGTCCAGTCGCCACAGAAGATTGTTTTTATGAACTCCTAAAAAGATACTCTTTATATTGTTTCGTGTTTTAGCAAATGTTGACCATTTTAATATGCATGAGAAAAGCTGAGACGACGCCTACCCCCGTGTAAGCAGATGTCAACGACAAAGGCCTACGCCACGTATAAATGCATTCCCAAGCCTGCATTTGTGCCTAAACCATGGTTCCATGCAAGAATAACACAAACTGCAAACTTCAATCCAGAAACCCTAAAAACCGCAAACCAGAAACCAAAGGACAAGTACTCACCCGCTAGTGTACAGCTCCCGGTGGTAGTATCGGGTTGCTCTGACTCCCAGAACCCAGTATATCTGGAGACTGGTGTCCCATCCGACCATCGGAAGATAACGTCGTTACCTTGATCTTCAGCTGTTAAACCTAAAAAAAGATGTATACTTGAAAGGGGTGGAGGTATGCACACGTGGCACCTCAAACTCAATTTTGTGACCTCGGTGATGACACAGAGCTGTTAGTAATAAAATTCAAAGCGGTAGTGTGCGTGGTTTGTGAAACCTATAACGAATAGCTACATTCCTATGTATAATCTGTTCCCTTCCAGTGCAGGCGGGAGCAGAAAATTCATATGGTAATGCAGTCGTCCACAAACTACGGGCAATACAAACTACGTAGAAAAATAAATAAGTCACTGCTTTGTTCGCAAGATAACGCATCCAAAATAGCATTCGCTGATAAGCAATGTTTCAACAACTACACAAAAGTAATGTACACTTATTATAGTCGATCTGCGTCCCGTTTTTGTCGAAAAATATTGATAAAAATACAACGTTTAATCAATATAATGGCTTTCCTTGAATTAAACATAAATATAATATAAAAAAACGTTCACCAAAATCACTCACCGATCCAAAATTGTTGATCGGAGCCAATTTTGCTTGGTTTTCGCAGCATTTTCGCGACGAACTCGTTTTCCCGCTCTGATTCGATACGAGCCAACTGGCCACCGTACCTGTATAGAAATACAACTTTATAGGTTCATTATTTCCCTCTCTTTCTTTCTCTCTCTCTCTCTCTCTTTCCTTCTCTCTCCACTCTCTATTTCGCTCTTATATTCCATGACAGTTAGATAATTGGAGTTTGCGAGCGTAAGTATGGTGGGGATGGTTGTATTGATTGACGTCATCAATTATTGATTAAATCAGCTACAGTGCAGTACTTACGAAACTCTTACCGATCGCACGTGGCCAAAGCCTGCGGCCATGATTTGAAGGAAGCAAACGGCCGCAAACATTTCTCTCCCACTCGCTCCCAGCCATCGGGACACGACATTTGTACATCGCTTAGCAGGTAGAGGCCATCCCGACGCTCAGAGTGTTGCACCGTGCTCGCGGCTTCCTATATCAAATATGCATTAAAGCGAAATACCGGCTGGTTTCTGAAACGCATCTTGAACAATTCCTACGTATTTATGCTAATTTGCTCGAATTCAGCTCGATTTTTATGCCAATTTATGTTCATTTGCATAAGCTACATAAGAATGCGGATCTACTCGATGCGTTTCAAAACCCGACCGGTATCTTGCTTGAACATGATTGCATGTCGTTACTTGAAGCTCGTGCGTCTGATGATAATGATGCTATGTAGTCGCGCCGAGCATCGTAAACATATCGAAGTAACGTGGAAGACAGTGCGGCATGTGCGCCGACAGAGCGTCAACAGTCATTCGCGCACCAATGGTAAACTCGCCGCGTATTCTAGGCCCAAAACTTCAGTGTGATAAACTATAGTAACCCAAATCTACAAACTACACAAACACACACTCCGCGAACATGACACTGCAAACTTCAATAAAACGAAACTAGAAACTACACACAACATGTCGTACCTGTGCGAGCGCGGTGGCCGCCAATAGGGCGAGAAGCAGGTGCCCGCCTCGCCGCATTGTTGCCGGATCACGCGCCGCCGGCAGAATTAGTGGGCGAATAATAAACCTGAAGTTCAAATAAATTTATAAACTTTAATTAAAAATGCGCCATCAGCAAGTTTTAATCGTAGTTGGAATAATTTGGTAGCAAGTTTCAGAAGTTAATGAAATAGTAACAACAAAAACTTGACACATAAAAACTGATCATGAGAATACTTACAATTAGTACTAACTGTCTAATTATTGATAGAATCATTAGGAGGAGAACCGTAATTTTAATAAGTTTACATTTAAAAGAGATGGAAAGAAAGAAAAGAGTGAGAGAATCAGAAACATCGAAATAAAAAAGTGAGGCAGAAAAGTAGAGGCAGAACAGGATAGAGGATAGAACGATGTTGGTAATCGTATTGGTAAACTTATGTTTCTTATATTCAGGCTGAAAACTGAAGCTTCGTCTACTTCTTTGATCCGTGAGCAAAGAAATAGACGAAGCCTCAGTTTTCAGCCAGAATATAAGAAACATAAGTTTACCAATAATATGCAAGGGAAAAAAAGAGAAATAAGGGGAACAATAAAAACACGTTTACTACTTTTATAGCATGTAACAAAAATAGCTTGATAAAGCAACAATGAATATGACAAATCTTCAATAAAAAAAAAGACTTATCAAGAAGGAAGTTTAAAGAGGTATGACAAGTGGGTTTGAAACATATTGTGCAATCACGCAAATTGTGTTCCATTCTGTGTCCTGACAGCACAAAAATTTATATATAATACATGGCAATGTAGTTGTCTAGTATACTGTATACACGCCATGAACCACTAAAATTTCCCTAAAGACATTTTTATTGAAAGTTCTAAAACGAGTTGTACAAAGTCGGAGATTGAATCTCAGATGACATACATAAGTCAAGGATATTCTTGTTTTACAAACTTTCTAATGATTTTCGATAATTGCTAATTACTCTCATGATCGGCATAGCTAGTTTCTTTTCCTCGAAAATAATACTGTAACTTATACGAAGATGTAAGTTTGTAAACTTGTTTAGTTTCCTGTGTTTGACAATAAATGATGTTAGAGCAGTTAGAGGTACAAGAAAATTGTGCATCATATACTAAATTTAAATGCTTTATTACTATCTCTAGTTTGGGTATCTTTGGTACCTTGGTTTGGTTGTTAGGTATAAAGATAAGAAAGTATAAAAATCTGGCTTTTATGGTGTAAGTATGAAATAGAATCAAACTAACGGTCAGAAAATACCCAACGAAACATCAAGCTCAGTCAGCACTTGGATATAGATTTCGTGAAATGTAAGAACTGTGCTAATGACTTGAGTTGCTTCAAGACATAATAAACTGAAGTCCTACGAAGATACTGCAAGGATGAGCGAAAAGCTACAGTAGAACAAAGGCTTGAATAAGGAAGTTGAATGTAAGATCAAGGTAAAACATAGAAAAAAAGCGTTATGGTTTAGAACGATAATAAATGGAAAAGCGTGAAAAAAGAAAAGAAACGAAATATAAAACTAATAACAATAGGCGGAAAGTTAAGAAGGAAGATAAAGATAAATATAGAGATCAAGATAATTGAAAATACTAAAATACTGTCGTTCTCTAATAAGGCGCGCAGAACTCCCAAGCCAAGATAAAAGCAAGAGAGCCCGCCGGGGGGAAAGCTTTTACAAAAAAAATGTACAAAAACCACAATGAAAAGTGAGTTGACCGAGATTTCGACCAATGCTTCGGGAAAAATTGAAACAATTTAAGAAATAGGATTATAAGATAAATATGCTTCTGGAACAAAACAAAGAATATTTATGGAAAATATATATGTGCTCCAACCTCTAACAAAACCAATTTTAAAAAAAATACCAAAAAGTAAAAGTAAAGGCGAATTATTGTCATCGCAGTAATTATAGTTAAAAATTTTAAAAAAAATATGATAATTCTTTGTATAAATTCCTCGTGAAGATTTCAAAGAAAAAGGAGGAAAAAAGAAAAAGGAAAAGAAAATCATGATGAACTATCACGTAAGGAAGAACTCTTCTCTCTCTCTCCTCTCTCTCTCTCTCTCTCTCTCTTCCTCTCTCTCTCTATCTCCTTATATACGTTGTGACCGCAAAATGCAATGGGGCATACAATCTTTATAAAGTAAGACTCGATTTGAAAGTGCTCAAGGATATGAGAGAAGACTGAAGACATATGACACAAAAAAAACTGCAACCAAGAAATGAGACGGTATTGTCACGGTATCGCCAAAATTGCTTGCATTCGTATAAGCTTGTACTGTCTTCGTGCGCGCACCTCGTCATAATATCATTCAGCTTGAATTTATATTTTCACAATAAATTAAGCGAAATAGTTGGTAAATCATCTTACAGTAGTCTATAGATCGAGTTACAGGCGAAAAAATCATGTTAAAATATCTAAAATTGAAAAAGCCTAGTCGCCAACGACCGTCATACGTAAGGAACGGATCATATTACTAGGGACTGAGAATAAGACAAGTCCGCGTCCGGTTCCGCTAGTCCGGGTTTGAAATAGAACAATCCGTATCCGCGGACATTCCATACCATATCCTATAGATTATCGATTTTTTGCATAATATGCTAATTAACCGCCTAATAATAAGCATCTATTCAGTTCCTAACAATAAGGCACAAAAGTTCCTTCAATAAATATTTCTTACTGTACGTCTTTTCTTTATTAGTTAGGGAATTTAAATTAAAGTGCTGCTATATCATTGAGATTCTCAAAAAAATTATATTCCTCAACAGTGTTGCTCAGAGTATATTACCGTCAAAATGTTGTTTACATCAAGTACAAGCAAGGTGAAGAAAATAACACGTAGCAACTTCCTTCCCTATAATTGCAACCTTTGCAAAACTGGTCGGCATATGTTGCTAGATGGATCCAGCAGCAGGTTCAATGGTAACTTAGCACCCCCGCCTTATAAGCGTAGGTGAGACAATATTTTCAGGCGGCTAGCTTTAGTGCCTGCGCGTGTGAGGTGTAATTACTTTGAAGGCTTACTACTTACTACTGCCTAGTATCTTCATTTGGTGTTGTTGTTACGCAGCTTATTATTTATTATTTAGTTAATAAATACAGAAATAACTAACTAATCACAAATTTTTATTGTACCTACTGTTCTGAAGCGATAATAAATAGTAGACAGTAACTTCGAAAATTATGTTCATCACCCATTACCGTTTTCAAAAAAAAACTACAAGAAATACTCGGCTCTTCCCGTTTGATAGTCACATAAAAAATTCCTCCAACTCCTTACGACGTCACGCATTTCAAAAAATCAATATCTGTCCAATAGATCAATAGTATGCTAATGTGTACCTACGGAAAGTGGGCGTGGCGTCCTTAAGCCCAAGGTTTGCCTAAAGTTGGAGCCAGCTAGGGAGCGGGCTTCGGGTCAGTCACTACGTCGTATTAGGAACCTCATAGCGGCCGCGACAAACAGTCGCCTAGAGAGTGTGCGAAGACAATAGACGCAGACGAATTTGTAGCCCCTCAATCGTTGAAAAGTGTTTGTGTACTGTACATATACATCTCGGACATCCCCTACAGACGACGCACAAAAGAGAAGCATGAAAATGTAGGAGGAGTGTAAAAATGTGATCAGTTTTATTGCATAAGTGACCAAAAGTTTGTAGATTTTTTGTAAGGATCCACGTTACGCAGTTACGCTAGCGTGACACTCCAACGTTTACTTCCCGGACATCTCCTACAGACGACGCACAAAAGAGAGGCATGAAAATACAGGAGGAGAGCAAAAATGTGATCAATTTTATTGTATAAGTGTCCAACGTTTGTCTGTATGTTTGTAAGATTCACGTTACGCTCCGCTCGAAATACATCTTTGACATCTCTGCATACGGAGCAAAAAGGACAAAAGAGAGCATGAAGATACAAATGGAAAAACTTTCTATTATATGTGACCAAAAAGTTTGTCTGTATGTGAGAATTCACGTTACGCTCAAAACTCTGAAGCTAAATGCCGACGAGACGCGTGTTAACCTCTCGCTCTACAATCCAAGACTGTATAAAGCAATACAGGAAACTTCAAAAGGTTGTCCTTGATTCAAGAATAGGTCAATACAGTGCCCATATGACTTGTTCCACAGAGGTTATGAGCCGCACGGATATAAGTTATGGAAGATCGGTTGCTTGCCCACCACTAGACTAATGACCAAGACCAAGAAGAGCACCCAGCTTCCAGCTGAAGGTGCATGAATGCCGACTGGAACAGCAATATATTATATACAGCAGTTTATTTCGTTGGATAGAACATAGCGATGAAGAAGCATGGTCCAGGCTTGAGCTGGTAAACGAGGTCCAGACTTGAGCTACCTCAAGCAAGGTGAGAATTTCAAAATGCGATTGAAATTTTAGGTTGGCGTACATTAGCAACTCATAAGCTTGAAGAAACAGCAGTAATAAAGGTCTGAGGCATGAAATAAACAAAGGTAACAGACAAAAACTGTACAGTAATTTGCTCGCTCCATTATATAGATAAAGCGGAAACTCGACGTCTTTTCCGTGCTCTTCTACACAGAGCCCCAAGGCGCATTTAGCAAATATTTGTTAATCCGACTTACTGACAGAGATCGAGAGAGATGAGGGAGAGAGAGGGAGGGAAGGAGGAGGGAGGGAGAGATGTGGGAGAGATAGAGAGAGAGAGGGAGCGAGAGAGAGAGAGAAGAGAGAGAGGCTTCTCCTTTAAGGGAAACCTTGTACTTGTACCAGCAAACCGCCTAGAATTAACAGATAAGCCCTCGTTAGGTACGAGTTTTCTGCAGAGAAATGTGTTTTCGCACTTTAGGTATGATTTTCGAGTGTTTTGCAAGGGGGTTTCCAACTTGTAAGCATACACTGATCAATCAAAACAAAAGAAATCTGTGCCGCAGTTTAAGAGCCTGCACCCAAAATCTGAGCCTGCCAATGGGTTGGAACCTAGCAACCTATCCTATTATCCGACAGTGCGACTAAAAACTAAAATGTTTCACCCGGTAATCAGTGATTAGCGCTCATAAATGTTCTGACAGTAAATGATACTGTACTAGTAACTGACAATGAGCAACATGTCTATTTATTTATTTATTAAAGCATTATTCTTTGGGAAATTTGCATATGATACGCATATCCTATGTGACTTTGGTACCGGAAGCTTCGGACGGGCCCCAAAAATGTTCATAGGATACTAGGATGTGCGTATTATATGCAAATGTCCCAAAGTAGGTACAGTACTGCTTTAAATGACACCGACGTATGCATCAGATAATATGATGAAGAGAAGCCAGTGAATTAGGAAAGAAACATTGGTACTGTAGTCGATTAGCAATCGGGTAAAAGAAAAACGGAAAGTGTATCATAAGTATACACGTATTCTTGTTTTACATAGTTTCACAAATATTAGTTATTTTTACTACGAAACTTGGCTAGAACTTCACCAGTAAAGTTGTGAACACCAATGCCACAGCGTGCTGGCAGTACTACATAGTAGTAGTGTGGGTGTGCAAATACCCCTACACAAACATACCCCCAATGTCCAACAATAAAGTGTGAGGCGCCCGGAGGCCATTGGCAAATTAAAGCTGCCATCCGTTCATCGTCATTGGCAAAGAGCATTGTCATCTGTGGATTCGCTTTTCAAGATATGTATTTGAAGACCGCGCAAGACTTGGAAACGGCATACGGCACACGGTAGCCTTGGCAAAAATCATTGTCATCTGTGGATTTGCTTTTCAAAATATGTATTTGAAGACCACACAAGAGTTGGAAACGGCATACCGTAGCCTCTAGTTTTCCTGTTTTCAAGGATTTTCCTTTGAATTATACAAATGTTCAGTTTTTGAAGCTTTTTTCGCGCTATAGTTGGCGGTATCGTCCGAAGAAATTTATAAATAGGATAAGTAAACTATGCAGTTGTTGAGCGGCATTAGTTGTACATGATAAACCAGCATCAAATGGTAATGGTAAACGAGTCATCAACGAAATGGCAGTCTATTAAAGAATTACAACAAAAAATCCCATATTTTTACAAGTTGAAAGACGTTTTCTGCACGAATCCTAAAATGGTTCGGACACTTTTTGCATCGATCTTAGTCAATAAAAGTCCCGGACAAAAACGAGTCTCATTACTCCAAATACCAACTGCGAACGGTGCTAAACGGACAAATATCTCCGCACGGGCAAGCGAAATGTCCACGGAGCCTAAGCTTATTAGTTTGACCTCGATTTGTCATTTGTATATTAAAAGTTTATGTTGACATGTTAGAACAAAGGGAAGTTACAGGTTATAACGAGAACAATCTTATTATATAAAGGAGAAGAGTTTGTCACGGGTTTGTTTTTATGTGCACAACGAAATTCCTTCATAAAGAAAATTCTTCGATCGCAACAGCATACAAAATCTTTTTCGCTGGCGAGCTTCGAACCCACAGCAATGCACAACCTCTCGATTCACAGTCCAACGCTCTACCGGTTGAGCTATGCTAGCTTATTAACAATCTTCTCTACACATAGAGCACATTCAATGGCAAAATTTGCATGATACCATTAGTCTAATGGAGATCCAGACTCATATTATACGTTTCCCAATCATAAATGACTTTGAAGACGTGTGAATGTTTTAAATAGGGTAACAACCGGCCGAAGGCCGGTTCCTCCAGTCGGAGAAGAGCCCGTAGGGCTCTTCGAACGGCTGGTATTATTATGAAAGGCAAATGCAAGTTGGATCAATACTATAGTAACGGCGACAGTTATAGTTATATTTATGTTAAAATCACAGTAGCGAATAAATTATCGAGTGAGCAGCAAATAAAAATATATTAAAGCGTTTTTGAAACGCAGTACACCTGCATTCTTATGCAGAATATGCAAACGAACATAAATTAGAATAACAAATCGAACTAAATTCTAGCAAATTAGCATAAATACGTAAGAATTCAGTTGACCACTATGCGTTTCAAAAACCGGCCGTTATTTCGCTTTAATAAAATCGCGAGAGTGGAATCGGTAAGTCAGGAAAAGTGGTATAAACGGACCAGACAAAGTACTGTATTGTGGAGAATGACTTCGTGTGCCAAGGCATATACGTTCAATAAAATATTATCGAATTTAGGATGTTTCCGCGCATATAAACCTTTATTATGAAAATTTCCTTTCGTATCACTAGTAACTTATTGCGGTAAGGGATCGTTCCGGGCGCCGCATACCTGAAGGTTATCTCGGAGGCGGGGCATACCTACACTTCCACATATCTACATATTAATTCGGGAGCGCCGCGCCAGAGCCGACAGGTGCTGGAGGTTATCGCTGTCGCCGAAATACCGTCGGTAACCGGCCGCCAAATGGATTCCTTAGAGAAAAACCATGGTACCAAATAGCTTGGACCAGCGAAAACCCGAGAGCGTCGCCAGATGTTCACTTACTGTGTAGTTGTTGGTTTAGGTATACAGTATAAAATGTCAGTAAGGCACTATTTGTATGAAAGAAGATATTTCACAATGAAGGTCACACAGTATGTTAAAGCGAAATACTGGCCGGTTTTTGAAACGCATCGAGTACATCAGCATTCTTATGCAGCATATGCAAATGAACATAAATTGGAATAGAAAATCGAGCTAAATTCGAGAAACTTTGCATATATACGTAAGAATTCAGTTGTCCACGATGCGTTTCAAAAACGGACCTGTATTCCGCTTTAAGGATCCGATAAGAACGACAACGTTTATGAAAGCCAAATGATTATCCTAATTGTAAGATAAAATGAAGTGTCAAGTGCCTATGTAGTGGAACCTTTGACTACTTCAAGCTAAGCAACTATGCATATGCTCAAGTATTCAAGTATGCGAGAAATTCGAAGGACTGGAAAACTTTATAAAATGTCTAGTTACTATGGGTATGATATTCATCTCCATCGTCTCTCTCTCTTACTGTCTCTCTCTCTCTTTCCTTTCTCTCTCTCCCCCTCTCTCCCTCCCTCCCTCTCTCTCTCTCTCTCTCTTTCTCTCTCTATCTCTCTCTCTCAATGCCTCCAAATAACTATATCATTTCCCGTTTACTAGGACCAGCTCAGCTGTAGATCGTTTAGAGCTGATAGCAGTAACCACAATTGGGGTCAAGGAGGTGAACGATATGAAAGATGCCGGTTGATCAGACCAATGAGACACTATGAAAAATAAGGAGACCCAGAGAAAACTAATAGCGAGAGACAAATCTGATTACGACTTTAATGAGAGAGCCCAGACGGGAATCGAGCTCAGTGATCAAATCGAGACGGATATATTGGCCGAAAAATAGAGGCTGAATGACTTGTAAGTGACTGTAGCATATAGTGTTGAACCGCAAAAAATGTGAGACCTCAAAAGAACTAGGCCGGGCCTGGTATTGGGTGGAACCCAGTCGAGTTAGGGACCAAGTCTGGTATACTGTAGTTTACTGGATATAAGTAACTTTTGTAAAAATTGATGCTTCCACGCTTCTCTTTCATAATCTAACCCTTATATCGTCAAAATAGCCTGAGTTGCCTGAGTATCCCAATTCCAGTTAGTTATAAGATATACGTTCAAGGTGGGAGATTCACCAACACACAGGGAGCCCTCCCTGGCCTCCCCAGGGAGCTAAGAGTGCCTTTGGGAATAAAGAGGCATATTACAACAACACTAGTCAGAATATTATTGTGACACACTAATTTCCTACAACACAATTTCAACCGTTTATCTACGCCACTTTGATTCGTGTGTTTTTGAATCTTATATTTGGAGTCGGAAGAAGCTCTGATGATATCATCTATCTGTTGAAAATGACGGCATCCCCGCCAACAAACAACAAATAATCACATATCGTCCTTGAGTTCAAGCACCGAGTATGTAAATGCTGTTACTAAATTAAATAGTACACCAACACCTGAATCCAGCCTGAACGAGAAATCCCGTGCTAAACCTTTTTTGTAAATCGTTTACGCTTCAAGAGCGTGCACCTTTTATTCAAAGGTGGTACAATACAGTTTCAATTAGTGAGCTTATGACTTGTTCCTGTAGGCGACGAGTTCCAGATGGCAAATTGCTCGACGTCTTCGGGCTAGGCCAGGACGATTATCATAAGGGATCCCCGTCTTCTTATAAAGGCGTCTGTTCATTTTCCACAAGAAACTAACACCTAACACAACGTATCTATTTATGTGCGCCACTAATCAAGACAACTCGTTGCACCGTAGACTGTAGCAAGACACTATCATGAATCACGTAGACCCACGCCACGCATTTTTCCTTAATTAATAAAAACTCATCTAGAAGTTATACCAATTCAACAACCTACCCCACTGTCTAATCACCTATCGTCCTTGAGTTCCGCTTTGATTATTACTGATTGGTCGGCCTTGCCAAGACCAAATCACGGAATATGTATTATGTTATTAAGACATTCCACGGAAGAGATGACCGCCGACTGATAAAGATCAATCACTCGGTGGTATAGTCGGAAGGGGAGACGTATACGAACTACGAACAGAGGATTTGTCGATAGAAGAAACTTTTTATAAAGAAATATATAAGCCTAAGCCTAAGCCTAAGCTGTGGGGTATAGTCGTAAGACGCATACGAACTACAAATAATTGAGGTAAGGATGTTGTATTTATTGAATAAACCAGCCGGCTACGCCGCCCGAGGCGACTTACTGGCAATATGATTGCTTATATACAAAGCTTCAAACGTATCATAAGAAATTCACATAACAGAAAACAATTGCGTATACATGCTTCGATATTAAGCTGCGAAACTCTTGTTATACCCGAACACGAAATTTGCATTTCCGTAACGCACATCGGTATGCAAATTACGCTAAAGTTACTCTTTTATATAATAAGAAGATAGTAGACGGATGAAGGGCTCGAGTATACTTTGCCTTGTGGCCCTGTAACTTCAATTTGCTTCGTCACAATTTTGTTGCCATATGTATCAATGAACCACGATGCTAAGTCTAAAACCAAACACCACAAGAAAACACACTTCCCTTGTAAATAAATTTATTTTCCACGCAAAAAAAAAACAATTCCTCACGAAAACGTCGCACAAACCAACATTCTACCACTCCAATAAAATTTCATATTTTAACAAACAAAAATTAAAGCGGTAAGGCACTTGGTTTGTATACTGAACAACTGCATTTCCAAGTAAGTCTGTGCCGGAAAGGTCCGAACAGCACAAAGACAAAGTTTCCTGAAGACAGTCGTCCAGCACACTCTTCACAAACCACGTAACATACCGCTTTAATAAAATATTCTATACCTACAAGATAAATAGATCGATAAATAGAACATAGACTCTCGCTCATTCTCATTATTATCAGATCCACGGAATCCGTGCTAACAATCAATAAGAAAGAAACTTTGGAAAAAAATCAATATTAATCGATAAAGAGGAACTCTGCAGAAAAATCAATATCACAATCGACGAAAGAGACGAACTATTGATGCGTTTCGAACGCGAACTTCTCCTTATTTGGCTGTGGGACTTCTATTAAAGTTTTAATATTAAAAGGGTACGACACGTGGTTATCAAACGTAAAATGTCTGTACCCATTTCAAAAACCACGTGCCACACCGCTTTAAAAGAACGCCAATTCCGATAGATAAATAACCCGCGCCCTCCCTACAAAATAATAAACTATGGACTATGGGTTCGTTACACAAATCATTCAAATAAAACAGTTAAACAGAGACAATAATTCCAAACAACAACGTTGATATGAATGAATAATCTATTGTAAAACTTAAACTAATTGTTCAAACAAATCTGGCCCTCAGGCGCGAAGCGCGGAAATGCGTCCGCCGGAAAAGAATGCAAATCTACTTTGAAAAATTCGAGACACATAGAAACCTCTTTTCCGCGTCTCCGCTTTTCCCATGTTAAAAAGCCATCTCTTTTCCGCGGACGCGGTTACGCATTTCCATGCTGCGCGCCTCAGAACGTAGCACAACTTCATCTCAAACTCTTGAGCCATTTGAAACTCTTCAGGTAATTCAAGAACTTTCATAAAATAATATAATCAATTTTCAAAAAAACAAGCGTGAGCAACGATGGCTAAGGTGCTAAGTATCAAGGAGATAATAATATTAAAAAACCAAGCTCGACGCGACTACATATTCCAAAAAAATTTAAAAAAAACAAACAAAAAAAAACCAACTGATCAGAAAATTCTGATGGTGTATGTATTTATGAATACAAAATGACACGCAGTTTGTGAAAAACACGGTGGACATTAGCATCCGCAGCACAAAAGGGCACCTACGTTCAGCATGCCTCCCACAAACCACGTGTCGGAACGCTTTCACCCTGGAGATTTCCCAAAGTCCCAAAGGGACCCGGGAACACCTTCCCACACCTATGTTCAAAAATACAGTTTACGTCTCAGGAGCAATTTCGAATGGAGGTGATGATTTTAGAACACTTCCTAATATTCTAATCTATTTCTAACGAATATCAGCACATTTGACAGAGAACAATAAAATCAGACATAATCGTAAATCGTAAAAGTCTAAACATCAGAGAAACACACAAATATTGTGTAGGGGCCACCAACTGGCTGTTGAAACGTTTAAAGGTTAAACTAGCTCGCCTGTTCGACTTTAAAGCGGTACGACACGCGGAGGTGTAAAACACAAAAGGGCGCATAAATTTACATATACGTAAAGACTCCGTTGTTGAACAAAGTTCTAAACCTTGTGCCACACCGCTTTAAATTTGATGGGCATCACGATAAGCACCTCCCTAGTCTCAGTGAAATGAAAAGTGGTAGAAAACAACTTCAAATTCCTCACTTCTAAGTAATTATGGGGGGTATATCGCCCATGGTACCAAGGCTAATTCCGTCGCCGGATCGGTTCGCTTCGCTAGCGACGCTAAATCGCTAATGATAAATTTCCTTTAACCTGTCGCACGCTGGCATCGTTAACTTTTCGGCACGTCGCAATAATTCGATATCCTGATAGATACGGGCACGGTACATCATCGTCTCTTCTGAAGAGTAAGAAGCATGATTAGAATACAGAAGAACAAAACTGGAACTTGTGGAGCAGTCCGAGTCCGGCTGAGCCAGGCAAAGCGTACGTTACCGCAGCGTTGCCGTTTGCATTATCAGCTAGACGGCCAAACGTCAAAAATAATGATATTAATAACCTTAAACCGAAATACTGGCCGGTGTTTGAAACACATCGAGTGTGCCATACCACTTTATAAAGAATTAATAACTCACTGTGGTTTTGTTCCTTGAAGCACTGCACTCGTAATTGCTGTAAATAGTCGTCGTCCACTTGGTTTTCCACCTATAAAAAAAGTAACAATAATTCTGTTCGGAACCCGAGACCGAGACGACAGTTGATTGATTATTTATTGAGAGTACCCACTAATGTAGATATGGGCGTTTAGAAACAGTTCGCTTCGAACTTATTTTTATACTTAAAGGGTGAGGTCCACCTCAGAAAACAAAAAAAGTTATTATTTTCATTAGATTCCCCGTGTCTGTATCTACCAGAATAACTAAAACAAATTTCTCAGAAAATTATTTCCAACGAAACATGGAGCAAAAAATAGCCCTTCAGTGCCATCTTTACGATGGCGTCGAAGGGGGGTGTGGTGCATGATAAACCGCGCTCTTGCTACCGTTGTTTGGGGACAATGAAAGGGCGGGATTATGGCTATGCGTTTGTTGCTTTTTTAAAACCATGCGTTTTATTTTTTTGCCAAGCTAAACAAAGCACAATTAATCCCGTCTTCGTCATTTGTATTGCGTTGTAGTTATTTTAGAACATATTTTTTGTTCGTAATTTTTTTCGAAAATTTTTCAAAAAAAATTTTCTTCTCAACCAACATGTAAAAAGGATACCAGGCTACCGTAATCCGAGGTACTCAAGCTGGACCATTTTTTGCTCATTATTTCGTTGCAAATAATTTTCTGTCAAATTTGTTTTAGTTATTCTGGTAGATACAGACACGGGGAATCTAATAAAAATAATAACTTTTTTGTTTTCTGAGGTGGACCTCACCCTTTAACTTATTACTACTGCGCATCTTTAGTTTAAGGTTAAGTTTAGGATGCGACTTCGGCACAGGCAAGTGGGCCCCGTTAGGGTCACAGGTCACACAAAGGAGAAAACTCGTCTACCACCTCGAACATACTTCTAATAGGTTATCT
The DNA here is from genome assembly GCA_036852015.1 of Pelodera strongyloides. NCBI lineage: Eukaryota > Metazoa > Nematoda > Chromadorea > Rhabditida > Rhabditidae > Pelodera > Pelodera strongyloides. The sequence continues at coordinate 75,969 of JAANDG010000103.1, forward strand.
TGAACCCAGAACCCAGACCTGACCTGACACCAATAAAAAAAAGCAAAAATAAATCAATAAACTAACCTGTTTTATCCTGCCCTTATACTGCTGCACGAAATCGGATTTGACAAAATAGGGCACCTTGAGCTCAGTGGTCTCACGTCGCATATTGTACTTGCTTAATATATTACTATTATTATTATTATCTTTTAGTTCACCAATAGCCATAGCCAATACTAATCTAATAGACCTCTAAGCTCTAAGGGAACAAAGTTTCCATAGTGAAGCATCTACTCACTTAGGGTTAGAAAAGCTTGAAAACAACATAAACAAATTACCTTATAACATAACCTAACGCAACTCCGTAACATACATACTTCAAAAAAAACAAGCAAAAGCGTGCACATGCATCACAAACACAAACAAGGCAATTGCAAACAAAATACACATAATCTCTGATAAAGCAGCAACAGGGGGAATAATCTATACATTCAGTCAAGTAGTAATGTTTATTAAATATCAATGCAAGAAAGAGAAAAATATAATCAAACCCACTACCTAACAACCCTAACGCCTTAGTCTAGTTCAATTTTAAGGTCTGAATTGACCCAATGTTCTAAGTTCAAAACTATATTTTACGTAGAAGGTAGAAGAAAACCTGCTAGAGCGCATCTATCAATTAATATTCAATTGAAACTAAAAGATAGCACATATAATGAGTAATTACACGAGTAATTGTAATTGCGTAAATTGTTCTGTTCTTTGCGTACGGTTTAAAAAAATACTTATACAAAATGACTAGCAATATCATGGGTGAAAGTAAAAAGGTAAAACACAGAAAAGGTAAATAGACCTAACCTAGACCTAGACAGACCAAAGCATAAGATAAAAAGGTAGAATGAAAGGTGTGTAAAGACTAAACTATTACGAATACACAATGTATGCACAGGTTTACTACTCATAATATACACACTGTAATCATTATACGTATACACACAGTAGTATGTACGCATATGTGAATAATGTAAATTGAGTTATACGTACATACTGTTTTGATAATACAAAAACACCACACTAAGAAAACAAAAATATCACACATGGGGAATCGTGCAATCATGCAAACATGTAGAAAAGCACAAGGTAAAAGCTCGCACTGGTTTACTGCATCGAAACAGATTCAACTCAATACAAAAGTTCTTTCTTTTTTTACAGAAAACCTTGCAAAAAATATGAAACCCGTTTGATACTTCACAGATCACGTCCTAATTTTCCATTACTAAAAAACCGTTAGGTCAGGTGACTCAAGCTAGCAAATTTGCCTTATACCTGTACTGTACTGTTCCAAACAACGAGTTGGCATTTAAAGCAGTATTGTACCTATTTTGGGAAATTTGCACGAATATCCTATGTATCCTATGCAATTTTTTAGTGCCCGTGCGAAGCCTCCGGCACCAAATTTACATAGGATATGCGTTCATATGCAAATTTACCAAAGTGGGTACAATACTACTTTAATATCCCTTCTACACTATTCTACGCACAGCTACTGCACAGCAGTATTCCACGCATACCTACTGCACAGCAGTATTCTACGCACACCTACTCCACAGCAGTAAACCAATGCCTAAAGACCTTAATCACACAGTGCAGCACAACATAATAAAAAACGGGAGCTAAATGATTGACCCACTTGCTCATTTGCAGCGAATACGGCGGATCGGAGACGAGGAACTGCGCCACAAGACCCAACACCAACATCGCAATTAGCGGGAACAATTGCAGCAACGGCGTGTACGGATTCTGCAATATGGCGGGCGCTAATTAGGTACAACAGAGCTAATTAGGTAACGGCGTGTACGGATTCTGCAAGACAGCCGAGCTAATTAGATACAGTAATCAGTAATCAAGCACTACTAGTCTCCAGGGCTCATCATAAAAGCACTAAGCCACCACTAATCAAACTCTCCTGGTCGTTTTCTGCTAGCTAGTACATACTGTGAAGAAATCCCTTTAAAACTGCATGCTCCATGACCCGGGCCGGTAACTTGGTATGTAAATTTGCCCAATTATGCTATCGCGCGTGAACTACATCGTCCCCTCCGTTGCACGTTGCAAATGAACAAAAAGGCCCATCGAGAAAATAGAATGAATTGTATAAATATATAGTACGTTAAAAGTATGCAAAAAGGACCCTAGGTGCAAATGGGACTTTGGTTGGGACACTAAAAGATACTGCTAGTTGTTGTTTCTCGGCGAAAGGAGGGAAATCAATAGTCCGAGTATTAGCGCCAATAGAACAGGTAACTGATCCAACAACGCAACAAGAGGAGCCTAAATTTTAACCAAAATTTACACATACAAATTTACAGAGCAGGCGCCAGGCGCCGATGCGCTACCTCATTTCTAACCTAAACTCTGACTCAAAGCACCACCAACCAAATGTATCTGTGAAGGCACACCGCATCCCTCGCCTGCTCGCGCGCATCTTTTCCCAGGCCCTCGAGTTAAAGTAATAACCACATGAGATTCAATAACGAAACCTCACCAGAAAAGAAACCTGCCAGCTCGCGCGCACCTTTCCTCTGGTTTCGATCCCATATTAATGAACATATTAAAAGTATAAAAATGTCGCACCTCATCCCTAGCCTGCTCGCGGGCCTGCTGCTGTTGATTGTGAAAATGGGCGCGTCGTCGGTTGACTTGCTCCGTGGGGAAACCGCCACCAAAGAACATGTTGAAGATCTCTTCGGGTGTGTATTCCGCTGAAATTAGGGGTTCCGATCATTCAAGCATTATTCGAGCAGACCGCCAGTCCAGAGCCCATATTCACCACTCAATTCCCCATGGGGAATTCCTCATCTTTTTCTCTGCGTGTCTCACATAAGAATGCTATCTTCTGTCCCCAGGGAATACTTTCCCGAGGGAATCGGAGTGGTGAATATGGCCTCTGGTAGTTACAGTTACGCTGAACTTCAACGTATGCAATAATAACGGTGAAATCGTTTGGGTTTCCGCAATCAGGAGTCAGGTCTACGAAGGAAAACCTTTTCAACTCAAACTCAAAAGGTCAAAAGGTTTAGTTTAAAAGGTTGAAAGGCTGAGTTGAAAAGCCTTTCAACCTGTTCAACTTGATACTACAAAATAAACCAAAACTATAACGAAAATAAATTTTATAGTTTAAAAGGTTGAGCTAAAAAGGTTGAGTTTAAAAGGTTGATTTGAAAAGGTCTACGGAAACGGTTAGCTTAATACAACATTTAAAAGACCAAAAAACAACGATGTTTCAAACTTCGCTTATATGCAAGATTACACGGTATTGGTGCTTGACTTAACTTGTCGGTAAACGGTGGAACAATACATAGAGACGCGGTGAAACAGCAGGTTTTGAAACGTAACTTGGATTCAGTAAATCAATACAATTAGAAATACACAGTTATTTACATACACTATAGATAGGAATGCAGTCGTCAAACCTACGTTGCAAACACCGGCTGTTATATCGCTTTAAAATTCAGTAGTAGGTGAAAAAAAAAACAGATAAAACTCACATTGGAATCCTCTTCCATAATCATATTCGAAGTAGTCACCACCGCCACGCCGGCGCCTGAAACGAATGAATGTAAACAAGTTTTACCTTTTACTCAGTGTCCTTTTTCATACTTGAGTAGAAAGTATAATTTAGTCCGTCTTTAAAGCGAAATACCGGGCGGTTTTTTAAACGCATCTCAAGTACTTGTATTCCTATGCATTTATGCAACGTGGGGTCTAGTTTTTATTCTAATTTTCGCTCATTTGCATATGCTGCATAAGAAAGCAGGTGTACGCAATGCGTTTCAAAAACCGGCCTGTATTTCGCTTTAAGCATAAAAGATTTAAAGCCGCTTTATGCTCAACGCGTATTTGGGCAATATGCATCAACCAGCAACTGTGACTAACAATAAACTTTGAGCTAAAGCGAAGTGGCGGCTTTGATTAATTAAAAGACAAAATGATAAAACATACGTTTCCGGTGTCTCGCTTCCGTACACATCGTACTGTTGGCGTTTCTCTTTGTTTGAGAGAACGGCATAGGCGTTACCCAGGGCTAAACGGGTAAAACGGCAATATAAACAAAATAAGTGGCCTACTCGGAGGATCAGATTGGATTTGGATAGTCGCGCGGTTTATCGACCTATTGATTTTTGTCCTTAGCCCTTATTACCTTAGGTCTCTATTGTAACATTCTACCTAATTATTTTTTGCCTTGAACATTTAAACGAGCGTGGAGCGACTTGTTTGAAAATACAAAGGATTCAAGATTAATTTCCCATTCCCAGTATCCATGAAATGAAAAATATAAAATAAAACGCAACGCACCCTTAAATGCTTCCGTTGCGTGTGGCGCTCGACACTTGTCCGGGTGCAACTGGAGGGCCAGTTTTCTAAACGTTATTTATAAAGCAAATCAAAGAAACACACAGCTAGGGCGTAACAATTAACAATAACAATTCTCAAATTCCTAAAAAGAAGGAAATATAGGAATTGATGTAATACTTACGACATCACGTACACAGAGAGACTAAAACATCTTCTCTGGCTAATATAAATACAAAATACAAATGAGAGATATGCAAGCAATATTCTCACACTCCAAAAGGTGTGTTAAATGTAATAAATGACAATAATATAATATAATAGTTCTTGCAATACTCACCTATACTCCTTTTTAATTAGGTCGTCGGAAGAGTCCTTTTTCACCTGTAATAATCATTTATAATATAATATACTATTTATTTAATATAATATAATATTTATTATTTATATAAACAGTAACGGTAACAGAAATGAATTGAAAAAATAAACACATCGACATGCACTAACTACTAGCAAAGAAGCAAAACAAGAGAAGCAAATCAAAAACTAGAAACGAAAATTATCATGAGAAAGAGCCTAATTTTCTAATGTTTTCATTTTGTCCAAGTGTTGAAGAAAACTTTTGGAAAACCGCAATTACTTTTTTTTTGAAAATATAAAAAAAATCACTCACATTAAGGATTTCGTAGTAATCCTTGCAGTGTCGAATGCGGTTCACCATTTGCAGTTGCTTCTAAATAATAAAAAAATAAGAAGTTGCTAAAATATTCGTCTCAGTCCTCAGTCTACCACTAAATTTTATTCAAAAAGCGACAATTTCAATTTTACAAATACGTTATTAGCTATTCCGTTAACAAACGAAATCCATTAAAAATTAAACTACTCAATGAGTCGGTGAAAGTCGTAATTTATCTAGATGATCGTGATGAAAAAAATATAACAAAAACAACAATATGTGTTACGACTCACAAAAGCAGAATTTCAATTGAAATATACCCATAAAGCTCAATGTTTCAAGGCGTTAATAAAAATAGTGTTGGCTGCTTCCAGTATTTAGTTTAACCCTCACCCTCTTAACTTTACGAAAGCGTCTCAAAACCTCAACTGTCTGCTTCTCTCCCTCGCTCCCTCTCTCTCTCTTCTTCCTCTTCAATGTGATTTGTATTTCGCATTTCTCCTTTCTCAATAAAGTATTAAATCTAATATGGCAACAATTACCTCAGTGAAATCCACACCCAATCGCGGTGTGCTTCTCGATCGACTTTTTGCCCGTTGAGCGGTTCCATTCACCTGATTTTGAAGATCAGGCGATGAGGCACCTAGAATTAGCATTCGAATTGTACATGAATCTCAAAAATTTCAACAAATAACAATAGACAAGTAATCCAAAAACAAAATTGTTATTTTAAAAAGTTAACATGTTTCAAAGATATACCATAAAACGGTACGCTAAAACAGTTACAATTTCAAGGACTCTAAGCCTTTCTGCCTTTCGCACAACATACTCTACTAATAATAAAATACATCCTGCATACGAAGCCTTGGACAGAATCGAGTATCTTGAAAAAATATGAGCCCATGTAACACATATTCTAGTCCACACTACCGTAACATATCATATCTATCTATCTCCGCGTTTCAATAAAATCCAGCTTTCCTTTTTTGCAAGTGTAAAAAGTTTACATATATAAAAAGGAAATAAACAGTGTAAAAACATAAGCTCACCGTGTTGACCCTTACGACTTCGCAATTTCGTGTCCTCGTAGTGATCATCATGAGCGTACGATCTGAATTTTTTTTCATTGTTAGACCCAAAAAAACATGAATCTTTTATACTTTAATATACGTACTTTTACGTATATACGTACTTCGACGTATGTACGTACTTTTACGTATATACGTACTTCGGCGTATGTACGTACTTTTACGTATACGTACTTTATGCGTACTTTTATAAAAAAATAAACAAACAAGTATATTCCCATCATTCACTATTCACATCACAGCACAATATCAAACCAAGTCACCAAACCAATAACAAAAATCCAAGGCAATTAACTAATCAACCGTAACAATTGCTACAATTATTTAAAAAGCCTCACCTGTCTGGGCTATCCTGCTCTCTACTAGAGGACTGATGCTGGGCGCCCATCTTTTGTGCCTTGTCGAGCAGATCTATAAAGAAAATTAGGTATAAATAAAACGGAGAATAATAAAAATAAAAGGAAAACAAATCTTAGATCATACTAACTATGAAGGACTATGTTTCAAGCGTAACGAATTCACCAAATAAAAAAGGGTTGCGGTGTATACACATCACATAAAAAAAAAACTTAAAACGTAATGTTTCTATGAACCCATATATAGTCATTAGATTAGCCGTAAACATTAATTCTTTAGGGACATCGCTACTCACTTAGTTTCATGTAAGTAAGTACAAAAAGGGACATAAACTGATGAGACATTGCTTATTATGATCGGAACATTCGAATTGGTTTTCACAGGTGACTGATACTTGTACCGTATTTAATTTCACACCGATATTCGATATTCATAGACATCATTAGATTGGTCAAAAATACAAGAGAAATGAATGCACGAAAGCGAAATCTTATTGCTTATGTTCATAAAATAATAATCTATGATAACAATGATTTGAAATCAGTATCAGATTACGAGGTGTGATATTAGATATTATTAAAAGGTAATAAGAAAAGAGCGAACGTCCCCACCTAAAAACTAACAACCGTGTAACACGATCCCGTAATATCAGACCAAGGACATTTTTTTCGCAACGGAAACTATATATAACAGAAACAAACGCCGCAACTTCCTTGTCTCCCCTTTCCACACAATAGAATATATTACAATCACACTTTCAAGTAAGTACAAAATACGTTAGCACAACAAAAGCTGACCAGGAAAGAAACTCGTATTTAAGTTACACATTACACTCCAAGTTCCAAACCAAAAAATAAATACGTTACGAAATCGGAAACAGAACATACACATACTAGGAGTGGCTGCATCAAAGTAATAACCACTTCGTATGTGATTATACACTACTTTTCACCTTATGCCCAGGGGAGTTGTGGGCCCAAAGTGTACAATAGTGAGCACAAAAGTATAAGAAAAATACATGGCAATGACCACAACGCTCAACTTCAAAGTTCAAGCTCAGGCCCAAGGCGGAACCACCACCCACCACCCACAAATTTATTAAATGAGTAACATTCTTAGTCCTTAGGACAGGACGGAAATGGTATAATTGTAGCGGATTACTTGGAAGCAAAGGGAGAGGAATAAAACTAGTAATGGTTAGTAATCTAACTGCATATCGTCCCCCGAAACCCGCCTATTGTTCCATAGTTCCATTGAATTCACACCGAGTACGAGTAGCCAAATTATTCACAAGTCTAGGCGCTAATCCCCCCAACAGCAACAATGCATTGCTCCGTTCTGGATAGTCTGGACTCTGGACTACAAGAGCTTCTACCTATTATACAAGAAATACATCACTATTCTTATTAACATTATACATATATGCAAAGCACACAAAAAATTTGGTCAATACGGATACATCTTAACAACGCGAAAATTGACAAAAAAATTTCTCACACGTTAGTCATGCATTTTCATGTGAGCTACATTACTGGTTACTTACTTCAAAATGAGTCAAATCCAGACGTACGTAGTTGATATTATTCAGCCTGCTACAATAATGACGCACATAATAAGTTAAGTTCAGAAAAACACAACTGTGAAGAAGCAAGAACGCAAGAAAAGCATATTTTATGTTGTGTTGTGAGTGTCCAATTGTATGAGAGGAGAGAATGATGTTACGATTACACAACACACAAGCAGTTGCAGTTGCCGTCTTAAACGAGGCTTCGAACATACTATTTTCATAATATACTCTAAACTAAAAGCGAAATACCGGCCGGTTTTTGAAACACATCGAGTAGACCAGCATTCTCAAGCAACTTATGCAAATGAACATAAATTAGAATAAAAATCGAGCTAAATTCGAGCAAATTAGCACAAATACGTAATAATTCAGTTGTCCACGATGCGTTTCAAAAACCGGCCGGTATTTCGCTTTAAAAGTAAGAGAGTAGGGAAAAGAAGACAGTTTTCAACTAACACCTAACACATATTACAGCGCTACGTCAACTAAAGCTTCCATTGTTCATAATAAAATAACATAATATAACATTTAAAGCGAACTGACGGCTCCTTTCTCACGAAATGCGCAAATGAAGTAAATGGGCGCAGAACAAGAAATTATCCTTGCTCTTATTAAGAACGTAGCAAAATAGTTAGTCGGCAGGGGAGTCGAACCAGCGACCTCTCGCACCGAAGGCGACAGCGCTACCACTCGACTATGAGTTCCATGTCGCACTTTGTATTGGGAAGTTCACGGATGAAGTTTCAGTAAAGCATAACTGATTTGAAATCAACACTACGAGTAAATCCAAACTACAAATCTCGGAATGGTTATTAAGCGGGAGATTTAATTGTTGGGGGGCGTGTCCCCATTGTACGATTTCAGTCGAGTCCAAGTATGGCGGATCATACAAGTCCATTTATTTCCATACAAAATTCGAAAAATGCTTTTTTGCCTCGTTATTTTTCCTGTTTCTATTCACTTACGTTGTTTTTCTGTAATAACACTAGACAAACTATCTTTGACGAAAAAACCCCAAATTGGGTACCATTTCGCTTTAAAAAGTGATTAGTTATGCTTTCATCTTTCAGATTTTAGGTTTTCAGGTTTTCAGGAACAAGAACAAGAGTAAGAGGTAAGAGTAAGAGTGTACATAGCACTACATTCACATATATAATGCTTAATTTCACAAAATGTATGCATGCGCGGAAAATGCAATGTGCACGAGAATTCCTACAATTATTCTATCAGTACAATCATTTGTGGGAGTCAAGAGGATCTGGAAGTGTATACTAAATTGCTGGAAAAAGCTGCTAGCTGCTTGAGGAGACTAGGAAACAAACAACTGTTCTGCGCTATAGCCGCCGGCCGCCAGGCAAGAACACCAACACCGGAACGCATAAAGAAGCAAACGCACTTAATTTTAATGCACCCTAAACCCCAAAAAAAATCAGATGAAAAAATGAACTAGGCAAGATAATTACATTTCTATTCCTATTACAAGAGGCAAGACGATTTTTTATATGCGCGAATTTGGAAGCTGGAGGCTGGAGTGCCCTGTTTTGGAGGGGGGTTAGAAAATGGAAAAAAGGAAAAGGTGCTGTTCTTGAAGACTTGAATACATAAAGATGAAACTCGTACATACAACATGATTCATGTACTTTCCAAAGCAGGGAGAGATATCGAAAGCCATTGACTGTACACAAGCCAGGACGCCACTAACATTTTTGCTCAATGTTCAATAAGGCAGATGAGAGGGAAAATATGAATAGAACGGAACGTGCGAGTTTACACAGAGTCGGAATATACGCTGTTGAAGAGTTGAAGACAAAACAAAAGTAGAAGGGCGAAGTTCAAAAACAAACATTAAACAATTAAACTATAAATTCAGAATTCAGAGGCAAAAAAACATTCCCCGTACAGACCTCGCCTTCCACTTCCACAAACAAGAAAAGTAAACAAATGATCTGCAGATTTTGCAGTTTAGTAACCCAAAAAGGAAACTTACAGTCAATATTTTGCTCGGGATTCAACTTCTTGGCTTTGTTTAACATCCGAATCGCTTTGTCGGCCTCGCCGGACTAAAATGTATATTTTAATAAACGTTTTATCAGTTTACTTATGTGAATTCGTAATACACAACATATCTAAAACTTATTAAAGTTTGGAGGATTTGTGGATTATAAATGACGTTTACTTTGTAGATTGTTTAATTTTTTTAGTCAACTACCTTTATGGCATCTCGGGCGCGATCCATACATATCTGCGCCTCGGCTTTATTCGCCTCGAGCGTCATCTGAATAATGCATATTGATTGATTATTGGATATATTACGGAACTAAGCCGCTGGGTGACCCGATGAATTGGAAAACGGAAGCACTGGTAGCAGAAGCTGTATTCACCTACACGCAGGTAGCCCTCACTAAGTTCACGAGCGCTCTGAACCTTTTCTGCTCTCGCACTCTCTAGCTCCCTGGGGAGGCCAGGGAGGGCTCCCTGCGAGTTGGTACGGCCTCAGGAATGGTGATGATGTGGTGCTGATATCACGGCGGAGCACTGACAATGTTCCCTACTCCTAATCAAATGACCCGGGTACGAAACCTTCTAGTGCAAATATTTTGCAAAAATATCACTTGCCACCAGAACCAACTTAACGTTATCGATTGTCAAGCTTTTGTTACGCATACAGTCCGTCCCATACTGGGCAATGGGCGCTTCATAAACTGAGCAACACGGTAATTATAAATGTTAAACACACCTTTCAACACTACTTATCGTCCGGGTGCGTGTCACTATTCTTACCCGTAATACAGGTGAATCCGCACACTGAAATGAGGTGACATTCAGGGACAGTACATAAGGGGCATTCGGCCACATGGGGAACGAGACAGTAAGGGAGTAAGGAAACAAAACACAGCGACCAAGAAATATGGTCCAATCATTAGAAAGCTACCGTTCTATGCCGATGAATTTCATGTATCTTCAAAGTAGACAGCAATGAATGTAACCAAGCTAATCAACATATGTGGCTCTAAACCTCTCAGACGCTTAAACGAGAATGTTACGCCTCACGTGCAATGCTTCTGTCGAAGACTATTTCTTGAGATTGTTGTACAGCCATACAACCAGGAAAATGAACTTAATGAACAGGTAAATAAAGTAAAAAGCAAAAGAAAGGAACAGAACAATCCAAAATTTATGCTGAATCGCATTTGTCGCCGCATTGATATTTTTCATGCACTGTCTGCTCTCTCCTGCTCTTTCACCGTTAGTTGAGCAAGATACGCAGGCGAAAAGACCGAGTACGCAGCCAAATGTGTGCATTTGTGCACTTTGCATGCACGGTCATGTGCATTTCGGCCGGACAAAGTATTTTCCTATCGTTTTATTATCCATTTGTGCAGATCCAATCTCTAATTTAAGTAGTACTTTCTCTCGTGTCAGGTCATGGTATGGAGCTTCCGTTGCGTCATGACTTCCAAGTGTATTACCTAAATTTACTAATTTACTTGTTTCAGTAAAATGCCCGAGCAAAAGAAAACATCAAGACGGCGTAAGCCGACTAATGTGGCAATGGAATCTCAGAAAGATGAGGTATATTTTAGCAGTGTTCACGAACTTTCATGTTTACTATTGACGGCCTATTACACATGTGATGTGCTATTGACTGTCAACTAAGTTGGTTTTGACGCCTATATTTTTCAGCCTAGCTGCCCAGCTGTTCGTAACCTGCTAGCACAACTTGCTAATGCACAAGGACAGACTGGACAGGGACCCTCTTCGCCGAGAACGCCTAAGGTTTCCTCTAACGCAGTTCACGGTTAGTTTCTTTGCATTATGATAGTGTACCCCAAAATTTATATGACCTAACAAATAAACATTATGTCATAATTAAAATTAAGGTCACCAAGCAAAAGCCGTTCCGTCCACACCTTCCAGTTCTTCGAAGAAAGTTCCCCGAGGCCGCAAACACGCTTCAGAATCTGAAAACGTAATGTTTAATCTGTTAATTAGCATGAATAATGCTATACGCGAAAAACGTGAGCTTGGACCTATATCGATGAAAGGGCGACCGTGCATTCAAGTCAGGGCGTCTACGGGTCTACGCATACATGGTTCACATTTTGCCCTTTTAGACGTCATCGTTCCGTCCGAAGGCGCCATCAGTTGGCGCACGAATGACAAATGTGACACGGAAAACGTCGAATATGTTGACTTTTCAGAACCAAGTGCGTTTTTTTATATTCCTCACTGTAAGAGTTCGTTTGCTACTTTCACGTGTGGCATTAATTTTATTTTCGACTCGCATGATAGTTGTATAATGTATAATCTTTGCCTCATGCAATTTATTGAATTTGAAGTTTGAAGTATCTGCTTTCAGAATTTCGCAAATTATGCCGAACCCCTACAGTCAAAACCATTCTATGACGACAAATTGGACAAGTCAAAGAAGTCACGAACTCGTCATCACTCGCATTCATTTGTGAGTTTTTTTCACTATCCTACAATTTACGTTGCCGTTAATTACCGTATTAAAGTCCGTTTCGAGAATAATCTAGCAAATGTGAACTTGTAAAAAAAATGTGAATACCACTTTATTCAGACGTACAATCATCACACATATATGTAGAATCCAGATCCAGGATCCCGTTTGCTTTTCAAATGTTGTACATATCAATGAATCACATTAGTAATCTCAAAGAAGTTGATGTTATAAGACAACTTGAAATAATAGTTTATTATTTTAGACGCAGAATCGTCCCCCAGCGAGTCCTCAGAAACCGGGCACATATCAGGTAGTGTATTGAAAGTGTATAGTTCCAATACCTTGAAAAGGATCATATGGGCAATATGAATTTACTGATTGCAAAGCAAAATATAAAGTATTAAATAATATATATGATGATTTATTTTATGAATATACTGATTGCAAAGCAAAGTATTAAATATTATAATCTAATTTGCTTTAGTCTTTTGGTCCGAAAATCCCCGAAGATGTGCTGGACGATTTGTGCTTCCGATTCTTGTTGAATATTCCTGAGGATGAGGTCTGTTTTCAGTTTGACGTGTTCAAGATGCTAGATGCACTATTTTTTCGAAGGTTTATCTTCGTATCGTGAGAATGCTTATGCTAGTTTTTGGCACACTTTGGCCCGGATTTGCCTTCTAGCGAGCGAGGGCGATATAAGTCTTATTTGGAAAGACTTGCGACAGCTAACCCAAAAAATTGGTTTTCTGTAAGCGTATAACTGTAAGACCGAAAATGGGGCCGATGCCTTTTTTGAACATGAAGTACAACATTGAATATTTTCAGCAGAGAAATGAAATCCGTATTTGCTTCCAAATCGAGCTGGCTCTTTGGTTCTATATAGACTATTACTGTCGACAAAAGGAACGGGAAGACTGCCGTGAACTTGGAATGAGAGAATTTACAAGGTGGGTGAGGCATAACCATGTGCGAGGAGGCTATTAGGCTCATAGCTAAATATAACTAAGGTAATCGCTACTAGTTATTTGTTCTTTTTATCGTATCAAGTCATTTCATATGTGCGGTAACTATTCTGATGGATACTTTTTTGGTCGTGGCGGTTTTTTAGTGAATAGTTTATTGATACATACATCGCAACATATGCACTCAAAAGGATAGCCTAAGACGAACGTGCTTCACAACAGCTCCTACCAACAAGGGTTACAAACTACATTAAATCATATTACCTGATTACCTCATGTGATTACTTTAGTTTCCGATTGTTATTTTCCTTGTTTTTCAGACAAATCTTTGCGAATTGTGATTTTCTCAAGAATTTATCGAGGAATGTGGATGAAGTTAGTTTTTTTATTAATATTTTTGTGACAGGCAACAGGCATATTTCGGAATTAAAGCTAAATACCGGCCGGTTTTTGAAAAGCATCGTGTACCCCGTACCCCTCCCTGCTTTCGTATGCATCATATGCGAATGAGCTTAAATCAGAATAAAAAACAGACCCCTCTTAGCATAACTGCATAAGAATGCAAATATTTGAGATGCGTTTCCAAATCCGGCCGGTATTTCGCTTTAAAGATTTTTGTTTTGAACTTGATCCGACGGCTAATGTTGGGATTGGGATTCTTCCGTGCACGTGTGCTTGGTAGAACCTTAATTAAAGAATTAAAGATAGAGAACATACCTACCTGCTACTTATATTTTTATCTTGTTAATAATACCATTCAGTGTTAATATATTCCTCATTTACGCTCTATTCGTAAATAGTGGCTGTTCGTATTTTTAGTTTACTTTCCATTCAATCAATCATTTCGTCTCATCCATCATGTGGCAAATGCATATCATTGCTTATCAATCCCTTTTCTGTTTTTATCTTTGTCTGAAACATTGGTGTTTCTATAGCCATGAATGTTTTAAGAATTTGTGATGTTAAAGCGAAATTCCTGCCGGTTTTGAGACGCATTGCGTACACCAGCTTTCTTATGCAACCTATGCAAATGAGCAAAAATTACAATAAAACTAGACCCCACGTTGCATAAATGCATAGGGATGCAAGTACTTGAGATGTGTTTCAAAAAACCGGCCGGTACTTCGCTTTAATAATGACTATACATCAGTTGTGAATTGATTTTCTTATGTTTAGGTAGTCGACATGTGGCGTCACTACAAGTCCAACGTTCCCACATATGGAGCCATTCTTCTGGATTCATCATTGAATTATGTACTTCTGGTTCAGGGATATTACTCGAATGCGAATAGTTGGGGATTTCCAAAGGGAAAGGTGAGGGAGTTTTGAGTTTCGGTACGGTATGAACGATAATGCTTGTTTCCTGTTTACTGTACTATTTGGAGAAGCCTACAAGTTTTTGAATCCTTTTGAAAGTTAGAAAGTTTATAAAAAGCACCTTTGTTGATGGTGAGTGTGACAGTCTAGTCTGAGTGTGTGTCTAGTTTGGGTGTGTCAGACTAGTTTGGGTGTGACAGACTTGTTTGCTGTGTGCGGTTAGTAGTTCTACATAGAGTTACTAGGGACAATCGAAAATTGTGTGCGTAAAGCTTTGGCCAACCCAGTTGCTATGCTAACCCGTAGTTGATTTCTTTGGTTTCTTAATTCTTATATGTACCTTTTGCAGGTGAACGAGAGCGAGCACCCACGCAAGTGTGCCATTCGTGAAGTTTATGAAGAAACCGGATATGACTTTGGCCTGACGCGTCCTACCGCCAATGAACATAGGCTACAGGTGCAATGTTTTGAAGAGCTTGCTTACCATATATTTAATGAGTAGTTTTGTTGGTTTTGTTAGCTCAATCTAATGGCTCAAAATATCGCGATTTGTCAAAAACTAACGTAAGCTTCTTGAACGCAGACTGCATTTTTTTATTGTTCTTTTGTTTTGGATTACTGCATAACTGCATTGTCGGTGCTTTTATATTTTGGCCTTGCCTCATTTTTAGACTTCAGTATTTGGAAGGTAGATATCGCTTTCTTTGTTTTTAATTAAAAAAAATGTTTAGAAATTCATCGGCGACACGATGACACGTCTCTATATTGTGCCTGATGTGCAAATTGACTACCCATTTGCTCCGACGACTCGCTTTGAAATTAGGTACACAGTTTGGTTACATAGTTACTTCCGACACTGCCGAGACTCGGGTGGTGCGAGGCGAATCTCTGGCGCGCGCGCGAATAAAAACTGTGAGCACCGGCTTCGCCCTATCTTTGCCAGGCTTTCTCGCGAGTACCTGGCGACATTCTGGCGAAGAGTGGGCGAGATGTAGGCGCACCGGGTTTCTTTTCGCCGCCAACTTTCGCGTTGAATAGGGGTTGTGGTGAGTATCGAAGTGGTGCATTGTAATACGTAGAGAAACGCACATGTACGCAATTCAACACACACGCACGGTCACAATAAAATTGTAAGTCAGAGGCCGTATTCACCAACATGCAGGTAGACCTCCCTAGGCTCACGAGCCCTCTGAATTTCTTCTGCTATCGCACTCTCTGCGCGCACTGTAGTTCCCTGGAGAGGCCGGGGAGGGATCCATGTGTGTTGGTGAATACGGCCTCAGGCGTCAGGATAGAGAATACGATGTATTTTAATGATGAAGAATTTTAGAAAGATCCAATGGTTCAACGTGTGGGATTTGCCCACTGAACGAAATGATAAGAGTACGGTCTTATCAGCCAATCACTTTTATTCGGTCTATCCATTTGTGCAGGTTAGCTAGTTAGCTTTCGTTTTAGTTTTGTTTTGCATCAAAGTTAGTTAGCTAAAAACAATTACCGGTGAGATTTCGGTGTCATGGGACTGAATGTTTGACCATTTTATGTCACTACTTTTCAAGACCACATGTCATACCACTTTAATGAGGTTTCTTTAATCGTACAGGAGTTGCACGCCTGGATCCGACAGGAACAGTCGAGACGAGCTCGTGCGCTGAATAAATCGAACAAGGGGCCACAGGGGAAGGTCGCCGTGATTAGAAGTCAGGAGCGAGGACAGGGTGGCGCGTTTACGCCGGTTGTTCCGAAAAGTGGGTTATCTTTATTCTTTAACGGTTAGAGTAGCTTTCTCTTTGTTTATGTGGTTGTAGGGAGGGAGCAAGTGGTTATAGGGAGGGATAAAGGTAATTCTGTCCTGCGCGTTTTCGCCGGTTGTACCGAAAAGTTTACGTTACGCCGGTTGTACCGAAAAGTGGGTTATCTTTATTCATTGACTAATAGAGTAGCTTTCTCTTTGTTTATGTGGTAAGTGGTTATAGGGAGGGATAAAGGTAATTCTGTCCTGCGCGTTCGCCGGTTGTACCGAACGTTACACCGAAAAGGGTTATCTCATTGACTAATAGAGTAGCTTTCTCTTTGTTTATGTGGTAAGTGGTTATAGGGAGGGATAAAGGTAGTTCTGTCCTGCGCGTTTACGCCGGTTGTACCGAAAAGTTTACGTTACGCCGGTTGTACCGAAAAGTGGGTTATCTTTATTCATTGACTGTTAGAGTAGCTTTCTCTTTGTTTATGTGGTAAGTGGTTATAGGGAGGGATAAAGGTAGTTCTGTCCTGCGCGTTTACGCCGGTTGTACCGAAAAGTTTACGTTACGCCGGTTGTACCGAAAAGTGGGTTATCTTTATTCATTGACTGTTAGAGTAGCTTTCTCTTTGTTTATGTGGTAAGTGGTTATAGGGAGGGATAAAGGTAGTTCTGTCCTGCGCGTTTACGCCGGTTGTACCGAGTTTACGTTACGCCGGTTGTACCGAAAAGTGGGTTATCTTTATTCATTGACTGTTAGAGTAGCTTTCTCTTTGTTTATGTGGTAAGTGGTTATAGGGAGGGATAAAGGTAGTTATGTCCTGAACATTTATTCAGTCGAAAGGTGAGCATCGAACTAACCGAATGGGGTCTCGATGTATGGCAAAAATTGCTTCCAAGTATGGCTTTAATTACCGTAGATTGGCACTACTCGAGGACAACTCGACAACTACCGACCGCCAATAAATGGTCCTCCCGCGGCAGGTAGCCACAGGACAATTTTTTTCGAGCGTGCATACACTGCATTTTCGCCTCGTCTAGTATTATCAATGGTGCATTTTCTAACTTTCAAAGGTGTATGCAAAATTGTACACAAGATGCACTTTTGATACTTGGAAGCAAAATGCGCGGTTTTTGCCATACATCGAGACCCCATAACCCACAGTCACTCACGTCTTTTATGCTGCTGTACTATTGTGGGGATGTGGCAACGGCCGTTTTTGTGTATTTGAAGTAGCTAGTAACTCGAACTGAAGTTTTCTATTTCCAATTCAGCAAACTGTACCCCCACACTTTTAGATTGAACGAATGCTCATTCATTCCCATATTTTAGCGGTGAACGAAAAACTGGACACTGCAATGAACTTGCTGAAGAACCCGGAATCCCCATCTAATAACAGTCCTCGAGAGCAGAATAAGTTGATGCAACCATCGGATAAGGTGTTTAAGTAAGTTCTCTAATTATATTAATTTTTAATTAATTTTATATTTTGTATTAATTAATTTAATTGATTACATGCTGTTTTGTTGTTATGTGAATTCAAGGCGTAACATAAATCCTGCGCTCCTGCGCGTAAAGGTAGAAGTGCTGATTAGGTTAGTTGTAGGCATTTTTTTGGGCGTATATTATCGATGTGTTTCACTAATTTTGTAAATTTGGATGTACTGAGGGCGGTTGCTATTCCCATGTTTGCACTTTTTCTAGTGAGATTGAGATATTTTGGTAGCAGTATGCCATTTCATATATATTCATGTATCCATGAATGGTAATTGGCAATACATAAGCATAATAAAACATGCCATATTGGTGACGTTAAGACGTTTTCGTTTGTTTTAGCCCAGAAATCGGGACATACTCTAAGTTTTATAATAAGGATTTATTGATTACATTCAAAGTACATAATCAAAAACGGCAACCCTAGGATTGCAATCATATTTTATGTATCTTCTTTTCAGGCCTGTACCAACTGCGCAATCGACATTTTCTGTCAGCTCATTTATGCAACTGTGGTCTGCAGGTGATTATTATTATTATTATTATTATTATTATTATTATTATTATTGTTGTTGTTGTTGTTGTTGTTGTTGTTGTTGTTCTTATTATTGTTTTTATTAGTTGCTTGTTGGTTATTTCTCATACATTTCACATTCTTCCGTAATTCGATACGAACAAAAATAATGTTAACCTAGAAAATTATAAAATTGTGTGGTACATGGTTTGAAACGCGTGTTGGTTAAGTTTCTGCACTAGATGTATTGTATGCAAATTGTGCACCATTTGACCATTCTCTACATTTTTGGCATTACATGGAATTCAGTAAATGCTTTCGCAAACCGTGTGTCATACCGCTTTAATACTATTAGCTTCCGATTCGCAGGCACATCGTTGACGAGCCCGCCACAGTCCACTTCGGCACAAACGTTTGCGGCGCCAATCGCGTATCCGACCCCTTTGAAGCCGAATACGGATAAACCGGTGTATGTGGCGCCTAGAGAGCAGCCAATTCAGAAGAAGAAATCCCAACCACCGGGTGGTCAGTATGCAAAGGTGGGTGCCTACTCCTACTTCCGGCTTCTCTCTCTCTCCCTCCCTCTCCCTCTCTCTCTCTCTCTCTCTCTCTCTTCCCCCCCTCTCTCGGATTCTCTCTCTCTCCCTCTCTCTCTCCTTCCCCCCTCTCTCTTTCCTCCTCTCTCTCTCCTCTCTCTCTCTCTCTCTCTCTCTCTCTCTCTCTCTCTCTCTCTCTCGCTCTCTCTCTCTCTTCTCTCTCTCTCTCTCTCTCTGGGAACTAGTTTCGTGTGATTGCTACTGTGCAGAAAGGAGTGAATACAACTTCAGAACTACTATTGCGGTTCTTGTATTCGTAAATGTAAATGGACGTGTTTCGTTTTTGGTGTCTGCGCTCCTTCCCCCTTTATTAGTGTGTATACTAGACCGTTCCCCGAAATGACATCCAACCTTGTTGTTTTTCCCTAGCATCTAACATTATTGTTTATGGTTTAGCCCTCCGCTCCGGTGGACTCGTTGGTGTCTGCCGTTGAAATGGAAGCCGCACTTCATCAACTATTGATGGGAACACAGAGCTCAGGTATTGATTAGTAGTTTGTTTGTTTGTGGGCCATGGGCGACATTTTGGTGTCTGTTTTGAAGCGTGAATAATATTCATATCCTTTTGACCACAATCGGATTTAGTAGGATGCAAATTTGCAAATACTCTTAAAATGATCCATGTTTTATAATTTTATAGAAACAATGGAGCCAGCAAATGAGCAAAGCCAGGATCCACTGGAGCACAAGGAAGTTCGTGAGTCGGAGGACACTGGAAGGTTTGTTTGTGCTCTTAGTTTTGAATTTTGAATTAACTCGGGGGGGGGGGGGGGGGGGGGGGGGGGGGGGTGTTTTTGTAGTTTGTTGCTCTGGCCTTTTTTTGAGTAGACCACTAGTGATTTCTACACTAAGCTGAGCATGAGCAGATGTTTTCATCTATCTACTTTTTTGAATTTTTTGTAGCTGCTAGCTGCTACCTGTTTTATTTGAGTTTTAATCTTTTAAATTAAGAACTGAAGCTTTTTTTAACATTTGCTGCCTTTAGCACGACGTCGATCGTTATGGCCCAGGAACTACCAATGGTGGCAGCGATTGAGCGAGCCGAGGTTCGTGTTTGAGTTTATTTTTTATTTATTTTTGAATTTATTTAGTTTGGTCACCTTGTAGTTCCCCCCCCCCCCCCCCCCGTCCAGCCTCTGTTGCAATTGTTTCACTGATTGGTTAATACGTAAGAGATTGAACTGTGAAGTTGTTTTAATTGGTTTATTGGAGTTAATTCCGCCTGCCCATATGGCGTGTGTCTTTTCAAATTCATGTTATCCGTATGTTGTAAAGTGAAAGTGTGAAAGTGTATGATCGGCTAAAACTGGTATTTGGTTTGGGCATGTATGTGTATGTGTCATCTGGTGTTTCGCCTAGTGTGTTTGTCTATAAAAAAAAAGAAATTCTGGCATATTTGCTAGTCTTAGCGTTATTGTGAATTTGTGAATGTTTCAGCAAGAGGCCGCATTTTATGCTCAACGGCAACACAAGGCAGCAGTGGACGCTATCGCGGTAGCAGCACGACAAGTTGCATCGCAGCAGATTCAGAATCAGAATATTCAGAATGCACACTTGCAGCATCAGGCTATGCAACAGCAAGTGGAGAGAAATGTGAATCATGTACAACATCAGCCACATGCAAATGTGAGATTTGAATTTTTTTATTGGGTAGAGATGTATTATTGCCTTGGGGGGGGGGTGCGTTTGTCGATGACGGGACCGCTAACCAAGAGTTTCTCGGAGGTAGCTACTCCTCCAACGATTGAGCCTACCCTAGATCACTTTATATGTCCTTGTTCAAGTCGTTTGAAAAACGCGTGTCATACCGCTTTAAATGAAATACACTACGTTCAGGTATTCCATTCCCATGCAAATGAACCTTCATCTTCTTCCGTGCACGCGCCCTTCCAAAGTAGTTCAAGTATGGTATCCCATAATCCGATGGTACCCCATACCTCCGCACACCACTATACACCAATTGTGGGAGGAGGGATCAGTCGATCGAGACAGGTAAACTTGTATTCAAGCATGATGTATCATTGATCTCTCAAATATATTAAGTTTTAAAGCGGTATAACCGTATAACAGCCATTTTTTGAAACGTATGGTGGGCACCCGCATTGACATGCATTATATGCAAGTGAGTATGATTAGATTAAAGAATCACGCAGGCATTTGCATTTGCATTCGCTCCATTGCTTGAGAATACAACAATTCAAAAACCGGCATCTAGCTAGATTTTAAAACCTTTTGGTCCTTATCGTAAAAAATGGAAACAAACTGTTCTTTCAGGTGAGTCTGACTAGCGAGCGTCTTTCGTCTCCCTACAGTAAACTTCCCGTCCAAACTCCGCCCCGAGACCTTACCGTATACGGAAGCCATAACTCATTGGCCAGTACGGTACTCATGTCCCCGCCCACTGTATCACAGAATGGAGCATTTGTGGCGAGTGTGCCGTCTATCCGTGTGAGACCCTGCGAGGCGTGGAACAGTTTTAAGGTGAGGTTTTCTTAGAATCTTAGAATGTGGTAATGATAAACTTGAATTTCCATGAAAAGCGCAATGTTTCAAAGGGTTGGTAAATTAGTATACGGGTCAATTTTACGTTAGTACTTTGTATATGACTAAAGTCAGATCGAATCACGGTAATCATAAGATGAGGATAAGATTGAATTTTGTTGTTCACAACGGTATGTTTTAATTTTATATCATTTCTTTTACAGATCGACACGGAAGCTATCCTAGCTGCGATCAACGGTATTTCTGTTTCTTAGATTTGCCTTCGGTCCAAGATTTAATATTCCAACTTTCGGCTTCCTAGTTATATACTAATAATATGCAGTTGTATGTTTGATTTTCCAGCCCATGGAGCGTCTGTACATTGTGTAGATATTAATTGATTTAATCAAATATTTTATAATAATTTGGGTGAGGGCCTGAACAGTTTGTGCTGCTATGCGACGTAGATTTTGTGGTGTACCGTGCTTTGATAGCGTGTACAGGTATTAGCTCATTTTATGTGCTTAAGATTGGTTTTCTACAGTGACGTGTGTTTTTTTTTGTATATTGTATTTCTTATAATTAGCTTTGAGCTAATTTGTGGCTGGCCAGATTAGCTGTAAATGCTGCTACATTGTTTAGTTGTTCGTTTTCTTGATTGATTGAATATTAATAATCAGTGTGATTTATAGTTGTACGTGATAGTTTTCATGTTATGAGCTGCCAGCGCCAAATACTTGATATCTTCATGATATGTTTGGAAATGACTAACCTAATCCTATTAATAATAATAACTGTATTGTTTTGGTTATCTTGCTAGATTGATGCTAGATTGATCTTGTCTGTTTTTATGAGTTCCCATGATATTTTTTCGGTCTTTTCTGGACTAATAGATCATAAGTCGCTTTAGTGTAAGTTTTACAAGTTGAGCTGAGAATTGATAGATTCTCATGCTTGTATCGTATGAACATGAACTAGACTAGAGGGCAACTTGCGTGCTAGAGAATTATTGGCTCAAGTCATTTGGTGACCATTTGGTAACCAATATCGCGTATAGTCGCTCAGTGGGATCTACTTGGTCACCAAGTGGTTTTTTTTTTGTAAAAACTACAAAAAAAAACCACTTGGTACCGGTTGCCGACGCTTTTCGGTAGTCGCAGAAGTGAAGTCCGTTATCCTGTGTTTTCTTTCTATTGGTGATAAGGCCTTATAAGTAATAAGCTGTATCATCCGTAAGTAATTAAAGCGAAAGGTTTTTGAAGCGCATTGCGTACACCTGCTTTCTTATGCAGCATATGCAAATGAGCAAAAATTAGAAAGAAAACTAGACCCCAATTAAACCCCACTTCGCATAAATGCATAGGAATGCAGGTACTTGAGATGCATTTCAAAAACCGGCCGGTATTTCGCTTTAAGCCTTATCTCTAGGTGTGTTGATTAACCACCACACCCTGTGAGTTGTTAATAACTACTAATCGTTTTTTGAGCAGCGTAACTCGAATACTAATGTTTTTTTTTGCTCATGCTGCAGTGATTTGGTAATAAAAGTATTGTTATTATTTGATTTCTTGGGTGAAGTGAATTGGAAGAGCAATTTATAAGGACAAGGTGGATTGTGGGTTTTGACGATGCAGCAGCACAGAGGAAAATTCCACATACAGTGACAGTGACAAGACAATGAATTTGGGAGAAATGTAAACAAGCGCGTAGCGGAAGATTCGCCACCCTTCGGTGGCGAATCGCCAGTGGTCAAGCACGCCTCGGCCCTCCCCGAGGCCATAAGCACCACTCCGATTCCCTCGGGGAAGTAGACACGGAGAAAATAGCTTATAATGTGAGGCACGCAGAGAAAACGACGGGGAATTAATTCCCCATGGGGAGCCTCCGGTTGGGAGGGCTTGTATCTGATTCGGTTGCTCCCATATTCCCGGTGGTCGTGCATAAGGCCAGCTGTGCCAAAGTGCACCCATGTGGAAGCTTCGGAAATGATAATAACGCTGGCGTTGAAGACAGATTGTAGACGTTGCAGGTGCAAAATACCTAGATTTACTGCTAGCAACTGCGTTTCAGTGGTCTTCTGCTCGCGAAACGTAGTATGAAAAGTTTGCATTAGTACAACGCTCAAATTTCCGCCGGAAATTGAAAAGATGTGTTTACGCACGCAAAGGATTCATCTTTCTTCGAAGGTGTCGGTGGGTTTTTATTTTTTATTTATGATTGCAATACGTCGCGTATTTTTAGGTCTAGTTGTAGCGGAACGTATTTTCCGGTGGAGGGAGAAACCCCTTTTCTGCGTCTCTGCATTTCCCATGTTAAAAAGCCACCTCTTTTCCGCGGACGCGGTAACGCATTTTCGCGCTGCGCGCCTCTCCGATTCATCGAGTGTTGAGTCGGCGAGACGGTTGCTGTGACATCAATGTATGTACTGGTTTACATTTTAGGTGGAAGATGATCCAGTGGCTCTACGAGTTCATACTCTCGGATTTTGGAAGTATTCTGAGTAGGGAATTGGAATTGTGATTTTTCTTTACGAAAAGCAAACAGTAAGAGAGAAAGTGAGAGAGAGACGGAGAGAGAGTGAAATAGAGAGAGAGAGATAGAGAGAGAGGAAGACTGCGAATAGAAACAGAGAGATGGAGAGAGACACACAAAGAAAAGCCATATTATATCAAAAATGATTATGTTCTTAGTTTTCCTCCTTGGACTCTACTTCATTCGTTTGTACATCGAAGATACACTATTGGATGATTTGAAGAACAAGCCAGTGTTTGTTACTGGATGTGATGAGGGTAGGTAAATTTTAGTTGCAGCGCTTTTTGACTTACTTTACAGTGCCGCGCGGTTAATCGTAACGAACGTAAATGTTGCTGTGATCAAAGAGGCAGCCCAGTTAACTGTCTCTAACACACACACACACACACACACACACACACACACACACACACACACACACACACACACACACACACACACACACACATGGCACATATGACACACATGACACACATAAACACACTGAGACACAAAGACAAACACTACATTTTCTCAATCTCAATCTCTATACAATCTCTACATTTTTTAATTCCTTTCATAACTGAACTCGTGAAAGTCCAACCGATGACAACAAGAACAATGACCGAAATCTATTTATTGATCAGGATACAGGGAGAGACTTTGACGAGTCGGTCTTCTGGGTCTTAGGTGCTTAGGTCCTCAGGAAGCAGAGGCACCAGGCTCCCTGGCCCTGCTACTTCCATTTCTATGCCGGGGGATTCTCCACTGTGCGACACGGACAGCCACCACACGACGTCTTCAGCCTCTCCAAGGTCCAGACGGTTTTGGGCGGATCTGTTAACCGCGAGCAGACTCAACGGCTCTGTCAGACCGTAGGCAGTTTATGGGTGCGCTGCCACCTTAGGGTATTAACCGATACCCAGTCGTGATGGAACGCAAGGCCGCTACCAGAGCTCAGCCCGAAGGCCTTGCATCAGGACGTTGCCAATTGTTGCTACACTCCCTAGTCCTATTTGAGAGTATTTATACATAATTTAGCAGTCTAATAAAGTGGTTACTACCTGTTATCCGTCTGTCTCAGACACTAGCGATAGTTTATTTATGTTGAGACTACGTTTCTTATTAGATAATGCTCTGTATTTCCATAGTTGCAAGTTGCAACGTATAGTTACAATAATTGGGTTAATACGGGTGACGCTCGAGGTGGCTTAACATTTTTTTTTATGAATACCACTTTATTCAGACACACAATCATCACACATAGACTTAAGCATGTAGAATCCAGTTTCCCGTTTTTTTCAGAAGTCGGGGATCTTCATTGTAGTTCCAATCCGGGCGGTGTCTCTTGGCCGGATGTGTCCCGTAGAGAGTAGAGGGTAGATAGCAGGGAAGTGACCATTGTCGAATGTAGGGAAGACGGAATACAGAGATTACAGAGCGAAACGCCCGTCCTAAGGCTAGGCAAGGGGAGCACCTTAACTTTATTCCCGACGCCGAGGCATGTTTGCAAGATGGGAGCACTGGGCGGGATTCGAACCCGGGTAGAATGGGTGAGAGACGAGAACTTTGCCAGTGAGCCACGACGCCTGGACAGTTGGTCTTCGAATGCATGGTGCATTTCCCTTTTCAGGCTTCGCACATCATGCTGCGTTGAAGCTTTCGAGTATTGGAATGCCCGTCTTTGCAGGTTGTTATACGAAAAAGGTGACTCTCTTACTTAAATTTTCAAGTAGCTAGTCAGTTTACCAGACAAGTAGCTAGTAGACAACAACATTGATCGCTAAAAGGTCTAATAAGTAGTGCAACAAGGTTTCTTGTGACACCTCACATCTTACAGAGCTCCTGAACTTAACTTTTTCGTCGTCAGGCTAAGGTAAGGCCACACGCCACACTGCCAGGCCAATAAGGGAATAAATTAGGTCCGCATCTCAAATTCTTGGGGAGGTGATTTAGACAAATTTGCATATAATGCATTACGGATTGGGAGGTGATTTAGACTAATTTGCATACAATGCATTACGGATCGGGAGGTGATCGTTTGCATTTGGCGGGGTGTTTTGTGCTATGGGCCAATATCAGACCTCTCACTGGCCAATATTCGATACACCAACATTCTAAAGGTGTATTTCTTTATTAGAAAAGTGCATGTAAACCTTTACAATGTTGATGGATCGAACATGGGAGCTGGGAGGATTATATATAAGATTATATATATATTAATTTAGGGTATGGATACACTCCTAGAGAAATCCAAGGGTTTTCCCGGTCCGCTCACTCCGATTTCTCTCGACGTGACTAAAGATGAGAGTGTAGAAGCAGCAGGACAACAAGTCGAGAAACTGTGCGAGCAGTATGGAGGCGGTAAGAGAGAGAGAGAGAGAGCGAGAAAGAGAGAGCGAGGGAGTGGTTGTTTAATAATGATCAAGAGATTGAGAAAGTAGAGAGAGAGAGAGAGAGAGCGAGAGAGAGAGAGAGAGGAGAGAGAGAGAAGTTGCCTACATGTTGGCCCCTTCATTTGAACTTTTCGTATATTCAGCGCTCCACGGAATAATCAGCAGTGCCGGCGTCGGGACGAACATATTCTTGGACGATTTTCTGAAGACAGACGACTACCGATACAGTATGGAGGTCGGCTATGGATTTATTGTCATCCATAATGCATTGGCCCGGCTATCTGAATATGCGGGTTCGACCCCCGCTCGACCAAAACCCCAATTTTTCGTTTGCAACCAAAATTTGTAAAACTTAGGCTGACAATGAGGAAACTTCGGCTTGAAACACACCGAGTACACCAGCATTATTATGCTGCTTATGCATTATTTACCATGTTCTTTCGATAAAATCAAGGGAATCGAACACTTAAAACTCGTGAGCCTCCTCCTTTAATGACCTCTGTGCATTTGCACTAACATTAGAAACAACTTATTGATAAACTATAACACGTTATGGGTGGGGTCGGAATTTCGAGTGGTCGAGCAGACTTGTACATTTTACGTCTTTCGGGCTTGGGACGGGTAGGCAAACAGGGAATCCACGCTGCGGATTGTGTGCATGGAAAAACGATTCCCTTGAGAAAGCTAGTAACGGACTTGACGCCATCCAGCTGCCACCCGGTTATCACTGATAGTCGGCGCATCTAATGCTAGGCCGGTTTCTTTAAATGGAAATAGCAGCCGGTTTTTGAAACGCATCGAGCACATCATCTTTCTTATGCAGCATATACAAATAACATAAATTAGAATAAAAAAATAGAGCTAAATTCGAGCAAATTAGCACAAATAAGTAAGAATTCAGTTGTGCGCGATGCGCTTCAAGAACCGGCCGGTATATTCATTTGCATAAAGTGCATAAGAATGCTGTCGTACTCTATGTGTTTCAAAAACCGGCCGATATTTCGCTTTAAGTTTATTCTACATTAGACTAATTTGTTTAGGTGAACCTCTACGGCACAATTCGTGTTACCAAACGGTTTCGAAAATTGGTCAAGAAGGCACAGTGAGTAGAACTTTTTCAAGGCCAACTTTTCCATTTTACTTTCTTTTCCCTTTTCTTGTACCTGTATAATGTACAGTATTATTCAGAGGTCGTATTGCTATTGTGACCTCTATTATGGGACGAGTAGCTGGAACAAATATTGGACCATATACTGTAAGCAAGCATGCCACTAATGGATTCGCCAGCATGCTGAGGTATGTTTCGAGAAAGATACACCTCGTTTTTTTCAATCTTGTTCTGGGTGAGATCAGATTTCTACCCGCATGCCTTTCTGTGCTATTCTACGCTGGAAGGGCACAAAAGGGAACACAGTTTGAACTATTATATGGGGATCTAGTCATCCACGTGCCATACCGCTTTAGAAAGGATAACTGCTAGCGTTAATCAAGTGTATACTTTTAGAAAGGAAATTGCCCCATTCAACGTTCAAGTAATCACAATCGAACCGGGTTTCTTCAAGACGACGTTGACAAGCAGAGAACGGGTTGAGAAGGAGATTAAGGCGGTAGAGTGTTTTCAGCTTTGTACATACATGCACACGTACACGCACGCACGTACGCACATATGGGGACATACACTCACACTCATACACGCACACGTACGCACATATGGGGACATACACTCACACTCATACACGCACACGTACACACAAACACAATTTAGGTTTGGGACCGTGCACCGCAAGATGTTCGAGATGAATACGGGGAGGAGTTTCTCGAGCCAGGTGATTATTTTGATATGAAACAAAAAGATTTCTTCTTATTATTATTGGCTTACTTGTGCCAGTATTGATGCGCAGATCGGTTTTATCGACATATGTCAATATCGTACAATTTTTGTTATCACAATGCTCATTTTCAGTGACAAAGTACCAAGCGGATTTCATCCACGGTTCCGGATCCTCGGACATTACGCCTGGTAATTTTTGCTTTTAATTTTATGCTTTGCTATGTATTACATTATTTTCTACGATAAAAAAAGTCGAAAAGGGTTAAGGTTAGACCTGTCTTCGCAAGAGATCTGAACTCCGCGCGGGTCCTGTGCCTGAAATACACGGTCCGGCCTGCTCTGGGTTTTTGGTTTATTATTACAAATTGGAATGTTATCTTTGATAAGATAAGCTGAATGAGAAAAAGTTCAGCCGTCGACGTGTACGTGAAAGCGATGACGTCCGCCTATCCGAGAAGAAAGTACAAAGTTGGATGGGATTGCGTATTCCTGTGGGTTTATAATGTGATTTATTATATTAAAAGATGGGTTTATAATTATATGTGTTATTTGGTTATTCGATGCTTCGCTATGATCTATGATTTACCATTTTGTTCGTTTCAATGCAACATCGAGAGAGCGCAAATATCAATCAGTATATTTTACAACTAATAAAAGCGAGGACCTAAAACTACTACTAAACTGACCCCGATCTTTGCATAAATTGTTTTCTAGCTAATCGTAAGGCATTATTATTCCAGCTGGCACCCGATCGCAGTTATGCCCGCTTGGGCGCAGGACTTTATCCTCGGCTTCCTGGCCAGCGCCAACGGTGCGCCGGTGCCTAAAGCGGTGAAGGAGCTACAAGCCCGCGACCGTGCCGCTCAAAGCCAGTCAACCAGTACCGCCATGTCGCAGTCTACCGCTACCACTGTCCAGCAGTGATATAAATAAATGTCTTCCTGTGTCCATATTCACCACTTGATTCATTCGGGGAACTAGTCCCTCGGGAAAATATCATTCTAAAATGAGAGTCTCAGGAAAAGGCGAACTGAGCGGTGAATATGGTCTTTGGCTGCCGCATACAGTAATTATTACGTACCGAATACCGTATGCGTAGCGTACAGTATGCCGTAAAGCATGTCGTAAATTACCGTATAACGTAAATTTGCATATCGTATACTGTATCCCACTTACTAACTTGCATCCGCATGTATAGGATATATTTACGGGTATTGTATTTCTTCATTTCTTGTTCCTGCTAACATACACTTATATCACGTTTCTTGAGAAATAAATCACATTAGTGTTGTGACGATTTCACAACCTTCATATATTTGCGTTACTAATTGTTGTATTTGTTACCATAGTCAACTAATTTAAATTCCCGCCATTCTTGGCCCTTTGTCATAGGTGCACCTGCACATCACTCATTAGTTAATTAACCTAGCCTACATTGGCCCTAATTTGTAGTCGTTCGTTGTCAGTGTCGAGAATCGTCGATTCGGTGGCCGTGTGCCACGATGGTGCCTAGTGCACAGTAGGCTTAGCCCTAGTAGCTAGCCATATTGGGGCAATTACTGTAAGACCCCTCAGTCGTGCCGAGAGCACTTAGGATGAGCCGAGAGCAATAGTCCTTGTTTTATTATTGTATGTATTCTGGGCCTAGTCCCAAGTGAACGTTTGCCTTACTAATAGAATAAATAGTTATATCGCTCTCCCAGTGTCTTTATATACCAGGCCTCAGGCTACGGAGCGGAACATCTACGCAAGCACTGTTCCGTTTCTTTATGGTGCCCCGATATCAAATTCGAACCGGTGTTCATAATTTCAAATACACATTCATAAATCAAAATTCTCAAATATCGGCACCGATCCGTACTTTATGGTGCCCCAGAAATCCAAAAGTGAATCGGTGATCTACATACCAAAATAATCAAAATCGGCAATGTTCCGTTCACACATAATTCCATTTACATTCGGTGATTCGGTGAAAAAAAAAATCCATTTACATTCGGTGATCCAATCAATTAAATACGAACGCAGCGAGCACTGCTATAAAATCTTTATACAAATAATCTTTCAATCTTTTAAATTCTCCGCCGAAGAAAGAAGCACGTTTGGAGTCGACCGAGGATCTTCAGATTCTTCAGAAGACATTAAAGAAGAGCAACGGCGTTCCAACTCCAACACACATCCTGAAAATAAAAATCCTTGAAATTCTGGCTAAACAGCTTGAAAAACTGATGATATGATATCTCACGTAATGTGATGCAATAGGTGACAACTCTGAATCGATCGAAATTGAAGTGACAAATCCTCACAAAAGGTGCGTCCAAATAATTTTTAAAATGATCTACCTCGCCGAGCAGTGACCGGAAACTTGTGGAACACGATGCCGAGAACATGGGCCTCGAGGAGCAGGACGTGGATGGAAGAGCTGTCTACGCCAGCCTCGAGCCACCCGGACCTGAAACGGAAGAAGAATCAAGTCTCAGAACATAAGAAGAAAATCATTGCTCAAATACCGTACATTTGGGCACAATCAAAATCCATTATTGGCGAAAAAAAAAATCCATGGGAATGCTCTTTAAAGGCGAATTCAAATCCAAAAGAAGGAAATTAAATCTAATGAAATGTCAAATTCATAATTCACTGAAAGAGATGCCCACCGGGGATGTACATAAATCAACAAATAAAGTAGTCAAATCCTCAATACTGGTTCGTAAACAAAAATTCAGGACCGCAAAATCAACAAAATATGTATATGAAGCATGAACAAGATCACAAATGAATAAATTACACACAAATTCTCACCTGATTCCAAACCACTCGAGAACAAGACGCCGCGGAAGAGACGCAGTTGAAGAAGGAGCGAGGATCCCAGCCCGACCGCCCGACGACTGCTAGCACGAAAACAAGCCTAAATGGACATATTCAAAATGAACGAAATCCGTTCCTTGAACGTTTGACGGGGTATTAAATAGGATACAAACTTTTTTTTCAAAAATCCTCAGTATTGAGAAATAAATTGATTATCTAATGGGTAAAAGTACCCAACAAAGAAATCCCGAGAAAAGCAATTACATAGTAATTAGCCAAATCCATAGACGGTGATAGTCAATAACCAAATCAAATTAAATTTTACTGAAAAAAATACAGAAACGTGAAAAAATAGCATAATTCAATAGCATGACAAATCAGATACCTTATGAAACCAAAACGGCCGCCGTCAAAATCCAGCATTGAGACAGAAAATCCGCATTATCGAGCAACTCTAAATAGAAAATGTTGTACAAAACAAGCAACTACGGTTCGTAACCCCAAATGGAAGATCAAAAATGGAGAATTACCAAAAACAATGAAAATGTACGTAAAGACGTATTTCTACCTTTGAAGAAACGAAGACAGGCGGCTGGAGGACGAGCGAAGACCAGGCAGCCATCGGATGAGCCAGCATCACGAAGGATTGCATCTAAACTAAGTCTTAAAGTGAATCTCTCTGTTTCTTTCCTTGTAACCACTTGTAATTACACGGAATGTGAAATCCGCGTCGGCGGGAGGGCTGCCTAGTCATGCAGCATACAAATAACAAATATAAACAATAAGGGCGCGTTCGGGTTGCTCTTTCCGAAAGAGAAAGAGGCAAAAACCCCGTTCGGGTTGGACCTTTCCGAAAGGATTTAATGCTTTGTGAAAGTGAAAAGTACAGTACACACTTTCCGTGAACACGCAGGGGTTTTCGTTGTAAGACTTGAATCGATTTAATTGTGCACTGTGCATTTCCTTCCGGTCTTGTGCACGAACTGCCATGTGCCTGCGGGCAGGTCGGCGGTCGGGAAAAAATACAATGCCGAAATTGTGCACAAGTGCGCAGACCGTGCACATTCAAATAAAAAATGAAACCCCTGCGTGTTCACGGAAAGTGCGTACTGTACTTTTCACTTTCACAAAGCATTAAATCCTTTCGGAAAGGTCCAACCCGAACGGGGTTTTTGCCTCTTTCTCTTTCGGAAAGAGCAACCCGAACGCGCCCTCACAAATATGAAAACTTCACGACAAATGCGAAGAAAGTTGATTGCGTCATGCCAACAGCTGATGAAAAGGGGCGGGACCAATGACCGTCCACGAACGCACAATATTCGCGTGATACGCTACGCTAAATAACTCTGCACGAAACTAGCAGCAATGAGTTACGGTAGACACCGTGAGAAAGAGCGGAATCGCAGACCTCTCACAAGGAATACTGTATCCGCCAAATTATTGAATTGAATCATAGTGTGAACACCGTTGTTAGAGTAAAGAGCAAAGCTCCGGCAACAAGGATCACGGCGATTCTAATATGATAAGAAATGTAAATATGAAATGAACTAAATTGAATCCGTTACGGCTAAATCCTTATTATTTGATTCTTTCTTGTTTTGCATCCCTTTGTATATTTGTTGCCCCCCGGAGTGTTGTGACGATTTCACAACCTTCATATATTTGCGTTACTAATTGTTGTATTTGTTACCATAGTCAACTAATTTAAATTCCCGCCATTCTTGGCCCTTTGTCATAGGTGCACCTGCACATCACTCATTAGTTAATTAACCTAGCCTACATTGGCCCTAATTTGTAGTCGTTCGTTGTCAGTGTCGAGAATCGTCGATTCGGTGGCCGTGTGCCACGATGGTGCCTAGTGCACAGTAGGCTTAGCCCTAGTAGCTAGCCATATTGGGGCAATTACTGTAAGACCCCTCAGTCGTGCCGAGAGCACTTAGGATGAGCCGAGAGCAATAGTCCTTGTTTTATTATTGTATGTATTCTGGGCCTAGTCCCAAGTGAACGTTTGCCTTACTAATAGAATAAATAGTTATATCGCTCTCCCAGTGTCTTTATATACCAGGCCTCAGGCTACGGAGCGGAACATCTACGCAAGCACTGTTCCGTTTCTTTAATTAGTATGTCTTTTGAAACCACGGGATTCTTGAAGCAATATGGATTTTTGGAATTTATAGCAGTTTTTCACATATAGGCTTAGATCTAAAAATATAATTGGCATATCATGTTTATGTTGAAAATAAACGTTACTATTGGGAATAAGTTCCTGAAAATTCTTTGGAAATTCGGTTAAGTTTTCATTCCTTTTTTTACCTTTGTCGTGAATAAATGTGTGAAAGCTCAAGAGATAAATATTTTATTAAGAGTATTTTATAATGTCATAAAGCAGTATAACAGCCGGTTTTTGAAATGTCTACGCGATATTCCCTTGCAGTGCGTGCAAATAACTGCGATATTTTATACCTATAATCATTTGCAAAAAGCATATCCATATGGGAATGCTGTTGCCTGTGAACGTTTCAAAAACCGGATGTTATGTCGCTTTAACTGAATAATGGTTTATTTTCTTGAGGTTGTCTTGGGTTTGGATGCAGAAACTCTTTTCGCTCCTGCTTTGTATGCTTTAGCCTTGGCAGAGCCCCAGCCCCAACCATAGTACGGGTAGCCAAATCCATAGCCCCAATCGTAGTAATCAGGATAGTAGCCAAAGCCGTAGTCAAACTGAAAAGTAAGGCATTAAAGCGGTATGGCACGTGGTTTTGAAACCGATGCAGGACCTTGCTGCGCAGGATAGAACAAAATTGGACTGAATTATGCGGATATAATAGAGCAATCGTTGGATAGGTGTTGAGCTTTTACAGTAGCATATCGAACACGCAAGCAATGACCTTACCAACAATCAACTATTCGAGAGTCAAGCTTATAAAATATGTAAAATGTGTGTCATTTAAAAATTTGAAAGGCAGCTCACCCATTGGGCATCGACTTTGGCGAGCAAAAGACAAGCAATAATAGCAAGCAAGACCCTAAATTTCGAATTATTTATTTATTATCGACATTTAAAATTTTTAAGCTGTTCTTTTGGGTTTTCTAATTTTTTTAAACACATTCAATGATTATCATTTCTCTTTGAGGAAAAACCACATTTATTATTAGGAAACAATAAGTAAAACCAAAAATAGCTAGCTCGCTACGCTCGCTAACTCCGATATGTATAAAAAAAAGTTAAAACGGTCTGTGGAAATAATTAGGATAGCCATTTGGTCAGTTGAAAATAATTGTTAAAAACTTACACTTTACGTTGCATTCTGTGAGTGCCGGGTAAATTACGACTTCCAACAAAATGACCGTTTTTATACCATCCTTCCTCCGCAAGTTATTTACTAATATGACAAATACCCCAATCTTACAAAAATTTATTGTATAAAAAAAGGAAAATAAGGTGTAGTAGCTGTAAAGTAAACACCCTGACCGGATGTTAAAAGTTACGCAAACAGGAGTGTAATGCTTATGTAAATAAACAAAATAACTTTTGCACACTGGGATAAAAACAACAATTTCAATTTTAGTGTGAGGTGAATTTTGTGTAAAAGGACATGATGTATATTATGAAATTGTGAAATGTATTGTGGAAACAGGGCGCATTTTCAATGCACTCCTTGATTGAAGGAAGTGGCACATCTTCGTGTTCCATTCTTTTACACTTTATTTAAAGTGGTTGACACGCGGTTTTTGGGATTTATGCTGTATTTCAATCCCACGAATGTATTATATGCAAATTTCTGAGCCCGTCTGTGTCGAATGGTATGTACATAGTGGGAATACATGTGTTGTCAACATAGTTTCAAAAAACACGCGTCGTTCCGCTTTATTCACTTTATAATTGAGCTCGAGGAAAGTATGGTGTGGCTGAGATTGGTCAGTCTTTGCAAGTAATAGTAATTTGGAGAATATATTTATTTCAACTTTATTATTGGGCTGACATCTCTTTCTTTTAGATTCAATAAGGCCTGAACAAGTAGTTCATCTTCGCAAGTCGGGCCAGGTAACTTTCCTGAAGAAAATGTGACTTTATTCAAATATGTGTGTACGTATGTGCGTGTGTGTCTTTGTGCGTACGTGCATGTGTGTGTAATTGTATGTGTCAATACACATGTGTGAGTATGTGTTTAGGACTGCACGTTTCTGTGTGTGAGTATGTATGTACATGTACGGATGTTTGTTTGCCTGTGAGTATGCATACGTGTGTTTGTATGTGTGTTTGTGTATGTGTGTACAGCACAGTTCGCTAAGTTATGACAATCACACTGAAATATGCGGATACGTACCTGAACGCTCCTCTTCTGAATATGCTTCACTACATCCTAAATTGTACACGTTAAAGGGATGAAGGTGAGCTACTAAACAGTTATATGGGTAATGTGATTTGCAAGTGCCAGTATACCAAAAACCGTGCGTTTTCCTTGCAACTATCAATTCGCAAAATCGAGTGCAATGGTACCGTAATTTTGCGTAATTTTTATACACCTTTCAAATTTATCAGCACTATAGAAAATCCTCCATTTTATAGCAAAGCGAGGAGAGATATTTGTTCCCGTGGCTACCTTACCGGCCGCAAAAACTGCCTGTAGATATTCTCGTGTAGTTCCAAGATATGGTATTTTTTCGATACTTGCAAGGAAACTCGGCCATACTTGCAAACCCCATAAAGTAGGAGAGATGAGCTTTTTTTTTCGCCGCAGGAGCATGCCAATGTCGTTTTTCAGGCCATAAGGTACAACCATTCGGACCAAGGATCATACGCCCGCAAGTAATTCGACGTCGCAAAAATTGATTGCTGGTTGAAAATAAAACTCCATTTCAGGAACGCCGCCTTCATATCTATTGCAAACGTATATGAAATCACCCACGTGTGTTTCATTTGGGCGTTCCAGGCGGGCAGCGGTTTTCTCAATTGCCTGAAAGTTGTACATATTCGATAAGGAGAGTTACCTTTGATTACCGCTAGTTCAAGTACTGAACGTATGGAGTGTTGAGAAACACTGTATATATGAGCTAGCCTTACGCACAAGCAGAGGCTTATTGGTAGGCTTGGAATCCATCTGAGGCATATGGTTAGGCTCGTGTCCGTGGTCTTACGCTTCGGAAGCGGTATGAAAGGTGTTAGGTGTTATTCGCAAAGGCTTACCGGGTTAGCTTCAATGTTCGGCTGCGCGAGCTCTGACTTCAGCACCTCAGTATGTTCGATGCCCTGAAGTTTAATTTATATGGAGATGAACTAAATATACGTGTACAGCTCACGTATACAGCGTGTACAGCTCGTGTACAGCTCATGGCAAGTTGTGAACCGGAAGCCTGAATTTTCACTTTCCCCTTGGTAATTAGCAGTGACATTTTCGCATTCGGCTGATGTCGAGCAACTCAGAAAATGGGTATTGATGTAGTTTTTGTCGTTTTTTTATTTGAGGTGCTTTTTTCCAGCTACCAATGGACATCACTAAATGTGACAATGAAAGAATTTGGATCACACAAAAAATTGCTATTTTCATCCGCAATAAAAAAGCAATTGCATTACTTATAAAGAAAAATTAAAATCATCAGACTGCATACAAATGCCATACAAAATAAATTTCCATCGCCTTATGAAAAATAATACGTAGGCAATCACTTGTCCAGGATAAGTCTCAAAACCACGTGCCGTACCTTACCTTGAATACCTTGAAGGTAAGGTACGGCAAAAACGTGATGTACCGCTTTAAAAATAATATAGTCATCAAAATCATAGGACTTACTGATAGAGACGCGGCGCTAACAACAGCGAGCAGGGTAAAGCATAGCAGAATGAACAGTTTCATGATTCAGGAATGATGAGACCTCCAATAACTTGGATACTCTACAGTAGCCGCGACTTCCGCGTTTATATAAACAACTCTTGCAGAGCTGTTGTGAAAATGTCTCGCTATCACACAGACAGTTATGTGACCAATTGAGAATTATCGGAATTCAATGCCAACTCGTTTAATTGAGCATAAGAAGCCGCATGGCCGTCACGTAAGAGGCGTGTGAAATAAAGATTTGGCCTATGATTTTGTTCTTTGTATAATTTGAAAATGATAAACTACATAGGCTGTCAGTGTGACATATGGATTGAGGGCTGGAAAGAAGTTAGAATAGATATAGTATAAATTCTGAATAGTTCGGACAAAGTCGATGTAGCTCTGAGATCCACTGTGTTATATCTCAACGATTATAAACCAGCCGGCAGCGTAACGCACATCATCCAAACGTGCAATCAAACAAACGCACAAACAAACAAACAAAGCTCCCAACTATATATAATAAGATAACCAGCCGTTATCGCCGAATGAGGCCTGAGGAGACAACACAATCAGGCGATCCTAGTAAAATGATCATACTACTTTTATGAAACGTCTGAAACACATCTTCTCCAATTTTATGCAAACAAATTTGATTGGGCTTATTTTGAAGAGTTGCGAAAAGGGACTACTTATACCAAACGCCTGAAACGTGGAATTCCGTTTCGTTCACACAAACAAAAAAGTAAACCCTTCTCCTTTATAAAGAAGATTCCGGCTACACAGTATAGGATTAGTGCCAAGAAAAAACTTTGTGATCGTTGCAAGGAGCTACGGTTTATCCAGCAAGAAGTGCGCATTTTTACAAACGACCTTTTTGCTAACAGTTGTCGACGCGATGGTTGCATGAACACGTGTTTTCCATGTTGGCTCTCTCCTGGCACACATGTGGCTACCTACTTTCACAACCACAAGCACTGTCTTGCTTTCAAAGGCGTTGAAAAGGAAGGATAACACGGAAAACAATAAACACAGATCATTTCATTGCACTGACTTTTACCAGGAATCATCATTAGCGTGAGCAAATATTTTCATTGTGTAAAACTACGCGTCGCGATTAGATAAAATTCACCGTTGCAAACAGAGGTTTGATGCGTATGAACAATATTTTCCCCAGTGCAAACTCCTTATTGCCAGGGCTGATTGCACACCTTTTGGTGTATTTAATAAATAAATAAATAAATAAATAAATAAAAAATGGTCAATATTGATTTACTTTGTTTCTTTCCTGTCCTAAACAAAAATCGAGAGGCAATGGGCAAAGTACACAATGGGCGGAACTTGAAGCGGGCATGGTACAGCTCGTTACAGTACATTGTTCTAGTTGCCATATAGCTTGTTCGGCTTGGAGATAATCGTTCTTTGATCAGAGGTGGAGAAGCAGCAAGTCAAGTTAAAAAGTGTGAATTTGCACAAACAGGAGGCACACACGCAGACGTATAACATTTGGCTCCCAAAAGCCTTGCCCACGTTCATCTGTTTATGTGCGTGTCTTGCATTCCTTCCAGTGCATGTTTAACATTTAGCTTTAAAGCGAAATGCTAGCCCCTTTGGAAAATTTGCATAGGATAAGCAAATCATATGTATCCTAAGCTAATTTTGTACGATCGTCCCCGGCAATCGTACAAAATTAGCATAAGATACATAGGGTTTGCTTATCATATGCCAATTTTCCAAAGAGGCTAGCATTTCGCTTTAATATTTAACGTGTAAGATGAATCCTCACAAAAAGGCATACAGACAAACCGTGCTTATATATTAAGAATGACTCCGTTTATGTGTTTGGTGTCCTGCTAGGAGGCTGTGTAGCAAGCTTTCGCATTTACCACGTAACGTGGTTCGTCACAAACATACATACAAACAAACTGTGTTCGTTTATATGAGCAGATAAATAATAAGAAGAGATTACACATTTTCGGGGAAATGTCATGGCTAAACATTGGTCATCACCTCACCGGTCAAAGTTTCCCCAAGCAAAATATGTGAAAGCGTGCGCCATCACTCTTTTTTGTGCCGCTGTAATCAGTTGCTTCACCAACAAACAACCCGGCTACGTGTTGTAGGCAATATTTTGACTGGAATTTGATGTCAATTTCTGCGCAACTGAACTTGATGTTGCGGAATACAACATCCGTATGTAGTCGAGTATGACTCTTTGAGATGCAGGGATTGTAGTATACCATGTGGCCATATTCACCACTCCGATACTCTCGGGGAAATATTCCCTGGGGACAGAAAATAGCATTCTAACATGAGACATGCAGAGAAAAAGACGGGGATACCCCATGGGGAATTGAGTGGTGCATATGGCCCCTGGTGTATGTATATGTCGCAGCTGTATGGTATTTGAATACCATAGAGAGATGGTTAGAGTCTGCGGTATGTGGTACGGAGTTCTATTGGCAAGGTAATGGAAACAAGCTTTCTTTAAATTTCCTTTGATTTTAATTATGAAAGTGGTGTCACTATATTTATCTACAATGTAGATTTGGTCAAATTCTATTGTTTACCGTATAAAATAGACTTCCTGTTTCCATTCTTTTGCTGCACTTTGCACATGTACGTCATGCGTTTTTTTTTGTTTATGATGATTTTCTGCTCTCCATAAACTCTCGATGTCACATGTTTATAATGCTTATACATAAAATTGTCATCACTTCATCGTAAGACTAAACATAACAATGTATAGCAGTAGCACCTAGAGACGCACATAAATCATTTTGTAGAGAATTTCATGCTGAACAACTTCGCCATGGAAATTTTTTCCCGCTTTTTCTAAATACAGTTATTAGCTTGTAGTAGGCCTACACCTAGGCCTAAGCATGCATCTAATTGTAAGCCCACGGCTAACAAACAAAGGAACAAACTACAGAAACCGTGCATAACAAGAAATGCAATCTTGCAAAACAATCTCACTCTTTGCAGTGTGATCATTGCATGTTTTCTCTTGTGTATGGTGTGTGTTCGTGATAGGAATTGCTCAACTACGCTCTGTAGCCGAACAATATAGAACTTTGCCCCCCAGAAAAGTGGGCTTATCGCCCCAGCTGCCCTCCCTCGAAACACCGTATATATAAACAAAATGATAAAGAAATATAGGAAAAAGAGTTCCAGTATATCCTACTGTAATGGGACCTGGGGCTCTACTAGACTTCTTTGCTATTTTATCATTGTTTGTTCCTTATATTCTATGTTGATGTATTTATTATAGGGCTTCTAAAGTCAGCATGATGACTAACGAATTTAAAAATTTCAGTGTGTAATACTTACTGATAGGATACCAGAAACACGAGTTATTTTTATCTGACTTCGAGTTCTAATGCGTGGGCTCTGGCAACTCCCTTTATATATATGATGATCTCCAAAAAGGTCAAACATTTTGAAAACACACTCCTGAGCATTAAACACGATGTTTAACATCTTACTGAAAATAGCATTATTTTTGCTTTATTTAATGTTGCACGCTCACAATGAGTATTTTTGGTTCAGACTACGGATTACGGTACCTCGATGTGGATTTTCTTTCGCGTATAACTTACCACTTTTGGAGTGTACTGTAATGCAATGTGGTTTCACAGTTGTGGTTATTTAAGCTCAGCATTTTAAGTATTGGATCTTTTAAATTTTGCTAGAGCAGAGTGGAATTTTCAAATAATTTATATCCCCGCCATCTTTGCTTGCCTGCGTCCTATAGTCACCCGATGTTATCTGCTATCTCTCTCCCTCTCTCTCTCTCTCTTTCTCTCTCTCTCTCTCTTCTTCCAAGATCATCACCGGCTCGCGATCACGCCACCACAATCAGGCGAGAGAAAATGAAGAAAAATTAAGTGGTCGTTTACTGGCGGGAGGCGGAGCCTCATAGTTCAAGGCACGAAATGATCTTGGATAGAAATTAACTGCCAACTTATAGCAGCCACCATGCTAGAACCAGTCCTAATTCTTCTTCCCGTTGAGTTAGTGTTTGTGACCCTTGGGCTTAGGCTTAGGCTTAGGTTTAGGCGTACTTAGGTTTTTTCCCTTGGCCGTCTTTAGGGTTTATGGGAAGTGCTATGTTCGGACAAGTTATTTAGATCTGTCTGATGTTTCCAAATAGGATAGAAGATACATGGTAGAAGTATATTCATATTTATATCAATTTCTCGCACCGTAATTGTTTTATTGTCAACAGTTAGTCATCAGCCTCCTTGGTAATAATTGAACCACATACTGCACAAACACAATTAGAAGTAGAATAACATAATCAACATGACCGCTGGTTACTTTTAGAATGAGTGACTTACGCCTCATAGACAGGTGTCATTCTTGTACAGAACCTTATGTTTACTGCCACCAATCGATGTCTAGCTCCGCAACCATGTGTATGTTTGTGCAAGTATTTTTCGACACGTAGTTAGTTATACAACGAAACCGCGAAAATATCCTGAATTTCGATTTTTAAAGAATAAGCGTCAATAGAGAAGGTCACATGTACAGTGGTAAAACAAAAACAGTATACTCAAATATTTCGCAAGGTGGTTTTGAGAAATTCCCCATAGTCAACACTGTATTTGCGTTTTCGGTTTTTGTATTTGCGTTTTCGGTTTTCTACGCCTTGTTGTATCAATCCGAAAGTTTGTGCTGAATTTTGTTTCCTATGATATAAGGACGTCCGTGTTTTATCTTTTGTCTGTCTGCGACAGCAGTTCATACAACAGACACACACTGCTCCAGTATTCTTGATCTAAATCTGTGATGTTTCTCCGATTATGTTCTCATTTTACAATCATGAAGTCCTGATTGTTTATATTTTAATGTTCAGAATGACTGTGGTAACAAAGACAGCAAGCAAAAATAAGCATGTGAAGAGGAGCAGTATAATTGAGGTATTTTACAAAAAAATTAAGAAACATCACTGTCTGGATGAGTGTCATACTGTTGTGCATTTAGTTCTTCATTGCACCATGGCTCAAACCTCAAACAATGAATATTATAGGTCTTACAGAAGCATTCATATTCATAAGTTGTATTTCTTTCTATTGTATAACATAGTGTATATTTAGGAGCAGTTCTTGTCTGCGGACCTCGACGAAATGACAAAGATGATGGAACAGACAAAGAATGTGGGTTTATATTTTATTTTAACGCTAATCCAAATATGTTTTTCATAACTACTTTGTCATAAAACAATTCTCGAATTACGGAAGTTTCGCTTGATGACTGTTTGAAATACGGCTGTAATAGTTGGCGAGTTGTCGATCCGACACATGTGTTCGCACATTTCTGACGTATCTTCAATGTGGTAAAGCGCTTCAGATACAATTCCAACCGACCATCGTCTGGCGGAACGTGGCCATCTTTGTTGCTCTTCATTTTGGCGCCTTCATCGGAGCAAAACAGCTCATTTTCGAGGCACAATGGAAGACCGTCATGTTCAGTAAGTACTGAAACTTAGGGCACGTATGCAAGACTTTCTTCCATGAAACTCCAGTGTAGATATAACGCGATTAATAGATTGCGTGCGAAAACAATTAATTCCAAACGCGTGAACACCAAAATTTCCTAATAATAATCGGTCCCAGTATTCTAACCAGAATAAATGTTCAGCGTTCGTCTGTTGGATTATCTCGGGACTTGGAATTACTGGAGGTGCTCATCGGCTCTGGTCTCACAG
Organism: Pelodera strongyloides; assembly: GCA_036852015.1. Taxonomy (NCBI): domain Eukaryota; kingdom Metazoa; phylum Nematoda; class Chromadorea; order Rhabditida; family Rhabditidae; genus Pelodera; species Pelodera strongyloides. The sequence goes on from JAANDG010000103.1 coordinate 118,629, forward strand.
ATCGTACAAGGCCAAACTTCCCGCTCGAATCTTCTTCATGCTCTGCCAGACAATGGCATTCCAGGTGCGTGAGACTGACCAAAGCATTTGGGTTTGGATACACTCCTTATCGACCTTGGCATCCGCTGTTTGCATATGACTTAGTTATCCAGCAAAAAGACTGTTTTTGAACTATGAAATATCAAGTGTGATTTACCAGCTATGACACTTCGTTGACAAGTGTGGTGGTGCCATTTGTAATGTTGATCTTTGAATGTAGCGTGGCCAAGAAGCTCTTATCAGTTGGTTGGTGTTGCTAAAACCTCACGTGTAGAATTCGTTGAATTTATCTGTGAGCCTGACATTCGACCATTTCTTATCAGCAAACCTTCCACCGTAAGCTAGGATGCAGGTTCCAGACGCCTTTTTTCATCTTTCACGGGTGAACACGTGAGACGGTCCAGGAAAGTAGTGCGAGTCATTGGCAAAGAGAATATAAGTATTATTGATTAACTGTACTTCAGAATGACATCATTGAGTGGTCGCGTGACCATAGATGCCACCACAAGTGGACCGACACGGATGCTGACCCGCATAACACCAGAAGAGGTTCGGATGTTGATTGTTTGGTATAAAGCAATGACGTCCTAGATGACAGACGTGATGTTACCGGCCACCATTCCATCCGAAAGAACAGTAATTTCGCTTCATCTAATCGTAGCTCTTGTCTTCAGGTTTCTTCTTCGCTCACATGGGTTGGTTGCTCATGAAGAAGCATCCCCTAGTTAAAGAGTACGGACAGAAGCTCGACCTATCCGACCTGCACAATGATCCCGTGTGCGCATTCCAGAGAAAGTGGGTTATTTGCCATGCGGTACACCATACACCCTTGCCTACGTAAGCGTAACAGACGGCGATGCCCTCGACCTGAAGAAACTCATAACTTGGAAGAGAGCTTTATGGAAAATAAAAACATTCTTTAGGTACTATCTGCCTCTCGTTGCCCTCTGCTGCTTCCTGGTTCCGACCATGATTCCGGTGATGTTCTGGGGAGAGTCTGCATTCGTTGCCCTCTACACAGCAGCCATTTTCCGCTATTGCTGGACTCTCCATGCCACATGGTTAGTTGCAGATGTATTAGTGGTTGAATCACAAAGTTTACTGCGTCGCTGTTGACAGTTCCGACGAGATCCTATTTTTCGCAGTTATGAATTCCTTCCATTCAGGTGCATTAACTCCTTTGCCCACTACATTGGCTACAAACCATATGATGTGACTATCACATCAGTGGAATCTCTGTGGACCAACGTGTTGGCCATTGGAGAAGGAGGCCACAACTTCCATCACACTTTCCCTCAAGTAAGTGATTATTGATGTCCAAATTGAAATTCCAAATGAGTCCTGTTCTTCGCCCAATGCAGATTGTAAAACGGGCAGAAAAACACAAAAAAAAACATGGTAATAAAAAGAAAAAACATGGTAATAAAAAGGCAAGCCTGCTAACAAAGTAAAATGAAGCGATGAAAATAAATACAATAATTAATTGTAGGATTACCGTGCATCGGAATACTCGGTGAAGTACAACATCACAAGAATCGTCCTTGACTCGTTTGCTGCCATCGGATGGGTGTACGACAGGAAAACAATTCCCGATGAGGTTGTTCGCAGGCAATGTGCCAAACAAGCAGAATTGACCAAGCAGGGCAAGGCAATCTAAATTCAAAAAAGGCGCGACTACGGTAGTTTGCGCACCTTGTACACTCTCAAGCATTTTCTATATAAGTGGATTTTTATGTGATTATTTGTGATTCATTCTAGTCATTTATTTTATTATTTATTTTAGTAATAACTAATAGAGATACTTATTGTTGCATTTATCTTACCTCGGTGGTATGTCGTAGTGCTAGTGTTTGATATGTTTTATTGTTCCAACCTTCTGCACCTCTTTGCATTCTGTCTTTTGTTTTCTTCATTCTGCTACTAAACTTCGGGTTGCCTTAATCTAGTGACGTTATCAACTTATTGATGCTTCACTCGAGAACCACAGGCGCTTACGGTGTGCAACTCGTTCAGTGTTCTTCCTGGCATTTACGTTCGATCAAGTTGGCTCCGTATTCTATTGATTTCGTTATTTGAGTGAGTTTTGAAATAAAGATTGTCTTACATATTATGTATGGTATTTAAATATAATTTGGGTGGAAATTTATTTATGTATTTCATATGATTCGTGTTACTTCATCGGCTTGGTAGAGTACCTCCCTGTGCCTGGGAGGTAGCTGTTAGCGAAATCATGTCATGTTTCGCTGGTTCGAAGAGTCTTATATGATGTCCTGCTGTCCTTCCGTACTTACTAAACGGGGAAAATCGTTGAACAAAATTATAGTTTTCCTGAATAGGGAGCGTGCATTTTATCAAATATAGCTAGACTTCAAAAAGTGGTACGTACCCTGTAAATGCAATTGCAGACACAGACACATTGATTCTAACCGTTCGAGAAGAAACATTCATGGCAACCACTACCATCTGGCCATGTCATTCGTAAGAATATGAGTTGCAACCAGTGGACGGTTATTTTTCTCGGATATCTTATCGTAAATCATTTTTGAAGAATACTTTGCATCCGAACATTTGACACTGAAATTTCACAATGTATTCTTTACTGATGTAGCATATGATGGAGGTGAGAATGCCAAAATGTGTCATACTGTCATATGCAATTGAGTGATGCGACTGAAATATTTTCAAAGGGAAATGAAATACAGACGCCGAGGAAATAGTAATCGAGATCGAGGTTGCACAGGATGTCGTTAGCTTTAACACGCAGGACGTTGTTAGCGTCGTTAGATTGCAACGCTTTTTTGTGAATCTTTAAAATTACTTAAAAAAACATTATTTTTACTGGTTCTTGACTGTGCGTGACGATTTGGTGACCAGTTGATGACGGTTTCCGATAGAACTTGGTCACCACATGGTCACGAAGCAGTCACCAAGTGGGCTGGCCCACGAAAAACCAGTGAATCCGTGAATCGTCGCCAACTGGGTTCACCCATTCGACATTCATTACTGTAGAAATTGTTTGTGAGACTGTAAGAAGGGAGGACCCTTTATAAACTACGCAATTGTTCAATTCACGACTGAGGGACGCGCGTACTCTGTCTGTTTAGAAAACGCAGGACTCCGCCCCTTTCACTTTTTTGAATTGGATTTTTTTCAAAAAAGAAATTTCTAATTCTGGCGTTGCAATTATATTATTGTTTTAATTGTTTTATATCTTTGCCGCTTTTCTTGCTGATCTTTTTGTTTTCCAGTCCCTTTGTCAATTCGCTATAGCTCTGTTACGTACGACTTGTGCGCACGTTTAATTTCTCCATGATTATCCAAAGGAGCTGTTGTTGTTTGTTGCATTTTCCTTTGATATCTTGTTGCCTTGTTGCTTGATATAATGTCTCCTTGTCCGAATAAACAGGGTTTAGCCCTTGCAAGCTTGGTGCCGAAGGGTTTAGTAACCGATGTACGTGCTCAACAGCTCAACTAATGCCACAATTTTAGTTAAAATCTGAATTTATTTTAAGAAATCACTCGCAATTTTTTTGATTAGGATTGGTCGATCGGGCCTCTTGTATCGCATTTTGACGGATGCGTGCACCCGACAAATGCCCGGCTTTTTGATTAACGATTGAGTAGGGAAGTGAACCAACGATCATCACAAGAACTGAAGAACTCAACTCAAGCTTCTTTTTCTGGCTTCGGATTCCTGATTCAACTTTGTTATCAATCTTAATCTGATAACCAGGTCTGCGGCATTAATCCGAGGCTCGAAGCCTGTTATTCTAATTCTAGTTATTCAGCTTTCTGAATTTATTTTTCTTCAGTGCTTCAGTCTTCAGCTAGACTGATCCGTGTATTCTCTCCATTCTTCTATATTTTTGGCTTACCATGCTACGAAGCTGGTGCCTCTAGAAATCAGTTATGAGTGACAGAACTTGGTAGTTTGCTTTGTTGCTGAGCCTATGAACGGTCTTTGCCGTCTTAGTTCTTTTTATACCGCACAGTGTGAAGCATCAGCTGTTGACTAAAAACACCGTAGCCGAAAGGAAGTAGTAAGGCCTCTTGTTGCATTGTTTATCACTGGACGGTGTCTATTAAATATCTTATCTGATACACGAAGAGAAGGGATATCGGATATTTAATTACTACGAAAACACAAGATTCCGATTGAGGTAAACATCCATCTCCATCTACAATTACAATCACTTCCGGGTTCTGCGGAAGAGTTTTATTCTGGCGGATTTGTGTGGCGATCGGTCCATAAACTATTCGTATACTCTGTTTCTATTTCTGTTACTACGACTATTGTTACGACCGTACCGTATACATATCGGAATCGGATTTTTGTAACGTTCGTTTCTCTGACAGTCGATGTACTACACAGCACTTGTTTGGGAATCACATACGCTGTCAGTCGTTGATTATAAGGGACTACCCTTACCCTGTGCTCCTCCCTAGTATATTTATTTTGACTTCATATAACCGAGGCGACTAGCTCTCCTCGGATTTCGCGAATTCGCCGATACCAGATCTGCCTGCTATCCGACTATGACTAAGGGATTCGTCTCTCGTCTCCTTTCCTGGAAACGGGGCTCCAAAGAGAAGGATTCCGAAAATAATCCTAAGTTGCATAAGAAATCATCTTCCGTATCACCCGAGCGAAAGACTGAACTAGGAGTACAACAACTGCTACGACGAAGGTCGACCAATAACAAGTGTCAATATAAGGTAAATATCTACACACACAATATTGCTTTACTCTGTTAAGATGTTGAGTTGATACATACAGTTTACAGACTACATATAGTTTACAGATACAGTGTTCACCTCTTCACATGTTCTTAATGTCATTTGCGTCAAAACTTATTACATATTGACGTATTTGGTGTGGTGAATTTAAATCCGTAGTGTAGTTCCGGATGCGGACAGTCTCGTTTCTTGGCGTATGCCTTTGTGAAATGAGGAATAAGACCAGAACCTTACATTGAGGCAATCCCTTCTTTTTCTTTTATCCCCTATGTTTTTTGGATGCCTGTTTGCTGACCAATGTACTTATATCGCGCATTGCGCGTTGTTTACAGTGCACTTGTAGCAGATCTCTGATCTTCTTTAGTCCACTAATTATAAAGTTCTCCCGCCACTTTTACCTTTGACGCTCTGTTTGTAGCTATTTTTGTCTCTTCACCACAAAATTTTATGCAACATCACTCATTTTCAGTTGATGTACGTTTAACTTTGTATCATAGTTCATAGCACCTCTGTTTAGGGACTTTGACCATCTTGTAAGTTAATTATGTACTATTGTATTTCGTAATCGACGCTTCTGCATCCTTCAGTTTTCTGTTAGTGATGGGTTTATCTTTTCCTTTACCTTAATTACGGACTTTAAGCTTTAAGGTTAAGGACTAAACCACGACTTATTTCTGTTACAGGAAGGTGCCCAGCCATCCCCATCTACGTCGAAACCACCTAAATGGAGAATGTCGCATTGTTCGTATAGTGCCCAAGAGTTGATCAACGAGCTGTCGCCGGATGAATCTGTCATCGATTACACTTTTCTATCAGAGGAGAACTTTCTACTCATTATATTGCTAACAAGCAATGGTAAGTATTCTGTTTTGTTTTCTTGTTTTTACCAAAATAGACTAGTTGTTCGACGTGGCAATAGTTCACACTCAACTCAGATCTGAGGCCACATGCCACATTTACCACTCCTATTCCCTGGGACAGAAAATAGCATGTGAATGTGAAACACGCAGAGAAAAAGGCGGTGAATTCCCCAGGGGGGATTGAGTTTTGAATATGGCCTCAGGTCGTAATTCCCCGTATTTAGTTAGAGATGGGTTGTTTGACTTTTAATCCACACGTAAAACTTTTTGTTCAGTTTTACGTGTGGATTTAAAGTGACATACTCTGGAGCTGAGCCTCCTTCCCGAGGCGACATATTTCACTTGTGTCAAGTTTCATTGGCATATTGGCAATCGGTAGCCTTTAGAAATTTTATTAAGTTTTATTTTCAATCTTTTTTCAGCTGAACTCCAAGTTTTCTGTCAAATCGGCACTGATGTTCCACGAAGGAAGACGCTATCGCTGAAGGGTTTATGTGGAAACAGGTCGGAATACATTCATTTCATTGAATTATTAATTATCCGTGTTGCAATTGACTTATTCTAACACCAGCCGTTCGAAGAGCCCTACGGGCTCTTCTCCGACTGTAGGAATCGGCCTTCGGCCGATTGTTTCTCTATTTAAAAAAAGGATTGCCACAATTTAAATAACTCTCGTCTCTTTCTCCTCCCACACATTCACACGTCTCCGATTGTGGAAACGTATAATAATCAGTTTGGATCACCACTCGACTAATGCTACCATGCAAATTTGCTATTGAAGGTGCTGTATGTAGGCCAGAGGATTATCCTTGTGATAAGCTAGCATAGCTCAGCAGGTAGAGCGTTGGGCTGTGAAGCGAGAGATTATGTGCTGCTGTGGGTTCGAATCCCGCCAGCGGCAAAGATTTTGTATGTTCTCATTCGATTGTGAATAGAAAATTTTCTTTATGAAAGGATTTCGTTGCGTTCACACGCGGCTTCAAATAAAAAAGTAAACTCTTCTCCTTTATATAATAATATACTACTACTATGTATATAGAGCCGCTTACCTGCTTGCATTGGGCTGTTTTGCGCGTTGTCGCTCTTTTATGAATTTCTTGAAACATCTTGTTTTCGATGTCAAAATTTTTGGAAATTAGGATGAAAATGTTTCCTCAAAGTCTTCCGTGGTACCTAAATTGATAATGAAAACAGGCTCGATACAAGAATATGACCTCTATTTCTAGTCCTTTTTGTTCTATTTTGTATTGATGTAAATGTTGCTAATGAAGTTTTTTTAGTTGCGATCCTGTAGCGCTGACTCTTGGTCCTGAAGCCGGATTTGTGGTGTTGGCTTTAGCGGATGGAGATGTTCTGATCATACCGATCAAGTTGGTTTTGGTAAGAATTTGAACTTAGTATTGATGCTTTGCTTTACTTTAGTTTTATTGTTGAATTTTGGTAGTTAGGGCTTACTGTTAGACGTGTTAGACGTTCTCTTTGCTTGTTATAGCGGATTGTAGCCTAAGCCTAAGCGAGTGTGTGTCTTTATTTTAAGGGTTGTACTTGTACATTTTCTCTGGTTGTTATAGCGGATTGTAGCTAAACTAATGTGTATCTTCGTTTTAAGAAAGTAACATTGTCATTTGTCATATGCCATTGTAACGGACAAAGATGAAGATCTCTAACCATCTAAGCTCTTTTTGTTGTATCACTCTGCTTTTTTTAGTTCTATTTCTTTCTCTACTTTACGTGGGAGAAAAGAGAGACTCGTTTGCGACCCGTTCTTTTTGCTTTGTCTTGTTCCCTCTAAACCTTTTGACTAATGATATCATTATTTCACGTGAAAGGGGGAAAAGCAGAGATGAGATCCTTTATATCCCCAATTGCCAATTGCCAATTGCCCGGCATTGAATATAATAGTAGAAAAAGTAAGTGTGTAGAAATAAATAGAAATAACACCTAAACTAAAAAAATAGATAGGATAAAAAAACAGTGTTATAACAGAAAGAGCTTAAAGGTTTAGGTATGTTGATATATTATGGGTGCGTTGTTTTTTATCAGGAAAGGAAATGACAATTGTTTGCTGTGGTTTGCGATATATGGCTGTAGGTAGTTAAGTCCTGGTTTGTGGAATTTAGAATTTAAGTACGCAAGATCACGGGAGCGTAATTGTGTAAGGGAAGGTGTGGGATTTGTTTTATTGATTTTAGAATGAACAAGTGCTCAAGGTGAACTAACGGCCGGTTTCTGAAATGAATCTCAAATACGTATTTATGCATGCTAAGTGGGGTCTAATCGATTTTTTTTATTCTAGTAACACTCGTTTGCAGTTTGCATGTAATGCACTGAAATACAGTTATTTGGCATACGTTTAAAAAATCGGCCGCTATTTCGCTTTAAATATGACTCCTATACTTTTGTAAAATTTTAGTTTTCAGGAAGTTACCTGGTCCAGTGGGCAGTTCTTCACCGATCCAATGCCGGTGGTAATTACAGGTAAGATATGTACCTATTTATTGTTTACGAGATTCTATATGGTTTTTATAGAAGGCTAATAGCTATATTTTATTGTCATTTTATGTCCACTATGTTGTGTTGGCCTTTGTATCCGGCCACATGCTAGATGCAGAAGTCCAGAAGTCCGTTCAGTATGACAGTTAGAGGCGCCCCCGGGTGTAGGCGTGTAGGTTTTAAGTTTCGGTTTGGTTTCACACTCGTTTACTTCTTTTTGTGACTCAGTATTACTATTTAAATGCCAATCGTCAACGACCTACTTACTGTATGTGTATGCGAGTTGATCATGTTCAGCAGTATGTGTATGATTACGGTATGCAAATTATCTAATAAAAACATTGCAGTCCCCCGCTCTACAGAACTATGTCTGGCACAACCGACTTCGCTGGCATGTTACAATACGATGCACGCAAAGCGACCTGTGGCTATTGTGGCGAATAAGGTTTGAACAGCTTTATCTTAGATATATATTTACGATTTACGCACATAATATTCTTCCTTGCCTACCTGAGCTAATCAGACGTTAGGTTTAGGTGTTAGTGGCTTTAGGGGCTGTTACAGATAGCATCCTAGGAGTATAGGATTGTAGTGTGTTTCATAAATAGTACTTCTGGCCTTTGAGCATGGTGTTTCAGTCGAGTTTAGATGTTTTCTTGTAGGCCGGCCAGATTCTTGTGGTTGACTTGGCCGTAAGGAAACTAACGATCGAGATGAGCGCTCCGCAGAGTATTCATGCGATTGAGATCATACAGAGCCAGGAGGCGGTGGATCTATTGGTAGGAGTTTGTTTTATTGCTTTCCTTTGTGAAAAAGGTGCGAAGAAGACATAGCGTATTCGGGTTACTACGGGCGGAGGTATATCAAGGATGCTAGTATTTGATCTTATGTTGTACTTAGTACTATTTGTAGGATTTCCCAATGTGTTGCAATTATTGTTGTTATCTTCACTGTTTTGAGGTAATGTACGAATCATTGTAACTTGTATAGAGGTTAGGGTTCTTTGTATTTGCGCCTTTTCCAAGTTGCATATTTTTATGTCTATTAGGTGACTGGCTTCACTGGTGCGCAATGGATGGTCCCACTTGAGAATAGCGAAGAATCGATGCGAGAATTGTTATCGAGACTGGTGCCTACGGATCTGAAGCAGATTGAACCACCAGGTAAGAGCACTTTGTGTAGCCGTTCGTTGTTAAATGTTATGTGGCTGCGGATGGCATGTGGACTTTTAGGGCGCAGGCGCATTCGAGTTGGGCAAAATGCATAAATTTCGCGAAATAATCAGTTCGAGTTCACTGTTAGCCAGTGTTAGAGCGCTGCGAAATATCCCGCTCATATGAGAGACTCAGAGTCTTGAAAATGTTTTTTTTTCCTGGGCCCTCTTATTTGTCAATACTCTCTCACCCTGTTTTATGAATACCACTTTATTCAGCCATACAATCATCACGCATAGACTAAGCATGTAGAATCCAGGGTCCCTATCAACTCGAACAGAATATTTCGCGAAATTTATGCATTTTGCCCAACTCGAATGCGTCCTTAAGTTTCTTTTAAATCCTGCGAAATATACTAATTGGTGTACACTTTCAGGCTCGTCTCTAATGCGGGTACCGGAGGGGATTGCGATATTGAACACGACGGAAAACACCGTAGAAGTGTACTCAACGCTGGCGCTGGTTGGCGGAATACCCAAGCGGCGGTATAAGGTAATTTTCTGTTTTCTTTTTCTTTTCAGTGTTTGTGTTCGTGTTCAGCGTTATTGTATCATTGTGTGAGGATGCAGATGTAGATGTTCACATTTCACGTGCGCTATTTGATAGCAATGTAAAATAGTTTGTTCATTTTGTATTTTCTGATGCCCTTCTGTATTAGAATACTTGATTCAAACAACCGTTACAGTATTTTTTTATTTGCTTGCTTCTTACGGATCAAAATAATAAGCAACCGTTATGTTTGTGTTCTTAATTTATTAGTTTCCTGGTGTTTATATGAATTAGACGATAGTACTCTGTACGCGTTTGTTTCAAAGGTGCCGAGTGATACGTGGGTCGTTTGTTGCACGGAGAAGGTTCTATTTACGGTCGCCAAGCAAACGGACCTTCGATTTGGTGTCCATTTGGGGGTAGGTGTGCTTATTAATTATTTTCTTTTTTGGTCTTTATGTTGGGTCGTTCTCTTCTATTCTATCTATGATGAGACCCAACGGTGGCAAAATCCTCGTATGCGATAGGGTCGTCGAAACAGGGTACCATATTCGTATGGTCATTGCTTACTCTTTTCTTTCCTCTATTACTACACTTACTTTCAACATTACTTCCTAATTCATTATCTATGTACTCGATTCGATTTGGCTTTTGGTTCTTCTTCGATACTTTTGTGTTGACCGAATTTGACCCTTAAATTTGTGAACGAAAAGGCGATCTAGCGCTGACTTACTGTCAAGGTCGAGCTTGGTCCTATATAAATAGTTTGTGAAACATTTAGATATTAAAACTTTCGAACACGGGCGTTGGCTTCATTTCATTTTGACTCTGAACCATCGATGTAATTTAAAAGATGATTTTTCATTTTTTTTCACTTCATGAAAACTAGTTTTTTTTTCTAAAAGATAACAACTGCGACTCATTATTATATTTAAATATTTATTAACACATAAAATGTGTGCATCAATATGATGAAAGGTTGACAAGCATCAATTGAATTGCCATGGTTTTAATTATCTTGAGCAAATTTATGTGAGTATTCGTACATTACCTCATTGTCAATTCATATTTGGTATGCTAGTTCCCTCTCTAGAGACTCTAGTTTGTTCCCTGTCAGGCTATAATTTCCATGCGTAATTTCGGAGATGGTCGCTTAGTTGAGAGTCGAACCGTAAATTACCACTGATACGTTTCACCCAAATCTATATATTTGCATTTGCCTCCGGAGATGGTCAAAGCCAATCCGGAGATGGTTGATGCGTAATTTTACGCATAGATTTATAGCCTGTTCCCTGTGAGTTGCAAAATATGATCTGATTATTGTAGTTAATTGCTTTTGTTAATTCTGTATCAAAATGTGTAATTCAGTTGCCCGTAATCAAACTCGACTTCAACAAAGTAAACCCAGAAATGGACTGGCGGATACTGGGGTAAGAATAGTTGGATCTTTATTTTTTATATCTGATTCTGATTTGGTCGTTTTTCACATTTTTGTTTGAATTTCACTTTTAGATTTTTCTTAATGTTGGACAGTATAGCGTTTGAACGATACAACTATTTCAAAATACTAAATTTTATTATAACCTGGGTTTTAGAATATACATTCAGTATCATTCCGTCGACGTCTTCCGCGCAGCGTATGCCACACTGTTTTGTTGTGAACGAACGGGGACTGGTCCGGGTTCAGCCGAGTAATGCGGGGTTAGTTTTATTTGTGTTTTCTGGTTGATGCTGAGTCTCCAATTATAGTCTTAGTCTATCGTTGCGTTTATATCACACCCTTCATTCCTACATTGTTTATCATTTTTGGAGTCAATTGCAGATTGCAGGAACTTATCGTGCTTATTTGCTGTCTTTGAGTTCGTGAAGCGTTCTGTCGTTAATTGTGAGCTAATTATAAAAAGAAGCGGGTTTAGTAAACTTATACTTGACCTATAGCTAACATAAGCTAATTATAAAAAGAAGCTCTTTTGGTAAACAGGTATTGAATTACTATTTGTAATCGAATGGGCACATTTTACCACTTCGCCTCCCAACTTCCCTACATATCAATATCGGCCTATCCACTCCCTGGCACTTACTTCTTCACCTGGCTTGGCACCTAAGCCGTGAGCTGAAAACATCTAACATCCTTTCTTATTTTCTCTCTCTTATTTCCCTTTCCTATTTTTCTCTCTTATTTTTCTCTTACTTATTCTCACTCTCATTTCGTCTTTCTCTCTCTCTCTCTCTCTCTCGCACCCTTTGTCAAACGGGGTCGTCAGCTGTTCGTGAACCCGAACTGAAGAACGAGCACACGGGCGAATGTGTTCTTTTTTTTAAAGATAGAATCCCCTCCGGCTGACTTTACTGCGTAGGTATGCCGCCCTACCTACTACTCTAATCTAATGATAATGCTCTCCACTTTATATTTATAGTTAACTAGTTTAACGTATGTGTTGATGTTGGTTTTAGTGTAAGGTGTGGATATTTTATTATTTTGGAAGTCCCTGGCTGACTTTACGGGCGTAAGGTACGGAGACCCCTACCCAATGCCTCACTTTTAGTTATTGGATTTAAAGCGATTTATGTGTATTTAAGATTGTCTTTACTCATTGTCAGCGATATCCTCATGCTAATAGTAGGACTGATATTTACACATAGTGTTGTAAAAAAATTATTGTAGAAGTTATGCTAATGCTAGCAATTTGATATTTTGTTTGCTTTACGCTTTTCTGATCGCTTCCCAGTGTTCCTCGAGAATTAGAATCAGAGATTTTAGAGGTAGATAAATACTATATATAGGCACTTTTCTTAGCTAGTGGCTAGTCATTTGTGTCGTGACAACTACTGGATGTGTTTATTGTGTTTTTCGGATTTGGGCCTTGACCCTTCTTGTGTTTTGGGTCTCAGCGTCTTCGATCCTAATTAGAATACAAGCGCACGACACCCATTTTGAATGCGAAATTGTGTGACTCATGAGCTGAGTGTATCCCCCATTAACATTGACCACACACTGAATTTAGTCGAACAAACAACAAACGCTGAAGACTGGCATTAGGTCTTTTTGTACGAGATTTGGTTTTTAGTGGAAGTGAATCGGTTAAGCTTTCTTTACACTTTTCGTCACCTTTAAAGCGAAATACCGGCCGGTTTTTGAAACGCATCGTGGATAACTGAATTCTTACACATTTAGGCTAATTTTCTCGAATTTAGATAGATTTTTTATTCTAATTTATGCTCATTTGCATAGGCTGCATAAGAATGCTGGTGTACTCGATCACTCGATGTGTTTCAAAAACCGGCCAATATTTATTTCGCTTTCGCTTTAAGAATTTTGCTTTTGTGCACAGACGAGATCAATTGATCAATTTTGTAACTCAAACTAACCAAGGAATGGTAAGCAATAGCTATTCAGCTATTCCCCGAGTACGAGTTGTTGCCGCTTGCTTTTTTCGACTGTTAAATGGATTTGCGTGGTTTTGGAATTAATCCTTTGTTAGCGCGATAGCGCTAACATAGTTGGGGTTTGATCCGAGAGCCCTTTTTACCTTTTGGAATTAATTAATATCTAAAGATTCATTGAAACATAATAAAATATCGGAAACAGATACCCATAGAGTAAAGGTGTGAAGTTCCCTTTTAGCCTTTTTCTTTTACTAGCTGCGGGTTGTTTTCTTATATTTTTCTTGTTTTTCTTATTCAATTGATCATTTTCAGGCAAATTTGTGGTTTCGCGGCCGAATTCCTCTTTCGTTCGGCCATTTTCTCACAGACGCTTTGTCAACAGGTGAGACTTTTTGGAGAATTCAGAATTGTTGTGGTACTGTGTCAGATGCTTCATATTTTTTTGCTGTATTTATTGTGATGTTTTTGCTCTCCCTATGGATATGGACATATGGAGTAATATGAGCTTATGTAGCTTTGCAAGTTTCGTTATCCAGTAAGATTGCGGATTGCTATTTTTTCACTAGTAAGATTGTGTTGCTCCGATATGTGAGGTGAGTTAATTTTACGAATGAAGGTCTGTGAAACAGTGAAAAGATTTTTCTTTCAGTTTTTCCTTGTACTTTGTGCTTTTTGTACTCGGACAAGTTTGAACTACAACTATGTGTAATTCTAGAAGTCTGTAAGTATGACCAGGTGTAATTCTATACTTGACAAGGCAATGCTTGGCATAGTTGTTTCGTTTAAAAAATCTGAGTTTGCGGAAAGGCGAGGGGTTAGAGGCTGGGTGATTGTGTGCGCTCGTGCGCTGCTAGTTGTAGCGGTTGATTTAAACATTAGCTTTACCCTTTACAATGTTATGTACGTGTTCGGGGGTATTTCATAGGTTGACTTGCTAGTTGTAGCCTTGTAGCTTGTAGCGGTTGATAGGTTGATTCAAAAATTAGCTTCATATTACTATGTTCATGTCCATTTCGGGGGATGTCGGATGTGCATTAAGTAATGCCCTTGCTAAGAAAAGACTAGGTGTCTTTGTTGGTACGTGGCGTCCTGTATGCAATTGAGCTCGAGATAGAACACTGTATCTTTTCTGTTCTTGATTTACCCAGTTTCCTCTTTTGTTATTTATTTCATTTCTAATTTATGAGAATTTGAATTTAAGGTGTCTCAAAAGTGCGGTCTGGATGCGGATGTTTTACTGAAGACCCTATTGCCCAAGATTCTTTTGGAACGCAAAGGGAGAAGGTTATCACAGCAAGAATTGATCAAGGTGATAGGAATGGCAAAGACTTTACAGGTTAGTTAGGGTTTTTTTTTTGTATTTTCAATTAGAACTTTTTAGTCTGTAGTCTAACTTTCTAGTCTGTAGTCTGTATTTTCATTCTCATTTTTCTACATATCCTGCCTTCTTCTGGTGTTTTGGTGTTTAGTATTAAAACCATCGTATTTTATCACTATAATCATCATTTTTGACTCATATTATCGTAAAATTATTCATATTTTTGAAATTTCAATTGTTCTCGATCATGTGATGCGTGGTGATTAATATGAGGATGATCATTATCGGTAGGCGTGGCGCGTCCTTAGTTAAATTGTTTATTTTTTTCGGGCAGTATCGCAGAATGAGATGTGTAAAAGCTTAAAATCACTATCACACCATCTCCGTGTTCGTATGGACCCGACCCTCTTCTATAAATGGGATGGATTTTATTTAGTTTTTTTTTTTTGTGAGTGACGCTCATGTTTATGTTTTTGACCTCACAATTCACAACATTGTAAGCTTTGCAAAACTCTGAGTTTTTCGGGTATTTTTTCTTCTTTCTTTCTCATATTCTCTCTCTCTTCTCTCTCTCTCTCTCTCTCTCTCTCTCTCTTTCTCTGTCCTCGTATTAATCCATATAGGGTAGTATCGTAATCCCCAAGCACTGCATCATACTGGTATTAGAGCGTGGAATTCTCTGTAGCATATCACCCTTTTACAACAGGAGTTATGTTGTTTTATTTTTCTTTGTTTTGTTACTGTTCTCATGTTGCTTCGCATATAATAGTCAAAAGTAATGAAAAAGTGAAGATGCTCTTTTTGGTTATATTAGATTTAGATCAACGATATAAGCTTGTGCGAAGTAGAAAATAGAAGCCAACTTTATTATTCTAATAGTAAGCTAATTGTAAGTGTTTTTACGTTACTTAGTACACGTGCACGCTCTGTCTTTTCACTTTTCACCTTATGTGTAATACATACTCCCGCGTCCCCGAATGCACTACGGTATATTATTTACGGACAATGAGTGCATGTTTATTGTACTTCTTACACTTTGTCAAAACATCTGTCGTTTGGCAGTTTGTTTGCCAACTTTCTTATCCGTGAATAGGATCCACATGAGTTAAAATAAGGACATTCAAAACAAGTAATTTCATTCTTCATTGTAAATTGCAATCGAGTTTGAGTATGCGTGGTCATCGTATTTTGCTTGCTTTTGACTTTAGCATAAAGGCAATAGAGAGAGAGAGAGAAGTGAGACAGAGTTATCGAGTGGGTGAAGAGAGAGAGAGAGAGAAGAGAGAAGCGAGTCAGAGTTATCGAGTGGGTGAAGAGAGAGAGAGAGAGAGAGAAGATAGGGAGAGAGAGAGAAGATAGAGAGGGCAGAGGGATGACTTAGAGACGGAAGGGTCTTATGTGTCTGTCCATTGAGTTAGCTTTTAATGTTCGATTATTCTTTGCTGGTGTCTTCTCTTTTCTTCTCTTGTTCTTCAAAACATGCCCCGTTTTGGGATTGGGAAAACTCACACGACATGCTTTTCTTATGTCCTCTAGTTTATTGCGATTTTTTCTTGGGTATTTTGGCTCTAGAATGAATAGCATGTATTGTCATGGTTATTATATTTGTTGTCCGCGTAGATTATGCAAATCGGACTGTGGGAATCCTACCGATTGACTTTGTATGTAGGCTAGGATGGGATATGGATTGATATTTTGTGAAACCCACTCGTTTTTTTTTGTTCGAGAAGAGCATCAAAATTTCGTCATGGTACATTCATTACATAGTTTTTGTTTTCTTTCGGCGTTGTGTAAAACGTGTATATTGTATTGACACGTTATATCTGTTCTCATAATACAAATAGTTATGGTTAATGCACTGTTGAAATTCGAAGAGTGGTAGGTGTTCGTGGCTGGTACATATGTGTACGTCAAGCCAAATAAGGTTTGACTTTGCTGGCAATATCTTAAATTATTTTCTTTCAGACCGATATGGATCGGTTGCTGGATCTGTTTGCCAGGAACGGGATTGACGATCAGTTATTGCCAGAGGTTTGTATTTTTTTGTGGTTTTCTCTTGTTGCCTGTTTCTACCCGTGCCCGCCGCGGGTTGTAGGCAGTTTCTGAATTTAACAGTTTGACTTTTTTGAGGAATACCGTCATTCCGTTGGTTGCTATTCAACTTTCCGTCATTATTCGCGATTTGTACTTTTAAGATTTATGCAATATGATCTTCACCTATTGTATGACTTTTATGTAGAATCGTTATATCTACATTGTTTTCTCTTCATCATATTATTTGATGCACACCTCGGTGTTATTTAATAAATAAATAAATAAATCGTTTATCTAACAATAAGTTAGCTTCGACTTCGGTCGGTTATTGTTCGGTTATTTATGTAGCAACTCACACTCTTGCGTTTTGCGGGGTTTGCTCAGCTTGCATTCGTAGTGGGCTGTATTTTTTCTGGTACTAGTTTTTCATGGTGTACTGTAGTTACATACATAAAGGAACCGTAAGATCTCACATTCTCACCGCTACTGTATAAGCTATCCATGCAATATTCCGTCGTAATATCCATAATTAAAGTTATGATACAATAATCTCTAGGTTTTACGTTGTGTGGATACCGACAAGAAATGCTCTCTGAAGAAGCACGTCATCGATTTGTATGTGAAGAAATTGACTCGTGAACGTGAGGGATCACCAGGTGCTAGGAATAAAACGGATCTGGAACTGAGGTGAGGAACTTACGTAAACCTTACTTCGTCAGGGTTATTAAATGATACTACAGGAATATTGCCGGAATTTGCATGTTTTCTATTGTCCGGAATTTTTATGGGGAACAACTACACTATGTGTCACTTTTAGAGCGGTGATATGTATACTGAGTGAAACACTGTGATGTTGTCCTGCGAATTTGCACCGGGAGTTTGCTGTGCGAATTCGCACAGCCCACTTTTCTGGTGCGAAATCGCAGTTCATTAAAGCGAAATGCCAGCTCCTTTGAAAAATTTGCATATGATAAGCAAATCCTATGTATCCTATGCTAATTTTGTACGATCGTCCACGGCAATCGTACAAAATTAGCATGGGATACAAAATTAGCATAGGATACATAGGATTTGCTTATCATATGCAAATTTTCCAAAGGGGCTAGCATTTCGCTTTAACAGAGCATGTAGACTTACTCCGATCCCTACTCTACCCAACGGGGATTTACTGCTTGATATCGCTGGCTTGATCACCATTAGACTACTCACTATTGTAACATTTAGTAAGTATATTTAACATTAATAAAGGTAATGTAGTTCCGTGAACTTTAACTTCATACTTCATACTGCTTTTTTGTAGTTTGTGGTTGACACGGCATACTGACGTGTGCACCCCTGTGGATCCTGTTATTAAGAACCACCTGTGGAGAAGTGCTTCGATTTTGGCACAAAGGTATATTCATTTATCTTTGGCTACTTTTGTTTTTATTTGTTTCAGTTTATTATTTGAATTAGTATTAGTGCACCATTGTGTTTATACGTTATTGATTATGCGTGTAAGGCGCATCTCTTGGTTCACTCCTTCGTAATCATGACCTATCATAATGTGTACCTGTGACGGTGCGAATACTAACACGGTGTGAAGGGAGGTATCGAAGTCAGTGGAATATCCAAGTTTTTTTTAGACTACTGTAGGATATGGTTTTAAGTTATTTCATTAATTTAGGACACAAATATCACAGCAACAGCTTGTTGACTTTGTGCTGAAATCGTCTACGGAGTTGCTGAATGATAGTGATGAAGAGGCGAAAGTACAGGTATTTTTCATTTTGTTTTTCTTCTTTCTTTTTGTTTCTTATTGTGCATTTTGGAATAAGGCAATGAAACCGAGTCGTGTGCCGCGCGTGGGACCAAGAGCAGTTTTAGAGCGGTAGGCTACGTGGTTCTGATCTGAGACATGTCCTGGATAACTCATTTACGTATTGCTGTGTGTCAATCTGTGAATTCTCGGCACTTATTGGAGCGCAATTTGCGTCACAACATGGGAGTGTAGGTCCCCGAACATTATGTTGCTTTACAAGTTCTTTTTCTTGTACGTTTTACGTTTTATAGTTGCTCGCCTGTCTCCTGTGCATTCGTTGGGAGTGGTTACAGGCCGAGGCGGCGTATCCTCTGGCTTCTTTGCTGATTAGCATACCAAAGACGTCGGCCCACCATGAGACGTGTTTACGAATTGCGTTGCAAAATGCCGAAAAGTGAGTTGATGCTTGAGTTTATTGTGCAATTTTGTTACGTATTCATTTGGCGGCGAGCTGAGCTTGATAGTCCATGTACATACTTTTCATATTACATACATACCTTTACATACTTTTCATATTGGTCATTGTTGTATTGTGATATTGCGTAAGGTTGTAAGGTCCTTACTCTTACAAAACCCGGTAGACCGTAGCGCCGAGCCCTAGCGGAAGCGGAAGCTTTTGTCCCAGTTTAAATTGACTGATTATTGTTTATTAGTGAAAAGTGATTATGTGAGAGGTTAGGTTACCAGTGAGTTGTAACAACCAATTATGCATGTTAATTATATTCCCTTTCAGGTTTCCGAAAGCGAGCGCTGTGTTGTACTTGGTATCGGCTATGTATCTGTTGTCGAAGGATGAAACGAGCTTGGTTGGTTATAAGAATAAAAATAAGAATAAGAAGAATAATTTAAATCATGATTTGAAATTCCTATCGAGAGCAATGTTTCAATGGCCGGATAAATCAGTATAGGTGTCAATTGTACAGTACAACCTCTTAACTTCGTCATTGCCAAAACTCTCAACTTGGTCATCGCCTAAGCTATTTTGATTTGATATCAGTACTAATTTCTATACATAGTAAACACATAGGTCAAGAAACACCCTACCCCGCCTTCGGCGGGGTAGTTTGGGAGTAAGGGTCCCCTCAAGTGATCTGGTGAAATTTCGATGTTTTGGGAGTAAGGGTACCCTAGATTACGGTACTTGGGGCGCAAAATAAAACCAGTTTTTTTTCCTCTTTTTTTTATGAGTAAATTTACGCCTAATTGCATGCTTTCTTTTCTCACAGTCTCACATTAATTCATCATTCATCAATTCATCATTGTCTACCAAGATGATAAGTTATCTATTGTTCTTTTCAATTATTTGTTACTTTCATTTTAGTTGCTGTCGTTTCCTGATTTCCTCTCGTGTGTGGGCCCCTCTTCCATTCTGGTCTCGATTGATTGCACTCTTAATATTTCCACTTTCCACTAATAGAATGATGCGTGCTGTGTTTTGCACTGAAAATAAAGATTGCCGTGATTATTGTGTTGTATCAATCTGTGGTGAATTATAGTAGATAAAGTAAAATGCTACAACTTTCTGACTGCACACTTGCCCTCTCATACATTCATTCATAAATGGTGACTGAAACTTTCATCAAAAGCTACTTTCTGACTAATCATCTTCTTATGAAACGATACTTTCGAATTATCACTGTTAAAAAACGTTTACAATACTTTTGTAATAAGCAACCATTCATTCAACCACTTTAAAATTTAAAGTCCTTCAAAGTTTAGTAATTGGAAAATAAGAACATACTTAGCGTAAGAATAAAACGTATGGTGAATGGTGAGATAGAAAGAAACTAGTATAACATATTAATAAATAATGATTAAGAATTAGAAACGTGACAGATATTTTGAAAATGAGAATATGTTATGTCGCTTGCTACTTTCGGAAAAATACTCTCGTTCTCTGCCAATCAATAAAACAGAAAAGAGCAGAAACTAGGCTTGACGTTGAGGCAGAGCGCAGACGACCAAAATCTACGGTACTTTGTCTATGTTTTTGAGCGCACCACCGTATTTTGTTTTGCATAGTTAAAATAAAACTTCTATATATTTCAGCAATGAGCGTGAATTTCTAAATTCTGTTGGACAGAAAAATCCAACTAGCCATATCAAACAACTATGGAAAGATTCATTGCATAGAGTAACTTACTGACGAAAAGGGAAGCCAGATTCGTTTTGCACCCTACCATGATGGGTTACTCCACCAAAAGTAATTCACCTTCCCTTTTAAAGTATGTTTTATATTAAGATCTCGTATTTGCTGTGTATTTTCATATAGGCGTTGGCCAGAAAATGACCGGAGGATTTTTCCTAAAGTTTCCTGGTTTTGCTAAAATATAATTATTTGTAAAATATGAAGGAGTAAGGGTATGACCTTTTCTGTTGTCTCTCATGTGTGCATGCTCTCTATCACCGATCTAACCTGCATACCACCACTACTTTATTTTTCATAATTAAATATTCCGGAATGATATAACATAATGTTTTATGTTACGAATTATTTTAAAATTATTTATCAAGTATTTTTTTCAGAGCTGACATATACACTTAGCCTTAATATTTTTCAGGCTGTACAATCCAATAGTGAGTGGGTTTATTTAGAGGTTAACTGCCTAACTTTACAAGATAGAATGGAATCCATTACTAAAGTTACTATTAATTGTTACTGAGGTGATGTGTGGATTCTTTATTGAGAGATCCCATGTTCTTGGAGTACCAAAACTTAACCTAGTAGACTCTCATCATCATTCATTTTTACACTCCCACACTAGTTTGGAGTTCAGGAAAAACTTTTTTTATCCATATATTACCAGACGTTGATCATCCATTTCTCTAACACTTTGCCTCAACTTCCGAGAAAGTATTCATTTCTAATACCACTTTACACTATTTTGGTAGGATAGCATGAGATGTAAGTTTTCGTATACATAAATGATTCTGGCGCACATTAGTATAAAGTTAAAAAAAACTCTGTCTATCAATATGACTTTGCAATCTATTTATACACACATAAAAATTCAGTTCATTGTTCAATCCATGACTGTATTCCATCTCATCTTCCATCCATATCATCCATAATCGGCTGCTCGACTTTCTTCAGTCTTGTACAAGTAGAGTAATACCGCGAATTCTTTACAAAAAAAATACATAATTAAATACACAAACATTCATTTTATTCTTATTTTTTTAGGTCACATCGCATACAAACTCAATGACAAATGACAATAAAAAAATCTTTTCTGATCCCGGCCGACTCCGTCTTTCATACTGTAGTGCACCACACATCGGAGATTTAAGAGAGCTGACTTTTATTGCATATTTCACCTTTATTTGTAGAGTACATCACAACGAGAAACAATAACAACAATTTGAGGAAAAAATCATTTTTTATTCATAATAATAGCTCTTTTTTCTTGCGTGAAGACCAAATTTTTTCCTGCTCCTGGGGAGTGAGGGTCCACATTTTGAGGGTCCCGGGCTCCTGAAAATAGGCATTTTGGGAGTAAGGATAATATTTTTTCCGGTACTTCTTGACCTATGAGTAAACATAACTGGGAAATGGGATATTTAATTCATATAGCAACAAAGCGCGTAGGATCGATTCATTCTCCTGGAAATCAATAAGGTTTATTATAATAATAATAATAATAATAATAATAATAATAATAATAATAATAATAATAATAATAATAATAAATAATAATAATAATAATAATAATAATAATAATAATAAAACTATTATGAGACTAACTTGTTTTGTTGGAGCTCGTGACCCCCTGGTTTTGAAATAAATTTACACTTTAGTCCTCACTGTTGTGTCGTAAGCAGCCGTTGTGTGGTGGTTACAACTGTAGCGTGGCGCTGACTGTTGACGATAAAATCACAATGTTTGGCGAGATGGGCGCCGCACAGCAGCGATCACCCGATGTACAAGGTATTGATTTTGTTTTCGGTTCTGCAATCAGGTGGAAATTTTATCAGAAATTTGTTGTGTACACTTTCAAAGATGCAATTTAGTTACGAGTTACGTCATTATTGAAGATTATGTGATAGTTCTAAACATGCACCGTACTCGTACCCGTACCCGTACCACACTACTCAGCTATGCACATACACTGACATGTATGCATGTACCTGTCCCGACGAAGATTATACGCAAATAACTAAAGGTAAAGTCGCAGAATTGGCGAACGGTGGCCGAAACTCCACGCCGGACGGCTCTCCGAAGAATAAGATGTCTGCGCCGAAGCCGATCACGAAGACGACGTACAGTTTGATGAACTGTCGGCCGCACTTGGGTGAGTAGGATTACTAATTACTATTCTCCGGATTCTACTAGCTCTTCATTCTGGGAGATATTACGGTAGTCAGGTAGTGGGTAGTTCTGTTAGTATTTTCCTATTTTGGAGAGTCCTAGCGTCCTCTATTTAGTATTATTGGTAATTATGATAATATTTTTCCGCTGATGAAATTTACAGCGAGAAACATTCGTATGCTGAAGTATGTTACTGAAAAAGTATGTTACAAGCTAGTCTGAAGTTGAGTTAGGTTTTATCACGTTACCCATGTGAGCTCAGAGGGCTATTCACCACTCCGATTCCCTCGGGGAAATATTCCCTGGGGACAGAAAATAGATTTCTAATATGAGACACGCAGAGAAAGACGTAGACGGGGAATTCCCCATGGGGAATTGAATGGTGAATATGGCATCCGCATCTGAGTCCATATTCACCACCCAATTCCCCATGGACATGGGGATTTCCCCGTCTTTTTCGCTGCGTGTCTCACTTTAGAGTTAGAGTTAGAGTGCTATTTTCTGTCCTCAGGGAATATTTCCCCGAGGAAATCGGAGTGGTGAATATGGTCTCTAGTTTGCGGCTGTTGTATCCTGATTTTGTTCATGTGAAGCATTGACATTATCAAATACTTTCTAAAATATTAAAAAAAATTTAGTCGCCTGTGGTATGGAGCACTGTGTGATTCTGACCACCTCTCATCGATTGTATTCTTTCGGGAGAAACCGATTCGGACAGTGTGGTTTAGGACACGAGTTTCCAGTGGAACAACCAACGGTAGGGTACCTTTCCTTTGAGTAACTTTGTAGATTGTGCGTAGCGAGAACCTTACCTATAAGGTGCGAGGTGCCTCTGCTTTCTTACCTTTCAACTTACCTTACTATTTGATGTGGAACTACTTACCGCTCCCTTCAATTAGTGAATTTATGTCTATGATATTTAACATCCAGTACCAGGACATGCCGCGGTTTTTCACAGGTCGGCTTCCTCTATTTTGTTCCAGCTCCAATTCAACGTCATTCCTTAATTTCAGATGCTGGAAGGTGAATACCCACACATTGTTTCACTATCATGTGGGCAGTATCACACTGGTTTCGTATTGGACGATGGATCGGTTTATACGTGGGGTAAGGAGTTTTCTTCTTTTTTTTTCTGTGCGATTTCTGTAGGTAATATTTGTAATAAGTACGGTAGGGTTTTCGTACGTGCGATAGGCTGCCTATGTAGGTAGGTAGTGGGTAGGTAGGTAGGATATGATTATGAATCATATTTGTTATGTTTAGGCTGGGGCATGTATGGCCAGTTGGGCCGAGGGCAACTGAGTGGTTCGCGAGATGTATGGACACCGCAGAGAGTACCAGGATTACCGTAAGTCTAATTGATGTGGTTTGTAGTTTGTAGTTTGCTGTAAAAAAAGAAGTATTGTAGTAAGGGGTATGTGGACACCTCAGAGAGTACCATGAAGTCTCGCTGAGGTAGTTTGTACTTTGTACTTTTGTAGTTGCTGGGTGAATTTCCTTCTGGAATTGTTTTGAGATATTTCTAAGGGAACACGTGTAATGTTTCAGAATTCGGATAAATGTATGTCTGAACAAATGGCTCCAGTGTCAAAACTTAGTGTGTCTGCTCTATGACTTATGATTGGGGTTGTGGGCTTTCTTATATGAACTTCCAAGATTTTGTTAAGTTCAATTTATGTTTGTCAGAATTTTTGTGTTTAGTGAAAAGATGGTATCTATTGCTTGTGGCCGTGTGCACACCGTTCTACTTTCGGAAACTGGAAGGGTTTACGTAAGCGGCGGTGGTACGTATGGACAACACGCAACCAAAACGGACGCGAAAAAGAAATTTGCGTTTTCGGTGAGTTTTTTTCCTGTAGGGACGATTTGGTCACCAATATAATACTCCCTCAGTGTTGTGGTGTTTTGTGCGCGCGAAGTTTGTTTAGTTTTATTGGATTCCACTTTGTCTTTATTCTTGCTTGCTAAGAATAAGAAGGAGTAACGGCTTCGTTGAACGGGGACAGGGGAGCCATAGGATTTTCCTTACAATCACCTATAGGGGCACGTTAGGCAGCCGTGAATATATTGGAATTTGGAATACGAAATTGTTTCGTGCTACGTAAAGGTGGGTGAACATGGGGGTTGGTCTTTTTGCTCAAGTACCTAAGAAATAACTGTAACGTCTTTCTCTCTTCAGCCGGTCACATTGATTCCTGGCGCAGCTGAACAACCAAAGGTGGTGAAAATAGCCACAAAATACTATCACACTGTGGTGGTCACCGAGGACAATCGTCTGTTTGAGTGGGGAAAGAATCCACAAGAGTTGAAGGTGGGCGCCGTGGGCGGTTTTGCTGAAAAATTGTCTGTTTTCGAGTTTATTTGGTTTGACTGCCCAGTGACTTTAGACCAGTTGCGAAACTTACACCTTACAATTAGTTCTGCATGGAGGCCCAAGAGCGACAAAGAAGCGTATTCAGAATGGGCACTTTGAAATTCACTTTAGCATTTGTCCGTATGAAGTAGCTCATAAATTTCAATATTAGGCGCGCAGTCACATGCGGTAGTCGTGGTCTTCATAATAATAACGTGTATACGGGTGGCCCTGACGGTCATTTAATGTTATTATCAGTTATGATCAGTTCCCTATTTAACACTGTGGTTGTCCGTGAAAACGTTTGATCCTAGCTTTGCATTCCAGACCGTGTATAAAGCGGTAAATTAGGCACACCTCACTTTTGAATCGGCTCGGTCCATCGGTCTATTGAAAGTTCGTTATGTTTGGTTGCAACGCATATCCTGGCACCTGAACGAATAGATCGCTCTCACTTACGCAAAAATATTTATGCACTGATATTTGTCAATAGTTTTTTGTTACATCGAAACATACGCAATCAAAAGAATACCCTAAAAGAAGAGAGAGGGACACTGTTTGTTTCGGTCAGTTAATATGCTATCAATAGCCTATGAAACACTGGTTTTTCGTTGGATCTTAATTTCAATTTCCAGATGAAAATGTTTGTGATGCGACGGCTGAGAAACGCTGCACTGGAAAAAGAGAAGGAGAGAGCGGACGAAGAGGGAGTCAACGGAATTAAAAAGGTGAATTAGTTTAACATTCACTTACCTACGCTCGGGACCAGATCTTTAAAGCGAAATACCGGCCGTTTTTTGATTCACCCGGCCGGTATTTCGCTTTAAGCGCTATTGCTTGTGTAATTTATGGAGCATATGCTGGTCAGTTGATGAAAGATAAAGTGCACCACATAGATTCCTACAGTACGCTCCCATCATTACATGCAATTTCTAGGCGGATTTGCGGGACTGCACATAATATCATATTACAAATAAGGCATTCAGGACAATTTGCAAGACCACGTGTCATACCGCTTTAACGCAGTGCATTTATTACAATACTTGGAGGGTGTGCAACAATTTTACACATTTGCAGCCGCCTCCCCTGCCTTGCGACATTCCCCGTGATTTCCTTGGCGTCTCAGAAGTGCACCATTTATTGGATAGTAACGTGACGGCGATATCCACCGGATTGTCGCATACGGCAGTGATCACGCAGA
Source organism: Pelodera strongyloides (assembly GCA_036852015.1). NCBI lineage: Eukaryota > Metazoa > Nematoda > Chromadorea > Rhabditida > Rhabditidae > Pelodera > Pelodera strongyloides. Next base: position 144,864 of record JAANDG010000103.1, read on the forward strand.
CGGGCAACTTGTTCACGTGGGGAAAGGTTGGTTCTGGGTTTAAGGAGGTTCCTTAGTAACATATCCTAAGTAAGTCGGAGTTTAGTATCTAACCACTCCCAATTTGCATTATAAGACTGTCGAGTTGGGAGGGTATGCAAGGTATGCTATACGAGTAGACAAAAACGTACACAAATTTGGAGCGTCACTTCAGCGGCCATATTCACCACTCAATTCCCCATGGGGAATTCCCCGCCTTTGGCGCCTTTTTCTCTGCGTGTCTCACATTATAATGCTATTTTCTGTCCCCCCCCCCCCCAGTGAATAATTCCCCATTTCCCCGAGGGAATCGGAGTGATGAGTATGGCCTCTGGAGTTATCGACGAGATTTATGCCTTGGGGAGTTTGGTTGGATATGTTTCTTTGGGAATGACGGCCAGCCAGGGATCGGGTTTTAGTTTTAGCTTGATTGGTTGAATAAGTTATAAATGTCCGTGGAATTAATCGGCTCCATCAGTGTGTGCTCCCTTTCCTAGGGTATATATATTATTAGTGAAACATTGTTATTATGTTAGCAACCCTATAGCCGCGTTCTGCCTGAGAAACGACGACTATCGTGTATCGGTAATGATGGTGACTTTTAAGTTTAGCACTTATTATTCTTTTCGAGATAGAAAGAGAGAGAGGGTATTTGCTCCTAACGCTACGCTTGTTTTCATCGTATTGATTGATTGGACAAGCAAATGGTAGAAAACGAGTTTTATTTTTCTGCCATTAACTTTTAATATTTCTTTTATTTAGAGTCTCGATTATCAACTTGGTCACGGAAATAAGACTGAACGACTGGAGCCCCATCAGGTGTTCGACCCGCCCGACACACAGTGGTTGGATGTGCAGTGTGGTGGGTTTGGATTAACTGTCTTAGGGTACTGTATCCATTAACTAACTGGTATTGTACCATTTACTTACGTGTCCGTAGCTATACGTTACGGTTGTGTTGTAGAAGGTCAAATATGTGACGCTTTGAATTGAATAATTAGTCTGCGTAATTTGAAGTAGATGTGGCAGCGTTCAGGGTCCAGGGCCTAGGTCTCCATTATACGTGGGCTCTCAGAGCGCTCAAGGGTATAAGAAGACCACAACCAATGGATACGGTTGTGCTCCCAGAACACGACAAGACTGCCAGCGTATCATTGTATTTTTTCTTGTTTAGGTGGCCATTTTACGCTGGCGACGACTTCCGATGGCAGGGTGTTTGCGTGGGGAAGGAACGATTTCGGACAAATGGGGGTATGTTTTATATGTTTTTTTGGTGATTATTGGCAAGGAAGCTCTAGATTTGTGACTAAAGAACGCTCAAGTATACAGAAGATACATGTTCAATCTATAGGCTTTCGGCTTGTAGGTGTATATGGCTCAATTTGAGTTGTAGGAGTTTTTTTTACTCGATGGTTTCTAATTAATTCTAACTTGCAGATGCGCAGTGAGAAGACTCCACAGTCGCCACGAAAACTGTTTTTCAAAGCCAAGGAGGGAGTTAGGAGGTGTGATTTAAGTTAAATTGATGTTTTTATTTATTTTTCTATCTACGCATATACGCAATTTTGATCGTTTCACGCGCATTAGTGTATTGAATGATATGATTAGTTGGGGAATGTGTATTATCAGGAACAGCGAACTTTTCGAACAACTTTTGAATTTGTAAGTTTAATTTTTATTATTATCTTCAAGAGAACAATACTTAACTGAACTTTCTAAATTTCTAGTGTTTCGTGTGGTTTTGGGTTTCTTTATGTTTCAGAAAATGTGTATTAACGGGAAAACAAATAAGGGATAATTCTTGACTGAGAAAGATTGCTTTATGATTGGTTTAGATGTGTGCAATTGCCCGATGATTCGTCGTTTGTGATCCGACCGCAACCTATTCCTGATTTACAGTGTCCTGTGCCTATACCTACTGGTGAGGTATTTTAGAACTTGCAATTGTATCTTGAATGTGTGTGGTGCGCAAGGCTTACAAGAGAAAGACAACCGTTTATTGATACGGCTGACAACAGATAGTCCAGATATTTTTGTCAATTTTACAGTTTACTTATTTATTAAGAGGAGAATTGTGCATATATGTGATTGTGTTGTTGTACAAAGATCAAGTTTATTAATATGGAGTCTGGCAATGTGGCAATATATCGTACCTGGCAGTTATATTGTGGGTTGTGTTGGTGAAAATACGGGATACTTTTACGTGACATCGTGTCGAAGTCAAATATCGAAGTCAAATATGGAGTATCGAAGTCAAATATTTTCCAGAGGAAATGGCCGAGGCTCTTGATAGTGGCCAGTTGATCTCCCGACTAAGGAATGGGGATGCGGCCGTTTTGGAAACGGCCAGCGCCCATTTTGAGAATTCAGGTATTTTGGGTTTTATTTGAAATTTTTCCTTAGGGTTTATGTTTTATTTGAAAAACACTTGGTACCAATTGCCTTCTTGCTTATGAAAATATACAAATAAATATAGAGAAAGGGTGAAATATAGTGATAAAACGAGTAAGACTGGTATTGTGATGTTTCCTAGATTTTTTTTTAAATATACGGTCCCTTGTTAACGGTCCCTTCCTTGTTAGTATGATGGTGTCCTAACCGCACCAACATCTCGGTGTACCTTTTTGGTTTGCGAGCTAATAGCCGCTACCTCAAGAACTTGTCTTCTTTGCCCCTACGACTCGTTGATCCAATAAACATTTATTATTATTGTATTTTGGTGGGTCCTATTTTCTTGCGTTATCCTTCTCTATCCGCGTTTGTGCACTTTTCGAAACATTTTTTTTTTCGAAACATTTTTTCGAAACACTACGCGAATACGAAGACATTGTCCACTATTGTTTAGTTTGCCTTCGAGTTTTCGGAAGGCTCGTGAAACGTATGTAGTTAGGTGTTTCTGGTTTTATTTTCTCGGAACATTGCGGGTAATCCCTTGCAGTTAAAGCGAAATGCTAGCCTCTTTGGAAAATTTGCATATGATAAGCAAATCCTATGTATCCTATGCTAATTTTGTACGATTGCCGTGGACGATCGTACAAAATTAGCATAGGATACATAGGATTTGCTTATCATATGCAAATTTTCCAAAGAGGCTAGCATTTCGCTTGAAGTTTTCGGAAAGAGCGAATGAATGCTAATATTAGTAATAATAATAATAATGATAATAATAATATTTTATTAATTATTATTTTTAAAATTGTTATTCTAGCTCCCAAACTCCACTCGGTTCCAATTGCCTTCCTTCATCTAATGAGCGGTAATGTGCGAGCTGCGGTGTTGACTGTTGATGCTGTGAGAAAGCAGAGAGGAGAAGAGGTATGGCATTCTGAAGTTTACTTTTTATTATAGTCTGCGCTATTCTTGTTTCCAAAGGGAGTGATGGTGATCAGTTGTCTGTCTTTGAATATAAACTTCTTTGAGTATCTTTGCGTTCCTTGAAGAACGGATTGTGAGTAATTTGTTCAAGAATTTAACTACAGGGCTCATGTGTACTTTTTTGTTACATTTTAACATGGAGGTTGTTTTTGTCTAAGGCAGGGCAAACATAATGTTATGTACTCTACATTCACAGTTCACGTTTTTGGTAAACATAGAGCATTATCTTCATTTAGTTGGGCAGCGATCTGACGCAATTGTGCTCGTTGATTTGGGATGTAATTGCCAATGAGGAGGACTGTCATAATGAAGAATTGTTAACGCTCGCATTCACGTCGTTACCAGTCACGCCGAAGATTAAGCAGAATCGACAGTTGAGGTTGGCTGATGTTTAACTTTTTCATTTTCTTGTGTTCCATTCTGTGCTGGAAGCTGGAAACCCAAACAGAAGGGCACACAACAATTTGTGGAAACCACGTACCATACTGCTTCAACCTAATTTACCGTAATCCTATGTTTGCAGAGATCTTTGGGCATCCGTGTGGAAGAACGAGGATACGCAAGCGGAACTGACTCCAGACGACAAAGCGGAAATGCTAGCGGCTTGGAATCCAGTGTTACGCGCCAGCAATAGTGTTGAGGTATTGATTTTATTTATATGAAGATTTAGGTTTGTAGTTTGTAGTCTGGGGTTTTATGTGGAATTGTGTTGTTTTGTATGAAAGTTTTTAAGTAGCGGAGCGAGCTTATGTTGTGATTGTGTTTCTGCTTTGGATGATTATATGGTTTATTCAAAAAGTGTGTGTATTCGTGCGTAGCTAAATAAATAATAGATTACTCAACTCAGATTACATTACTTGCTGAGCTAACTCAGCTTACATTATTCATACAGAAGTTTGTAAAACGACCCTAAAGTTTCCCAAATATTAGATCGATGCGGCAGTGGCGAAGTCTATAAATGGCCGTGTCAGAGTGTGGGCCGAGTGTGGACACGTTGAGCCGCCCTCGGACCAAGAACAGGTAAGCGTGCGTGGTTGATCCTGCTCATGGTGATAAGCTTGTGGCTGGGGCCGGTTTGTGCCTAAGTCGGAGGCTGTTAGAGTATAGAGATGCTTGTGTACGACGTGTCTTTGTCAGATCTCTGAATTTGTCTCTATGTCTCGCCTCTTTAAATTTTGTGAGCCACCGTTAAAGCGAGTCAACTGTTTACTAGATGTACATAAAGCTTTACTGAAACATCAAGATAACTAAGTAAAAATATGTAAATGTACTCCTGGTCACTCTAGGAGTACTTACTCAAGTTCTGCCACAAAGTATTGTTTTTCATTTTATTATTCTACTTTTCACGCTGAGAGCGTAATAAAGTATTATAATAATAATAATTTATTGACACATTATATAAAGTATATAAGTGTGGACCAATTGAAAATATTAAACCATTAGTATGTTTTGCAGTGTGCTGAATGTGCCAGACAGTGGCTGAAAGTTGCGAGTGAAGCTCTTGAGCAAACTTGAAAAAGGTGGATTTGGAAGAGATTCAACCATTCAACAGCAATTTTGTGTGAGGCTACCTTTGGACCTGATCAGAGTCTGTATTCACCAACACGCAGGGAGCCCTCCCTGGCCTCCCTAGGGAGCTAAAGAGTGCGAGAGCAGAAGAGATTCCGAGCGCTCGTGAGCCTAGCGAGGGCTCCCTGTGTGTTGGTGAATGCGGCCTCTGGACCAACAGAGCATCACGCTATTTTGTGACTATCTGCCGGGAGACGCAAGAAAGTACGGTGCTACTTTTCCATTGCTGGTGTCCAATAACTTATAGCTTACGGTGGATGTTATGGGTACCTCTGTATAACTGTTTGACATTAATGCTTTAGCTTGTATATATAGATTTATGGTATTGATGTTAGCGACCTTTATGTATAGTATAGTAGTTTGTTAGTTTTCAATTCACGTCTCTCAGAGTACTTGAAAGAATTCTTTTTTTTTGTAAGAAAGTTTTTTAATTGAAAAAAGAATTCGAAAGGCGGTGAAAATGTGAACGCGACTTGAGTTTTCTTCTTCGTCTTTTGGTTATTTATATTATATTATAAATATCATTTCAATGAAATGTTGTTGATTACCGGTGCTAATGATCCTGCCTTTTGCTGGCGTATATATCAATTACAGAGATATGATAATTATTTTAATTTTATTCCGGTTTAATTGTTGGTCCTTTAAAGTGATATAACGGCCGGTTTTTGAAATGTCTTTGGACAACTGCACTTCCATATTTTGTACGCAAATTAGTTTACGTAGGGTAAAGAATCGTGCAGTTAATTGCATACTCTGCGTGGGAATACGTCGTCCAGCATATTTCGAAAACCGGATGTTATGCCGCTTGAAGTGTATGTTTTTTTGTTGATTGAGGGACTTGGCTGGTTTATGATATCACTGAAAGTGCCCATGATCGTTTCTTTCTCTGTGAATTATTTTGTTCTTGAACGAAGATCATTGCGTTGTTAGAAAATCGTATTATTGTTATTTTAAATATTGTGTGTTATTTTATATCTTCTTTATCTCTTTGTGTTATACTGTTGTGGGAATTTGCTCATTTGCTCAATGTATGTGCCCCAAATAACCTCTGTGCAAGTTATATTTATTAATTGGTTTTATAATTGCTCGATTATTCACTGTTTAAGTTTAAAGTGTGCCCCTGCCAGTTTGATACGGTATATAGATTTTAGCTTTATTATTAGATTGTTTTTGTTGTCATTTGGAGTCAGAATTGCAATGATGATTTTAGGGTATTTTAGTAACTTTGTTTTGACGATTTGTTCTGATGATTAGCTTCTTCTGTATCATTTTATGATAATATGTAGTGTACCGCATTAGGTAAATAAACCGAAATAAAGATTTATATACTTTGTTGGATGTTAGTACTCGTTGTATGTATTGTGTAAATGAGAATGAACTGCGTTTTAAAGCGAAATTCTGGCAGGTTTTTGAAACGCATTGTGGACACCAGCATTCGTATGCAGCATATGCAAATGAACATAAATTAGAATAAAAAAAAAATCGAGCAAATTAGCATAAATGCATAATAATTCAATTGTCCACGATGCGTTTCAAAAATCCGACCGGTATTTCGCTTTCAAAAATTTGTTGACGTTTGCGAAAAATATTCAGCATAAGCATGTAGTGGAAAGACATGGTTATTAGCGAAAATTTTGACGATTTGTGATTTAGACTGCACTTGATAACGAATATGACAGTACAAATATTATTTCGAGCATATTGATTACGTAATGAGATGAGAACGCCATGATTAGAGTATCTTTACACGTATTAAATAAATAGAAAATTAGTTATTAGTAAAACCCGTCCAAGACATATGCGTAAATTAGAATGATATTATGTGGCATCGTCACAGGCTAGTCGTTCCTCCTAACCTGTTCCTCTTCAGCACATAACTACTGTTTCCTCCAGCACTATCCGAGACGCAAAACCCAACACACAGTTCATGTACACAAAAACACATCAAAATGTAATTAGTTTATCATAACAATTTAATCGAACGAAAATAAACTATATTATTCACAAGGTGAGGCAGTAATTTGGTCCAGTTTGGTTGTGAGGCAGTAATTTGGTTCAGTGCGACGTGGGCTAATCAGGTAGCGTAGTTGTTCCTCCTTGCGACATGACACCATCAGCAAGATACGGCAGCATTCCTTGGGGCGAGTTCCACCTCCCACGACGTTGGAGTAGTTCCATGGGTACTCCGAGCTCCAATTCATTTGCTGCTGCTCCCCTTCGAAAAGCGTGTGTCGGTTGTGGTCGGATCCCTGCAAGTATGCAAAGTTTCTTTATGCCTGCTGCCGCTGTGGAAGTTGCTATATGCCCCGACCGAGATGGAAATATGAAATCCGAATCCACACCACGGTCTTTCCATTTATTCCAAACTTTAAAGGGCGTAGTACCGGGGACCAAATCAATAAAAGTCTGCCGACCTTTCATGCCTTGGTCGTTCTTCGCTTTTCTGACGCAAATTCTCCATCGACTCGCATCCTCGCGTAAGACATCCGACCAACGGAGCGCGACCACTTCACTTACACGCAGCAGCGCCGCGTACATCAACACGGTCATCGCGGCGGCTCGGAGAGCATCCTTGCCCTCTTTTCCCAGGGCCGCCTCCCACAATTTTCGCAAATCCGACATCGATACTCTTGGTTTGTCCCTGATCTCCGCAGGCATTCTGACAGCCGCCTTGGTGCACGTTGTGACAAGGTCCCTGACTGGGTTACTGATCGTACCGCCCGCCCATTGAAACGCCGCGACCGCAATACGAATCGACGAGGCTGATGGACGTCTCAGAACCTATAAATAACCAACATGTTGCAAGTTCCATCGAACTCTCTTTCGCTGCCCTAATACACTGACCCATTGACATAAAATGTTCACATTCTAACTGACCACAAAAACATATATAAGCCCTTCGACAGTAAGCCAATAACTCTACCTTTTCCAGCAAAAATACTACAAGGGAGATAGAGTCGGCGGGGTCCAACTGCCACTGCTCAGCTGTTTTCCTTCTAGCATTCTCCATCCTTGCATACGCAGACAATGTGGAGGGGGCACGATCGAGCTCGAGCACCGTCTTCAGCGCCCTGGCTACCTCAGTCCTGGCCTCTCTCTCACACAAACTCGCGATATGCTCGAGCAGTGCACGTTTTTCGCCCACTGAAAAAACCAAAACATAAGACCATATCCCCACATGAAGGGGCGGGTGGGTGGGCACCTAATACCGTCAATGATTTTAGGCCAGAAAAACAAATCATTATTCCGTGGCCCATGCCTACTGTAACCGCAACACGCAACGCACGCTTATTCTTTTATAACCGCGCGTTTTAGACTCAACCGTCTAGCACTGGAGGAAACATAAGTTATGTGGCATCGTCACAGGCTAGTCGTTCCTCCTAACCTGTTCCTCTTCAGCACATAACTACTGTTTCCTCCAGCACTATCCGAGACGCAAAACCCAACACACAGTTCATGTACACAAAAACACATCAAAATGTAATTAGTTTATCATAACAATTTAATCGAACGAAAATAAACTATATTATTCACAAGGTGAGGCAGTAATTTGGTCAAGCAAATTAAGCCCGGGGGGTTTGGTGGAAATCACATAGCAAGAACACAAAAGGGCTTTGCGTAAATTTTGTCCTGAAAGCAGAGCATGGTGAAAGGCCAGGTGATAATATAGCGGAGCCGGCTGGATACCACCTTGCATCTACCACCCAGTACTTCCACCTGCCCTGCTCAGTGACCGCCAACCATGACGAATGACTTGGCCATGCGGGAAAACCCAAAATGAGCCTCGAACCGTATTTCCTACCTGTAAATACTGTTCTACACACTAAATGAACTGGAGGAACGCACCAAAGTAAACGCCTGCTTCTCCAGGCACCCATTTGTTGAAACGCGTCGATGCCCGCTGCTCCGACTGAACTGTCCCTGGAAAAGAAGCGACTTACTTTTTTATTGTTTGCGTCGGCGAACATATCATAGACCTCTCCCCACTGCTCTTCCAAAAAACGAAAAATCTTTACATCTATACCCCAATCATGCGTGTCCTCTACGCGGCTTAAAAGATCTGCTTCCGCGTTGTCCTCTCTGGGGATCCATACAAACGAAAAATTGGCACTAAGGACTTCGGATTGGCGTCTAACGCTTTTTGCCATATCATTTAAGTGCGCTTTCATGCTTCCTTTCGTTAATACAGCGACCGCCGACGAGCTGTCAAGATAAAAAAGAGTTTCCCGCCCAGCAAGGTTTTCTTTGAACACTTCTACCGCATTGACTACTGCTTTTACCTCTCTTGCTGTACTGGACCACAACCTTTCCTCCACAGACAGCCTATCACTGTACTCCCTTTTCTCACAATCCTTCGTATACAAAACTGCTCCTATACCTAGAGCTGATGCATCCGAAAAAATAATATTCTCACCATTATCTCTTGAAACTTCCAATCTTCTATCCACATCACCTCTGAGTCGTTCCTGCCACCAGAGCAGCTCGCTCTTCTCTCTGTCCGTGATAGCCAAACGCGTATGCTGGCCACGGCTGTCTCGCTGTGCCGCACCGATCACACCCGTGATCTCTTTCGACTCCATGGCCGCCTCTGGAACACATAAATACATGGATATCACACATCCAACAAATTTCTGTCTGTCAAGCACACTGGGACGCCTTTCTCTTTGCAAAATTTGTAACCTCCGCGAGGCGTTCTCAATACGTCTCCGCGAGACTGATACGGAACCGCGTTCCAAGTCCAACACATAACCTAGATATTCTAACTTTTGCACCGGTTCCCACTGGCACTTATCCTCGGCAACTTTCACCCCGGCCGCTTCCAAATCGCGCCTAATTACCCCAACCGCATATAAAGCTTGTTCTTTGGTATCTGCAAAAATGAGCCCATCATCTAAGTATAGGGATACTGGTAACGACTCTGACCTCCATTTTCTGACCAAGCAGCGAAATATTTTTGTAAACAGCCATGGTGCTGCCGTCAGACCAAAAGGGACAACTTTAAACATGAAAAATCTTTCCTCCCCATTCAGCTCCCATGCAAAACCCAAATAACGCTGCGAGTTTCCATGCACCTTAATATGATGATACCCCTTGCGAAAGTCAAATTTTGAGAGCCACCCTCCCTTCGGCAAAAGGTGCCAAATTGACCTCAAATCCTCGTATTTGAATTTGGTTTTATGCAAAAATTGGTTCAAATAAGAAAGATCGAGGATTAGGCGAGGCTTCTCCCCTTCTGCTACCAACAAAGGAGATATACAGGCCAAATCATTGCGAGTACATTCCACCACACTATTTGCACGCAAAAGATCCAAAATTGCTTGCGATACAAAATCCCTGTTACGCATTGCGCTCGGCCTATTCTTTTCAGTGTCCCGCGGCACGAAAGGGCGCTCAAAATTTAGGTTATACCCTGTTTCTATGACACTGACCTGCCATTCCTCCGCCCCAATAGACTTCCAAAAATTCACCGCACTCGAAAAAATATCATGTAAACACTCACTATTTCCTTCCAATGTATCCTTGGGTACACTCCCGTCCGAAATGACCAAACTGCCCGCAGCGGTAGCACGCTCCTGGCTTCGGCGGCTGCCCACGAGGCATGAAGCGAGGTGGAGCCATGACGGGTCTATGGTCCAATCTTTCCTCGATACGTGAAATGGCTGCGCGCAGCTCCGAGTCGCGGGAAGCTGGCTCGCGCATACCAGCTCCCCATTCTCGAAAGGGCCGCCTAGGAGGCGAATGTTGCCTTTTCCTTGACTGCGGTGCCTGCTGAGGTGCACCAGACAGTACTTGGGATGCCATAAGGAGTTGTGACAGATCACCCTGGCCTGTCAGCCCCATCTTCCGGAGTTGCTCTGCTTTATCTTCTAACTCAAAAAACTGCGGATTTCGATCCGCCAGTTTAAGAGTATTGTTTCGGCCAGAAAGTAACGCAAGCGCCGCTGTAATTTTTTCTTCATCAGAAAGGCTCTCATCCAAAAGCGCTGTTATGACTGAGACATTGAATACCTGTTGTTTCATAAAACTTTTGGTATTCAATGGCTCAATCGCACACAACTCAGCTTTCTTTTTCTGAGCGGCCGCGCGGCGATCAAATTCATCTTGCAATTTTTTAATCAAAGCCAACTCCGGACGTTCGGGGGATCTGGGTGGTTCAGACATTAGCCTAGAATATACAAAATATACAGCTTGGTAACTAAATACACGAAAATAGACCAACGTGCAAAACAATCAAAATTACCAATTCAAACTTAACTAGAATAACCCTAATTTATGAAACAAAGCTCAACTTCAAATATAATACAAAACACACCGCACGCACCGAACCTAATACCGTCAATGGAAAACCGGATGTTATGCCGCTTGAAGTGTATGTTTTTTTGTTGATTGAGGGACTTGGCTGGTTTATGATATCACTGAAAGTGCCCATGATCGTTTCTTTCTCTGTGAATTATTTTGTTCTTGAACGAAGATCATTGCGTTGTTAGAAAATCGTATTATTGTTATTTTAAATATTGTGTGTTATTTTATATCTTCTTTATCTCTTTGTGTTATACTGTTGTGGGAATTTGCTCATTTGCTCAATGTATGTGCCCCAAATAACCTCTGTGCAAGTTATATTTATTAATTGGTTTTATAATTGCTCGATTATTCACTGTTTAAGTTTAAAGTGTGCCCCTGCCAGTTTGATACGGTATATAGATTTTAGCTTTATTATTAGATTGTTTTTGTTGTCATTTGGAGTCAGAATTGCAATGATGATTTTAGGGTATTTTAGTAACTTTGTTTTGACGATTTGTTCTGATGATTAGCTTCTTCTGTATCATTTTATGATAATATGTAGTGTACCGCATTAGGTAAATAAACCGAAATAAAGATTTATATACTTTGTTGGATGTTAGTACTCGTTGTATGTATTGTGTAAATGAGAATGAACTGCGTTTAAAGCGAAATTCTGGCAGGTTTTTGAAACGCATTGTGGACACCAGCATTCGTATGCAGCATATGCAAATGAACATAAATTAGAATAAAAAAAATCGAGCAAATTAGCATAAATGCATAATAATTCAATTGTCCACGATGCGTTTCAAAATCCGACCGGTATTTCGCTTTAAAAAATTTGTTGACGTTTGCGAAAAATATTCAGCATAAGCATGTAGTGGAAAGACATGGTTATTAGCGAAAATTTTGACGATTTGTGATTTAGACTGCACTTGATAACGAATATGACAGTACAAATATTATTTCGAGCATATTGATTACGTAATGAGATGAGAACGCCATGATTAGAGTATCTTTACACGTATTAAATAAATAGAAAATTAGTTATTAGTAAAACCCGTCCAAGACATATGCGTAAATTAGAATGATATTTTCACTTTGATGGTTGAATAGGTTTTCAATTTTTGGAGTGACGATTCAGAGAGGGGATTATTGGAGAGATTTAGTTGAGCGAGAGATTTCATAGAGAGAAGCCGGTCGACGTCGACTTCTGAAAAGAATTTGTTAAAGCGGTGTAACATCATGTTTTGAAAATATGTTGGACGTTGTATTCCCTTCTAGTGTATGTAAAAGAATTACAATTTTTCATTGTAATTATATTCATTGGCATACAACATATGGAATGTAGTTGTCCGGCATAAACTTGGAAACCCGGCTGTTATTTCGCTTTAAAGAGTGACTTGTTTTGTTTGCATGGTCACATGCGCGGGTGAGAATCTTGGTGCGGCGATGTGCTCGCGCACGCGCTTACCTAGAATACGCCCGTGACGGACTGATGAAACGGCCCTGGAAAGAGACTTTTGCGCATCGCTGGTTTGTTTTCGGTTGCATGGTCGGTTACACTATATTAGGATTCATAATTAATCACAAGGATCGTTTTTTAACATACCCGAGGACCCAGTTCTATCTGAAAACGGCAACTCGCAAGTACGCCTACTGTGTACAATTATCCTTATATACATACATTTTAAGATGAGTTAAGAGATAAAAGACTACCTGTGATTTTATTATGTGACAAGTCGAGTAGTGTCAATCGCTCCATGGCCAACACACATTCGGGTACTTCTTTTAAATTGTTGTAAGCAGCATTTAGCGCCTTTACTTTGGACCACTCGGCGAGCTCCTCCGGCAACTCAGCAATCTGATTGTGAGCGCAATTGACCACTGAAAATTGGACTAAATGACGCATGTATAAAAGGTATGAAATGTTGAAGTGTGCCGCGCACAAATTGCGCACAAAATGAGCGCCGCGCACAAAATGAGCGCCGCGCACAAATCGCGCTTGCAAAATGAGTGCCGGCCCGATTTTTTTTGGCCTCTTCGGAATAATTTAGGGGAGAATGATTCGCTAAAGCTTCCGTTGGAATCGTAGAAGTTACCATCGTCACCAAATTCACATTCTACTTGTATTCATCCCAGACGCCATATTCGCCACTCAATTCCCCACGGGGAATTAAAATTACCCGCCTTTTTCTCTGCGTCTCTCACATTAGAATGCTATTTTCTGACCCCAGGGAATATTTCCCCGAGGGAAACGGAGCGATGAATATGACCTCAGGTCCCAGAAAACTCACATTGCATATTGGGGAACTTGTCAACCATCTTCTTGGGGAACTTTTTGAGGTGATTTCCCTTCAGTGAGACTTTGTTCACCTCGTAACCCTTGAGCACCAAGTAGATTGCGTCGGCAATGTACATCAGAGAGCTTTCGGACAAGTCTGAACAGAAGGTCTTGGAGAAAATGAAGTCACGGGCATTACTGGCAGCAGAATCCCTACTGTATCTAGCCTGGACGGAAATGAGTAGGCTAGCAAATTTGCATAAACCACGATCTGAAAATCAGTCGAATCCTAGGTCTGGTAACAATACGAAGTGCTTGAATCCCAGGACTTAAAGCCTAAGCGAAACTATAGTTCACTAAAAATCGGCTTCCACTTACGAAGTGAAGTCTTCTAAATAATACCGAGCATTCCAGTAGTTTTAGCCGTTTCGCATCGTTCGATAACATTGGTAACTCCACGGGCCGCTGATGGTAGTGACATCTGAACTGAAGTAGCACTAAATTAAACGAATTAAACCATGCCATTAAAATGCAATAAGGGGACATAAGGTTCATTAGGCAGAAGAGTGCCAGCCATCGCGGAAAGAGATAGTTAACATAGAAACAGTCAGAACATACATACAATATATGCGAGTAAGAAGGCTGCGTAAGTTATTTTTTTTTATTTAGAAACAGAAAATGTTACAAAAATTTCAGTAACGCTAGCCTCTAGTATAGGCGTACAGGCTAGAATCGCTAGAATACTGCATAAGCCAATCACATAAAAATGCACAAAAATGCCAAATTATTTAATAAAAATGCTTTCAAATATTAAAATACTAAAGTTAAGTTTAAGTTCTTAAGCTGAAAGGTCCAGTTCAATCAATGAAGGAAGTTAAAGCAAACACAACTTGGAGGATCTTTGAGGCTCGGAAACAGAGAGAGAGATAGAGAGAGAGAGAGAGAGAGAAATAGAGGGATAGATAGATAGAGGGATAGGGAGATAGAGAGAGAAGGGGAGACAGAGAGAGAGAATGGGAGAGAGAAAGATAGAAGGCTGTGTAAAAATCCACCTACTAGAGCTGAGAATAGAGATAGAAGAAAAGAAGAAGCTAGCAATAAGAAACAGCTGATCAGTAGGAGGTTCTGCACTAAATCTCATTCAATGAAGGAAGTTAAAGCAAACACAACTTGGAGGATCTTTGAGGCTCGGAAACAGAGAGAGATTTGAATTATTACGTATTTATGCAGAGTTGCTCGAATTTAGCTCGATTTTTTTATTCTAATTTGATACCCACTGATTAAAGCGAAATACCGGTCGGTTTTTGAAACGCATCTTGGACACCTGAATTATTACGTATTTATGCAGAGTTGCTCGAATTTAGCTCGATTTTTTTATTCTAATTTATGTTCGTTTGCATAAGCTGCATAAGAATGCTGGCGTACTAGACGTGTTTCAAAAACCGGCTGTCAGTTATCACTTTATAACACGATCGTGCACGATTCTAGTGTCCAGGTGCACATCACTTGGAGATTTTGAAAAAAGTTTAATTTCTTAAAAAAGTTTAAAACGAGCAAAACGAGGTGTTGCAGAAAGTCTATTAATATTTTGAAGGCAATTTTCTTGTGCTTCATCATTCGGAAATCCAGTAGTTTTCTCACAAAAAACGCGAAACCCTAGCAAAACGCTTTATTTGAAATATCACGTAAATCGGACTAAAAATTCAGTGGTGCGCCGCCGCAAGGGTTCGACGGCCAGACGCACGCCAGGGTATCGCCACGCTCCACCCAACGTAAGTTATTAGTGAAAGCGGCCCATCTCGACTAGTACCTGTGGCTACAAGGTGAGCTCACGTCACACCCGCTAAGGATTCGCGCATATGTGGCACTCTGTCACCCAACTACCGGCCCGCTGTCTTTCTGGCGTTGCGTTGAAGCGATACAACAGCCGATTTGAAACGAAGGCTGGGCGCTGAATACACATCGCACGCAGAAAAAACTGCATACCACACATCGTCCAACATACGTTTCAAAAACCGGCTGTTATACCGCTCTGTGGCCTCATCACTAAAAACCGAGAGAGCGAACGTTGTATTGTAATATGCTGTACAGTACTAGACCCACCATCAAAGAAGACTACCACAAAATCATAAAAATTTACTCAATACAACAAGGGCAAAACAGAAACATAAACGAGACATACGAATACAAAAAAAAACGAAAACGGAGAATATAAAGCGTCTATGTATGTATAAATGAATGGAATCTGAAATTTTGGTCTGTAAAGTGAACTTTCGGCTCATTATTTCGGAATGTGACAATTAATTAAGTGTGGTTCTCGTTTAAAGCGGTATGACGCGTGGTTTTCAAACCCATCTCATAATATGTGGGAATGCGGCTTTCCAGCACACTTTTGAAGACCACACAGCATTCCGCTTAAAAGTAAAAATCTACATACTATTCAAATCAATATCTATAACTGACTATATTATAGACAATTAGGGGCAGTATTCACCAAGCAAGTCCTTAGTGACGCCGGGAAACCCTTTAGTGAATACCACCCTCAGCCGGAAGAATATATCTATATCATTGAGATTATATGATAAAAGCTGAATTGCAACTCAGGGCGGATACCGGATAAAAACACAATTTACAGTAAATGCTGCTTACATGCAAACATCTCCAGAAAATCATAACAATACAAAATCTTAAACAAACAAAAACAAAAAGGATAAACAGAGACCGCTTAGATATACAATATAGCTATACTGTGGAAAATTGATAAAAAAAAAGTTGGGCATTCAGTGATCACATTAAGACAACAATAGTTTAAAGCGGTATGGTGCGTGGTTTCCAAAAGTACACTGGGAAACTGCACTCCCATACATTCTGTGTCGGAACGGCACATAATGGAATTCGAAACCGCGTGCCATATCACTTTAGTATCAGTCTATATTCCAAGAAAAACATACCTACGTAGTGGTACTTTTTGTTACATTACAATACTGAATAACTAATAAATGTAAGTAAACTCCGGATAACACTATAACACACAATGTCAATCACAGGTACGAAGCGAGTAAGAGAAATTGGGGACTCAACGGCAGGCAATTACTTACGAAGGTCAAGCCAGTAATTTTTAAAGCGATATGGCAAATGGTTTGTAAAGCGCACGCACTACATTCTCACACATTACACACTATTGTGCACCGTACTGCTAGGCTAGCACTAACGCTCACAAACGACGTACCATACCGCTTTACATGTTTGTTCAATCGGCCACAAATTTGCATACAGTCAAAAACTGACACCTAACACATGGAGCACGCGGACACACGGACAACGGACGAGAGACAGTAAAGCACAATGGTGACAAGTAGAGACGGTGAGAAACAAAGGATAAAAATAATAGAAAAGAAATCCACTGATGCTGAGCTGAACTTGCTTTTGATTAAGAATAAGAATATGTATAAAATTGGGTTACTTATATGACTTAACACATTTAAAGTTAGTAACGAGCGCTCATACAATATATCGTATTCACAAAACAGCACATCGATCGACGAACATAAAAAGATATAAAACACACAAAATACCGTAACTCATAAGTCAGAGCGCAGAGCCGCAGAGCATTGAAAATGTGTGGGAGACGGAGAGAAACTCGTAAATACTCTAACGGACAAGTAATACTAATGAGTAGTACGATCGCCAGAGAACCATATATCGCGGATTGATAAATAATCGATAATCCAGGTTTTCACAACCATATTCAAAAATCGATATTTCTTGTTTTCGGAATATTGATTCAAATACGCACTGCAGAGGGATAGAGACACAGAGAGATTATCTTTAAACAAATAATCAATCCTTATCTATTATCCTCCCTTCTTAGGACCCTTAGTCCATCATTGGGGCCACCGGCTCCGAAACCTCTCGCATATCGGGCATATAGTCCCGCGCCATCAGACAAGCGAACACGGTCATCACCATCTTAGGTTTCACCTAAAAGATTAAATTCAGATTGAGACAGAATTCGAGCTGCTCGAACTACCAAGGCGGTATAACACGTGGTTTTTGGAAAATATTTACACTCTCCTGTGCTGTACTACACAAATTTTGTGCAACAACGCTAGGGCACAAAACGGTACTTATCTTGTATAACTATCCAATGGTTCATTAACACACAGTATAACGACGTCATAGACAACTACCGTAACCAAACCATAAGTCACGCCCACCTCGACGATATCCTCTGGTAGCGCGTATATCTTTGCTCCAATCTTTCTTCCGCAAGTGATGGCGTATTTAGCATTTGCCATCTTCTCCTGATCTGTGGTGCCATTTTTCACTGAAAACCGCGGAACTCAGTAATATAGCTACCATTAAAGTTATTGCAAAGAAATCCACCATCCGCGGACGCATAGAAAACTCCGTTAACCCCACGAAAATCTCTGTATATCCCATTTAAAAACTTTTCTCGAACACACAGACGCACAAACTACCAATACAGAAAATATGCATGATTTGCATATTCGACCGAGACACCGTATCCTAAGAAAATTTGCCTACTATACGAAGCTACCGTAACATAAACCCTAAGAAACTCACCTAGTGAGAAATCAATAACATTCGGTTTGATTGCATCTATCAGGTCCATCACCACTCGTCCATTCGAGATGTTCGAATCTTGGAACGACCGGATGGATGATGACTTGCCAGATGAGGCCAGCTGAAATAAATAAATAAATAAATAAATAAATATATATATATATATATATATATATATATATATATATATATATATATATATATATATATATTATATATATATATATATATATAGTTTACGCTTCAAGAACGTGCACTTTTATTCACCGATGATACAATACAGTGTTAAAGGTTTGATTATGGCATATTCGATCTCCCGCAGAGGTCCTGAGCATTAGAATGAATAAGAGTGAAAAATATGAATTCGCATTTTCTTCGGCTTTTTTCTACGGGGCTACGTTAAACGAGATAAATACTGTTTGCTTCGTGTGCACTTTGATTTTTTTTCATCGCAAGCATGCCATTCCTAGGATCTAGTAAACAACAGTGCCACTACTCAAGGTAGATCTTCGAGCATTTATGTCTCCCGGAGTAAAATTTCCAACGTTTCGTCTTACACTCTTACGACATCTTCAGGGTGGAATAATTACCTCAAACTTGGGGTAATTAAACCATGGTCTCAGGTAGCCGGTGAGCCCACCACGACATAACAATTTCCAATTGCATACTATGAACAGCTGAGTCTACGCTCTTGGGTGGGTTGGATGAAGTGACTCCCAAAATGTCTACCTTACTAATTACTACTACTTCAAAAGAGGAAACACATAAACAAAGCATACCTTCTGATTGACCCACGCCACAATCTCCTTGTCCGCGGGCAGGCTGTCCCCACTGTGCGTGCACGCCGCCAGGATTGTCAACGTGTAGGCGCGCATCAATTGCCACACCAGAGCTAAAGTAAAACGATACAGTGAATGGGCACTCTCTTCGTTTGTTTCAAGTTTCAAGTATATTGATCATCAAACATTACTCAAAACAACGATACAACCCCCTTTCACTAATTCACAGAAAGCATATCACTGCTGACAGTCACCCTGAGGTTACATCTATATTCTATTAGTTCAAGGACCTATAATAAGAATTTAGAATAATCAGAGTCATGCGCAGTTGCCAACTATCCCACTCCCACTGTATGATACCCACGCTCCGTCTTTTCATCACAACATGAAACATTCTGATTCCGAATAACTACCCATAAAGTGAATGACACCAGAAGATAAGTAATGAACTGACCTGATAACTACGACTTACAAAATAACACACGTAAAATAAACGATAAACTACATAGCTAAGATACGAAAACTACAAACTACAACTTTAAATAATATAAAATATAATAAAAAGTAAAATAAATATAAACATACCAAGTGTGAGGGTCGGGTTACCATCGTACATGTCCTTTCCTTGAATTCCAACCAATGAGAATCGAAGCTGTTTTCCCAGTTCGACAGCGTAGTTGCAGTTCTGCAAATGGTTATGAATAAATTACAATGATACCAATCAGGGGTACAGGTTGGTGTTGGTGCGTGAAAACACGCACGAACCACCTCCGGATTGGTTTTGACCACCCCGGAAGCAATTCGAAATTAATATGTTTGACCGAAACGTGGTGTTTTATTAACAACGGTCTATGACTAAGCTAAAGGAACCACCTCCATTTACGCACGGAATTTATACCCTGACCAATTATTGGTCACCAATACCGCTTTACATAAAATACTTATTTACCAGCACCGTTTTACACATAATACTTTTTCATTTATCAATACCATACATACAATATGTAACAGATGTGGCTTATTCTGACCCAGCAGAACCTGGGCGTAAAGCGTCAGCGGTGCGTAAAATCAACTCGGGATGAAACATTACTTGAGTGAGGCACACAGTTAATGCACTATGTTTCAACCACGAGTTAAACATGGTATAGGCAAGGTACTGAGCTCCTCGTTGATTCGCTGAATCCTAAATCCTACCAATGCACATCACGACACGACAAAAAAAAGATAAAAAAATTACTCCGGGCGGTCGGACGTCGGACTTATATAAGATCGTTCACAAGGCAGGTCGCGCAGTAAGCTTCGTTTAACAAACATCCCCGTTTCCCGTTTCTTGTTTCTCATTATAATTTCTAACCCCTTTTCAGAAATCATATCCCAATAAACTCCACTACTACTCATTCATTCACCTAGTATTCCTTATTCCTCCTATTTTGTTCGCAATTCCAAATAAACCCCTCTTCACCCCTTTGAAACAAACAAAGGCTTACACATAGGGCGTGTTGAGTGGGAAAATTGCTACGCGCCATTTTTATTTGTTTAATAGTATCTAAGCACCGAAATTCTCCCATGATAAGCGACGGCAAGGAGATAACGTTTGTGTAGAAAAGGATGTAAGAATTGGGAGGAAAAGAAAAGAAAATAACTACAAGAGTCAAACCTGGCAATAAAGTGATGTGACAGCATAGTTGCAAAGAATGCAAAGACAAGAAAAACGAAAAGCCAACATTTACGTCTGATCGTTGGCTTCGGCACGACGAGACGAAACATAAACTGCATTAACTTATTAGAAAAACAGCTTGGAACAATTGGAAACTAAGACTAAGCAAATGCACATAATCTTCAACGAGAGGAAAAAGAGACAGACAAACAAAACAGTTGGAAGTTGGAATTGGAAATTGGAATAAACGATGAAAATAATGAAATAGCGACGCTATAAAAATAACCAGTAAAATATCAAGAAGGTGTTCAAAAAGCGGTTGGACCAAGAAACATTGTACAGTAGTAGAAAAAATTGCTACGAGTATACAGTATACTACTCTACCGTATGTAGAAACCATAACGGTAACTAGAATATATATATAAAAATTACTACACTACCTGAATCTGGTCCATCATTCCTCTGAGCTTGTGGAAGGTCTTCACAACGCGTTTCCAGTTCACAATTCCTGGCTTGATGATATCGTAGAGCTAAAAACAAATATGCTCACTGAACAGTGTCAGTGGTTAAGATCACAGAGGCATTACCGTAACCGTACCATAAGACGGGATCATTACTGTCTTCACACGGGAGCAGGAGCACTACTACATTATCGTACACTAACTATGCATATCACCAACCAACGGAAGCTCATAATATATATCCAAAAACATTAACCATAATTCTTCGCAATCCAAATAAGAAATTATTATTAATAAATATTATGTGTACTAATCCAAACCTGGAAGATGACCACTCCATTCTGCAAGTCCGTGTACAACCAATTCACAAAAGGATCGACTCCCATTGAATTCATCCAATTTCTGTACGTCTTCTCCTCCCGGGTCTCCTGGATCACGTCCTCGACGGCTAAAATTATAAACATGGAAAGGGGCTTCTAGATCCCCTCCCTTGCTCCCTCCCAATCTCTCTCTCGTTGTCTGTTGTCTCTCTCCCTCTCTCTCTCTCTTTCTCTCTCTCTCTTTCCCCCTCTCTGTTTCTCACTTGGTCTACAAAAATCAAGACGCGATACACCTCAAGTACACCATACTTCCGAATCCCGTACAAGGCGACATAAAACTATACCGATACAAATAAAAAATACCAACAAAATAAAACCTACGCATTTCATCGGCATTTGGATCGGGCAGCGCCGGGTGCTTGTTGAACAGATTGGCAACGAATGCCAGGTTCAATTTGTAATTTCCAGCCGCCACATCGTTTGCCGTGACGAATTCACGACATTGCAGCTTGTCGGCCTCGTCGAGCATTGCACCGGCTCGGTTTACGTTACCCTAGAAAATATCAACAATCAGTACCATCAATCAACCACATATCATACGATTGCGGCAAATATTTGCAAAACTCGAACTGCCTGACGCCAATACCTACATATACATACATTATGCTTGATTTCCATTGTTTTGTTATCAAATTATCTGTTTGATAATCAACGACAACACGACGAGTTATATACTACTTTCTTTTCGTCATTTCATTGTGATGCACACCCTGGTTATTTAAAGGGCATGTCAAGTCTGATTCACAGATATTCTATAACACGCTGTCACAGCTACCGTAGTTTACACAATTTCTCTCGCGCTCTCCTCTTTTTCTTTGCTGACTTAAACAAATTTCTCTCGCGCTCTCCTCTTTTTCTTTGCTGTCTAACAGCAAACGGTCCTGCGGCAGAGAATAGTTCTGATTTTGTCCACACGACTCGAATCCCATACTGACGGAGTTTTTTGGAGGGGTTTGAAATCGTTTTTCTTCTTACATGAAAGTTTTTGTTTATTTTTATTTTTATTTTCACTTTCCTTACCTTCAAAAGGCAAGCTTTTTTCTGAGCCCAACATGCAAAACCGGCTTGACAGTCCCTTTAATAAATAAATAAATCGACCAATCCGTTTGCCTTCGCTAACAATTTGCGTCATTGCGTACCGTAGCACAGAATGCTTTGGACTTGGGCAGCAGGAAGCAAGTCAAAAATTCAAAAGCACAACAGTTGGCTATGAGCCAATGCAGGCAAATATTTATACCCCTGTTAGTCGTTAGTCCTTTGTGTTGTGATGCAACCATGCAACACTGTTGTGGTAACTTAACTGATAGGCCTAAGCCTAAGCCTAAGCCTAAGCCTAAGCCTCTATCTATACAATAAAACATATCTTTATAAAGCCCCCACCTGTACATTCAACGGGGCCAACGTCACTCCAGATCCCTTGGGCGCAATTTGGTCCAACAAATGTGTGTAGATCTCCGAGTCCATCACATCGTTGGTGAAATTCGTCAGGCGACGATCGATTCCAGCCTAATTAATATCAATAAATAATATTAATAAATAAAATTAATAAATAACATATAATAAATAACATTAATTAACAAATAATACAATAGTAATAAATAATAATGTTCTTTTTAGATATGAAAAGGGATACAATCACGAGGGAAATGGGAAGTAACATACAAAATTAGTCCTTCACCACAACATTAAACAAATTTTACCGTTCCATTTTTAGCTTGTGGCTAGAAACGATAAAAACTTTCTTAACATTCCGTCTTTTTATTTTCTCGTAAAACCATGTTGCACAAAAAAAGCTCACGGCTAGCTAGTTTACATACAATAACACTCTAAACTGAATAAAATACATAATGTTAGGTATTACGGTATATACCTAAGAATTATTATATGTGTAGTTTGTTACTATAATGTGTTTAGTTAATCACTCACATTTGCTCACTGATCTTTTCGTCCTTAGTGATCAGTGGAACACACTATGTCTTGCCGTTGGCAAATTATCTAATTGCGACTACCCGCAAGTTATTAGTGTTATTATTATTGGTGTTTGATCAGCACGTAGCCATCCGTATATAAAGGCTACGGCCTAACACTCATTGCTCATTATATCGACTCTTCTACTTCGTAATAAACCTATTATTCTACTGGTCGTACTCTTGGCGCTCAGATCTGTTTGTATCACAGAAGTCATATCTTGATACATAACAACTGGCGTTCAGGATTTCGAACCTTCGCTTCTGATTACTTACGGTGACGGGACGAGTTCCCATAAACCCGGAGTAATTCTTCACGTCGTTTGCTGCTGCTGATTACTTACGGTGACGGGACGAGCGCCCATAAACCCGGAGTAATTCTACACTTCGTTGTTGCTGCTGATTATATCGGTGAAGGGACGAGCGCCCATAAATCCGAATAATCATCTCCACTCAACTGTATCACTTTGGTCATCTACCCACCGGTGAGGGACGAGCGCCCATAAACCCGGTTGATCATTTGTGAACTTTTGAGGTGCTGTTGTTTGGATAAAGGGGCTATAGGCACACAGGTCCATCAACAGCGGTTACCTTTGGGTATCTGTAACCCACTGGTGAGGTTTTCATCCTTGAAACCAACACCCAGTGTTACAGTATATTCAAACGGTGACATTGTACAGTCCCGGACTGAACGGAGTTATCGCCAATTTTTTAATTGACATCGGCAACATGAGTGCGCAGGACAACGAGGACGCGCTTAAGGTTATCCTGGCTTCTCTGAAGCAACTTCAAGAAAGTCAATCTTTGACAGCAGAGCGACTGCAACGCTTGGAAGAGAGGAAGGAAGATGAATC
The DNA here is from genome assembly GCA_036852015.1 of Pelodera strongyloides. Lineage (NCBI taxonomy): Eukaryota > Metazoa > Nematoda > Chromadorea > Rhabditida > Rhabditidae > Pelodera > Pelodera strongyloides. The sequence goes on from JAANDG010000103.1 coordinate 169,074, forward strand.
ACAAGAAAATGTCACTTTCGAAAGAACGCGTGAAAGTGAACCTTTGACTGCGGAAGCAAGGGGAATGTTGGATGTGTTGTATAAGAACATCCCTATGTTTGAGTTCAATGTTGAAGATGGAACTAGTTTTTCGGACTGGTATGAGGATCATCAAGATCTATTGGAAGTTCAAGCTGAATGTGTTCCGGAGAGCAACAGAATACGATTCGTGTTGTCTCGTCTCGGGCCCCACCAGGAGAAACAACTGAAATTGCGCTGTCTACCGAAGAAGCCAATGGATATGAGACTGGATGAGGTCATCGAGAAGATGAAGATTATCTTCGTCATCAAGAAATCGTTATTCCGAAAACGAATTGAATGCTTACATGTAATCAAGCAGCACGGTGTTGACTACAAGACCCACATCGGCGTCGTCAACAAGGCCTGCGATGATTTTGCATTCAAAGAACTATCTGATTCACAGTTTCGCGTGCTCAACTACTTGAATAGCCTGCGCAATCCGGAGGATATGGAGATGCGTGCATGGCTCATCAGGACACTGGATCGGACTCCAGAGATGACACTCGACGATGTCGCTGAGGCCGTCGACAAGTACCACGAGCACAAGGACGACATTGATCTACCCGTGAACCCTATTGCAGTGAACCGCGTCAATAAACCCAACCACCGAGAGCACAAGAGAGACGACAGAAGGCCCACACGAGGAAAGTGCAAGTACTGCGGGAGAGATAGCGGACATCGGTCTTGCCCCGCAAAGGAAGTAACTTGTAACAAGTGTGGAAGAAGAGGGCATTACGCCGTGGTTTGTCAACAGAAGGACAAACAAAGCAACAGAAAGGTCCACGAAGTGTCTTCACGATCTGTCGGCCGCAGATTCGTTAACGTTTTGATGAACGGAAAGAAGGTGCGACTTCAACTGGACACCGGCTCAGATTTAACGCTGATTTCTGAGGCCACATGGAAGATGCTGGGTCGACCAAACTTGAAATCCCCAAGTATAGTCGCGACCGCAGCAAATGGAGAGCAGCTCGAATTGTTTGGTTCTTTCGAGTGCAACGCGTCTTACCAGGATGAGCAGATCGTCGAGGTCGTGCACGTCACCGCTAGGATGAATCTCCTAGGCCTGGACTGGTTGGAGCGTCTACCGTCATTCAGATCTATGTTGGATGCTGTTTGTAATCGGGTCTCCGGAAAGCCTTCCATCACTACATCATCATCGAGGGAATCTGCTGCGACGTACGTTGCTACGCTCAAGACGCAGTTCTCTGATGTATTCTCCACCGAGCTTGGTCTCTGCAAGAAGACCAAAGCGAGCCTCCAGCTCAAGAAAGTGGGCAAACGCAGTTTTTCGCCCAAAGAGAATGGTACCAATTCACTACAAGGAAAACGTGGAAAAGGAGCTGGACCGGCTAGAGCAACTTGGAGTCATTGAGCGTGTCACATATTCTCCGTGGGCCGCTCCAATTCTCTGTGTTAAGAAACCGAATGGCAGTGTGAGAGTCTGCGCCGATTTCAGTACAGGACTGAACGATGCACTGGAAGACTTTGCACACCCGATTCCAACAGCAGAAGATATAATGACAACACTGAACGGTGGAACCGTCTTCAGTACGCTCGATTTTAAGGATGCCTACCTGCAAGTTGAGCTAGAGGGCGACTCCAAGAACTTGCTCGTCATCAATACTCATCGAGGATTGTACCGATACAACAGACTGTGCTTCGGAGTCAAGACCGCTCCTGGGATCTTTCAGCAGATCATGGACGCTATGATTTCTGGACTCGAAGGTTGTTGCGCGTACCTTGATGATGTGATCGTTTCTGGTAGAACGCTACAGGAACACAACCGGAACCTAAATGCCTGCATGAAACGCATCTCGGAGTATGGTTTCCACGTCAACTTCGAGAAGTGCACCTTTGCTGCAAGAGAGATAAGGTACCTTGGGATGATTATCTCGGCAGAAGGTCGCAAGTCTGATCCATCCAAGATAGAGCCAATCTTGAGGATGCCCGAACCGAAAGACGTCAGTCAGCTACGCTCTTTCATCGGCAAGATCAACTACTACGGCAGGTTCATAAAGGAATTGCACAAGTTGCGTGCACCATTCGACGAACTGTTGAAGAAAGATGTCAAATGGAACTGGAACAAAGAGTGTCAGAATGCCTTTGACGAGGTCAAGAAGATCGTCGCCTCGCCAATGCTGCTAACCCACTACGACCCTAAGAAGGAGTTGGTCCTCGTCACGGATGCATCTCAGTATGGTCTAGGCGCGGTGCTGTTGCATCGAATGGAAGGATGGCACACAGAAAGCAGTGGAGCATGCCACACGAACTCTACTTCCAGCTGAAAAGAACTATGGTCAGATTGAGAAAGAAGGTCTCGCGATCTTCTGGGCCATGAAGAAGTTCTACAAATACCTGATGGGACGCAAAGTCACTCTCGTGACCGATCACAAACCTCTCGTGTCGATTTTCGGATCGAAGAAGGGTATCCCCGTAACAAGCGCCAACCGACTTCAACGTTGGGCTGTGTTCATCAAAGGCTTTGATTTCAAGATCGTATTCAAGCCGACCGCTGAAATGGGATGCGCCGACGTTCTTTCAAGGTTGATCGCGGATCAAAAAGAAACCGTCGAGGACAAAGTGATTGCAAGAGTCGAAACGGAGTTGTTCAGAGACGAACACTACCGTACTATTGCCGCCCTACCAGTTACCGCGAACATTCTGAGTGAGGCTACGGAGAAGGACAAGACGCTGCAAGCTGTCCTGAAAGCTCACAGAACTGGTAATTGGCCAACGAAATGCTCGAGAGACATCAGTCAGTTCGCCAACAGACAAACATCGCTGTCAGAATCTAACGGAATCCTCTTGTTTGGTGAAAGGATAGTCATTCCTGCCGCACTCAAGGGACGGATTCTTCGTCAGTTGCACCAGGGACATCAAGGAATTGTTCGAACCAAGACGCTCGCAAGATCGCTAGTTTATTGGCCATTCATTGACGAGGATATTGAGAACATGGTGAAGTCCTGTGCAAACTGCAATCGTGCTCAGAAAGCACCGACAAAGACCAATTTTGAATCGTGGAGCAAGGCTAATGCACCAATGGAACGAGTACACGCTGATTTTGCTGGTCCACTTGAAGGAAAGTACTATTTGCTTGTCGTTGACGCTTATAGTAAGTGGCCAGAAATCGTTGCCATGGATCGCATCACGACGTCTGCTACGATCTCCAACCTGAAGAAGATTTTCTCGCAATTCGGTATGCCAGATACGCTGGTAACAGACAACGGAACACAATTCACCAGTGCTGAATTCGCGTTGTTCTGTGCAAAGAATGGAATCAGACATATGAGATCGTCACCATTCCACCCGCAATCGAACGGACAAGCGGAGAGGTTCGTCGACACTTTCAAGCGGGCGCTGCTGAAATTGAAGGGGGAGGGAAGCCCGGCAGAGAATCTTCAGACGTTTCTGCTATCATACAGGATGACGCCGTCATCTACAGTTCCTGAAGAAAAGTCGCCAGCTGAAGCATTTCTAAATCGAAAGCTGCGCACGTCATGGGATTTGTTGAAACCCAGGCCTGAGAGGAAGCTCGTCAAGGACGAACGTATGGAAAAGCAGTTCAACAAGAAACATGGTTCGAAGGCTACAGTCTTCAATCCCGGAGACTTAGTCTATATCTATGACTACAAAGTTCCGAGTAAGCCTACTGGATGGAAGCTACGGTAGTGAAGAAGAACGGTACTGTGATGTACGATGTGAGGATTGAAGGACGGAAGAACCTTATCCGCCGACATGCTAACCAGATGAGGCCAAGGACTGTCACAACCCGAAGTCGAGCCTATGACATCTTGCTTGATGCATTCGACATCAACCCACTGCCCCCGTCGAACCTGAAAGAGTCTAAGCCTATGCTAAGGACTCAACCGTCAACTGATACCACTGCTGAAACAGTTGAATGTACTACCGCACCGACGGTACCAGACGTTGTTCCGGATGATGAAGAGGTATTCCAAGATGCTGCCTCTACGCCGCAACCAGCTGTGACAACTACCCCGCCACTACGTCGATCCAGCCGTGCAAGGAAGACAACGACGAAGATGGATATCAACCCGTCAAATAAGCGTTACTAAGCCATTAGTATAATTGTCGTTTTCTTGTTTTAAGTATAACTTAAATACTAAGGTGGAGGTGTTAGGTATTACGGTATATACCTAAGAATTATTATAGTGTAGTTTGTTACTATAATGTGTTTAGTTAATCACTCCACATTTGCTCACTGATCTTTTCGTCCTTAGTGATCAGTGGAACACACTATGTCTTGCCGTTGGCAAATTATCTAATTGCGACTACCCGCAAGTTATTAGTGTTATTATTATTGGTGTTTGATCAGCACGTAGCCATCCGTATATAAAGTCTACGGCCTAACACTCATTGCTCATTATATCGACTCTTCTACTTCGTAATAAACCTATTATTCTACTGGTCGTACTCTTGGCGCTCAGATCTGTTTGTATCACAGAAGTCATATCTTGATACATAACACATAATAATAATAATAATAATAAAGATGCGGGTTCGATTCCCGCCCGACCGAAACCTCAACTTTTCATTTCGCAGTTCAAGTTCATAAAAATAATAAAAATAAATAATAATAATAAAAATAAATAATAATAATAATAATAATAATAATAATAATAATAATAATAATAATAATGCTAATGCTAATAATAATAAATAATAAAGCTACCGTACCTTGTCCAAATGATAGTTGACCCATCGCATCAGAATCTCCTCGGGGCTCAGTCTCCTCAAATCATCCAGGGTCTCACCAGGTAACATCAATCGATACAAACCAGGCACGTGATGCAAATCGATTTGGTTGAACAGGCCAATCTACAAACAAATCTGATTATGAAAAACTTCACTAGAGTAGAGCCTTACTTGTAGCAAAAGAGGGCCTATGCATAGAAACAGCGCTCAAAATATTTAGTGATTAACCCATCTGTAACCAATACGCAAATAGATTTGGTTGAACTATTAAAAAAAATGCGGACGTTGGGGTCACTTATGCTTGTTTTGTCTGAATGTTTCAAGATGTTTATATGGCCCAAGCAAAAAAGCAGAGGGTGTTAAGAAATGCCACGCGTAGCTACAGCGTTCATATTCTATTAGCTACTGACTAATGCAACCAAGTGTCGAGACAGTATGGTATGCTACTGATGAAAACATCGGAACATTCGTAAATCAAAAATTGATAAATCTTAAAGCGAAATAGAGGCCGGTTTTTGAAACACATCCAGTAGACCAGCATTTTTATGCTGCTTATGCTAGTGATCATAAATTAGAATAAAAAAATCGAGCTAAATTAGCATAAATATGTAAGAATTCAGTTGCCCACGATGCGTTTCGAAAACCGGTCATTATTTCGCTTTAAATAATACTTACTCGAATGATTTGCCATAAAAGTCCGAGGACCAAATGTGGGGTTCCTTTTGACAAATCATGCGCATCAATGTTAACGATGTTGCAACCTAAAGGAGCACTGTCAGAAACGCGTCCTACGTTCTCAGGCGCGCAAATGCGTATCCGCGTCCGCGGAAAAGAGATGTATTTTTAACATTGGAAAGGCGGAGACTCGAAAAGAGATTTCTCTGTGTCTCGAATTTCTCAATGCAAATTTGCAATCTTTCCCGCGGAGGTGGCCACGCATTTGCTCGCTGCGCGCCTGGGGAAGAGATTCGCAAAGAAATATTGAAATATATAAATATAAGTGCATAATCATATTATTCAACTTCTACAGCGTAGCCTACCACAGCTGATGATGCGGAAAAAAAACCACAATAACATAAAACAAACAAACTAAATTTCCACACAACTGTAAATTTCTCCCAGGGTTCGGGTGTATGTGTACTGTACTTATATGGACACATCGTAAAAAATAACTTTACATAAGAAACTAACCTATAGCCTGAGCCGACATCAACGATAGCGTCAGATTCTCCAACTTTGTGTACGTATTCAAATTCTTCTTGTTTATCGCCCGTTCGTCAATTGTGTCCGGGACGGCCAAGTTGATAAGCTTACTGGAAACGGGATTAATTATGCATTAGATAATTACACTACTAAATACATCGTCAATAAAATGTAGCGTTGTAATCCTCGCTAAAAAAAAGCACCATATATTTGCCATTACAATAATAATAACAAAAATAGAATTGTGATTTTGAATTTTGATACAATTTTCGACGCGTCAACGATAGAAAGGAACTGCTAACGCGTTGACTATGCCAAATATTGTACAGCCACTAAATATCGTCATTTGCAATTTGCAATTACAATGTTGATCTTATAACGGTTAATTATGCTGTTACGCCTTACGGTCGTTTCATTCTCGGATACATGTGCACTCCTTGTTGACTTAACACAAAACAACAAAAAATACAACATAAAATATAACCTACCACAAAATGAGTCCATCTTGAATCTTGACATACAACTCGCCGCCGTCTGGTTGGACGGCCAAAAGTCGTTTCAAATCAGTGTCGGCCATTAGATTCGAGTTGATCCAGTTGGAGAAGGCCACTTCTTCCTGAAAATTCATTATTTCTGAAATGCAAAAAGATCTTTCACAAGAAATTGTGGAGCTGTTTCGTTTATAGTTGCACAGTGGGCTACTACATACACATGTTAACAATGAATATTTATCCCACACAAAATAAAGGTGAAGTAAAGTAAACCAGTTGCGCATTTGAGGATTGTACACATACCATTCACGCCGATAGCCATATCAAAGGAAAAGGAGAGACTGTCAATAATTAATTAACCACCAATGCGAGCAAATTATTCATTCTACTCACTAGGCAATACTCAACGTGCAATCAAACATCAAACACAAAAATAGCAAGAGGAAAAACATACACTTTACAACGTACAAAACATTGAGACAGAGACCTAGACCTAGAGCAGAAGGTTTGAAAATATTCCGTACAAAATGCAAAGAATAATAACTACCTTGACGAACAGACAATAATAAAAAACTTAATATACCAACCTCAACTCTAATCGTATGCACTGTGTTCTCTTGCTTTTCACTAGGAATTGTGTAAGTACCAGTCACGGAACTAAACAATGAAGATATTTAAACATCCACAAATCACAAAGAACAAACCCGATACTCTATCCTCACTTTCGACTCGAGCCTCTAACGCTCGAGCATTATATACATCGTTATTTTATTAGTTTGTACTTCATTCTTCACTTCTCATTATTATTTGCAGTTTATTGGTACTTCTATTGATTTCCACCCATATGGGTGTGTGCTTATACTAATAAATGTTAAACGTTAAATGTTAAGCAAATAGGTATACTTCATGGATTCATTCATAAACTCATTCAAGAGTACAAGAACCCTCACATGCTTAATTCACAATAATAACTATTTGGGTAAATTATATTCTTGCTTTCTCTATCTCTCTTTCTCTCTCTCTTTCTCTTTCTCTCTCTCTCGCTCTCTCTCTCTCATAAGATAATAACACTAAGAAAGTACCGTACCCAATTCGTTCCTTCCACCTGTTCACTTCAGCGCGTTTCTTGGTTTCCAATTCCTCGTAAAGTGAAGCAAAATCCGACAAGTTTACATCTTCAGTGTTTCCGAACCTTGCCAACAAATCGCGCATCTAAATAGTAAAAATATTTCCACTTAAATTGTAAGATTATCCAGTTAACGCTTAGGAAACGCTAACAATTAAGAATCAATTATTTGCAAGGACTGCAAGGAAATCTCTTAGTCCTTAGTCCAACAGTGTGTTTCAGGCGCGACATACAAGCGGGACACCTTATTGTTGGTCAATTCTTGAATGCTAAGAAAAAACTTGACAAAACGACTATTCGCAATTAGAAAAAAAAAATAGAAAACTTTGCGTACCGCTATATTTAACTGTTAAAAAGGAGGTGTTTGGTTCTTTAGGAATGGTTTATGCAATTTAAAGAATTGGTTTAATTGGTTGTACCGCAGAGTGTTAGTGACTCTATCTTTATTGGTAAATACAGATGAGGCGCAAAATGTGAGCTAGTTTGTAAATGACCAAAAGGAACCCTAAGATGTCAGTGCAATAAGGACACCAAGATACTAACAAAGGATTCTATCATATATTACATCCCACTGTAATCAAAACAACACACAACACCCGTTCAAATCTTCTGATCTATTAATGGTCTAACCGTATAACAGTAATAATCCGATATATGAAAGCAACCTCATATCCCGGAACATCAATTCCCAGTACTTTCAACGCTTCCTGCACTTCACTCTTGGGTAGATGACCATGGCCTTCTGGTGAAACCTAAATATATATTTTAGGATTAAAGATGAGACTGTCCTTCAGGGCCCACATCTCAACAAATTTTCGGAAGTGGTACTCGGGTACTCGCCTTCAGCGCTTCGGCGGGAGCTAATTTAGATAAGTTGCATACAAAGCATTAGGAATACAGGAATTTGACATTGAACATATTTTTGGGAGGTGGAATTTTTTATTTCAAAAACAACTAAATAACAAGCTAATACACAACAGACTTAAAAATCACACATGCGGCGGGGCAAAAGCACCCCCCCCCCTTTCCATTTTATAAGTACAGTACGAAGTACGAACGTACGAATATTGAACAATAGACGCTTATCGCTTATCATATTAATACGGTGTAAAGTTTGTACTTCTAAAAGAACTGTCTGTCGGAATATACGATGATTTTCGGTAAAATCCATGCTGAAAGATACGCACAAACGTGAATAGACACTATAGACAGAACTAACAACTTAAAAACTGTACATAATAAAATACAAAAATAACCAGATAAATATCACCAACCGTCCTAAACTTCTCTGACAAATCCTCCAACTGCTCCTGGTTCAATGTCATTCCTGCTGTCCCTTTGTTTGTGTGTATGTGTATTTTAAATTATTCCTGGAATCTTACGGTACTACAGTAAAATTTACAAACCTCGATTGGTAATAATTCCAGAAAGGACGGGTCAAAGGGTAGGTCTTCCATGTTCAGAATTCAGAAATTGGAATCGATTTCAGAAATTAGAATGGAATTCAGAATCGAATTCAGAATAGAAGTATGCCAATACAACAGCAATATGACAAGAATGGAAGGAGGCAGCGATTTTGTTTAATTTACAAATTTGTTTCATATAAGTCATCATAATATTCCAAAATAGAAAACATTATTCTGTCGTCCGCTACGAAATGTTTTGTCTACGATTTACGATTACATTCAAAACGGGGCGCGATTCCGATTGCCTCTTTTCGGAAATATATTTCAAATTTTCAAAACAGGAAAGAACAAAGAAAGGATGAAAGGAATTTGTACAATGATTGGAATGAATGGATTTCATGGCAAAGAAAATATAAATCAATATCGGCTAAGAGACACCGCCTTGGATAGGAGCTAAAAATGAAGATCCCCGACTTTGAGAGCAAACGGGACCCTGGATTCTACATGCTATGTGTGATGATTGTATGTCTGAATAAAGTGGTATTCACAAATGAAAAAAATATTATAACGCAACAAAGTTTCATAAGCAAATCGAAACGACACATAAAGCCAACACTAAAAAAAAAGTGGGGCGCCAGGAATAAACGATAAGAACAATAAAAAGGGCTGTGTCAGTTAACAATATAGATTAAAGCCAAATACCGGCCGTTTTTTTTGTAAAGCATCGTGGACAATTTTTATTCTAATTTATGTTCATTTACATAGCAGCGTAAGAAAGCTGATGTACTCGATGCGTTTCAAAGACAGGCCGGTATTTCGCTTTAAACACAATAGTTGACGGTTTATATAGACGTTATTTCTGAGTTTTGTACATCTGTACGTATACGCATCACATGCTCGCACATGATGGTAAAAAACCGTTGGTCCGTTTCCGTTTAGCTTCCTCAAGGCAATAAAACAAAAGTAATACGCACTAGCACTACACACTAAATTAAACTATAAACCTACACTGTTAAAAACTTACAAATTGTACAAAAACGGGTAGTGTGAAGTGTGACTAATAGAAAGTGTGAGAGACACAGGTCTACAACCAAAAATCAATAAATACTAGGTAAACATAAGACCTCGGTTCAAAGTAAACAGAGCACGACAACAAAAACTATGAGCATGAGTTCACGACTCACGACGTTCACGTTGCCATTGGCAAATTCAAATGGCTTATTGCTTGTTTATACGGTTCAAGTAAATTACGAAATCAGCCCCATGTTATTCTTTAAAGCGAAATACCGACCGGTTTTTGAAACTCATCGAGTAGAGTACACCAGCACTAAATCTAAATTCGAGCAAATTAGCATAAATAAGTAAGAATTCAGTTGTCCACGATGCGTTTCATAAACCGACTGGTATTAAGCGAAAATCCAGAAAAAGAAACACTAAGAAACTACCAAAGTTGAACTACGAATTGTGAGTTCAAACTAAACGAAACCAAAACCTACAACAAACTACAATACAATTAAGGAATGATCTATGAATTTAAAATGAAAACAGAATTTCTATTTTCTATTTCGATGAGTCATCGCGAGGGTAAAAGAGAACCCTCTCACTCTAGTGGAACCACTGACTTTTCAATGAAAGGCTTTTTGAGAGGGAAATTCAGCGAAACTGAGGCTCTGGGGTAGAAAACGCACAAACAACAAAAGAAGAAAAACATCAGATAACGGATGTTTATGACACAGTGTTTCACAACCGGCATATGGGAAAAGTCAGTTGAACGATTACTACTGACACAAATGAATAGGCCAAGTCAGAAGAAGGAAAGATAACGAGTACAGTTATTATAGTTATAGTACTTTATTTAGTATAGTGTAGTTAGTATGTTATACATTGATTGTCTTCATCGTAGCGTTTGAGACCTTAGTGTTACATAATAAAAAATCTTCAGATCCTAATCCTAAACCTAGGTAAAACTGACCTAAATCCAAATTCAGCTTCAATTATATTATTATATAAGAACTAAGGAGTCGTATCTTGAGTGGTAAAACGGAAGCCGCAAACGAACAAATCAAATAAACAACACTTCAAACATGGTGAATCAGCAAGTGAGAGAGTGAGAGACAGAACCGGATAAACATAGCAATTAATAGATCTGCTAATTCTGGTGAAGGTGACTCATTGCTTGCGCTACGTACGCAACAATAACGGAAACGGATTTCAAGAAAGAATAATTAATAAAGATTGAAGAGAGAGAGAGAGAGAAGATAGAGAGAATAAAGATAGTGAGAATTCCACAAATTCCCTGCTAGCGGCTAGCTGTTTCAAATTCCCAAATCTGGTTTAGCAAGCCGTTGAAACCGTTTCCGCTAAATTGCATCAATTCTCCGTAGCTAGATCCTCCAACCAGATGGCACGCATGCGTAATTAATAATTTGAAAATTTGAAAATTTGCATGAACAGGAAGATAGGTTACGAAAGATATTTTCGTTGACTGTCGACATCAACCGAGAGTTCCACGAACAAACGAAAGGATAGTATGAGTAATTTTTCGAGAATTACAGAGAAACAGTTGCGAACTTGCACGGCGTAGTTGTAGGTCATGAATTAGTTGTAGATTATGAAAATTGAGTATGAACTCTTTTTTTTTCAAACCAGAAAGAACAGTGTAATTGTGTGAGTCGAAAAACTGGAGGAAATTGTTTTCTTTTCCATTTCTTTTCCTATTTCATGAGAAACTAAATGAAATAGACGGGGAGGGAATTGAGTGTGTGGTTGGTGGAAAAGGAGGGGCGCTTATCACTTCAGTACTGTGTACTAAGCGTCTCGTCAAACATCCCCCCAACGCAACCATACACGCACAAAATCACGCAAAATGGGTATTAGTGAGGTGAAGAGGGGAAAAGGTATGCACCAAAAAAGGGCACACACAGACAGCACGGAACTACGAGGAATGCGAAGGAACCAGAAATAATTATCTAAAATAGCACTCACTCAGAAGTCGCTGTTCCTTAGAAGTAGAAGCATAAAATGATACATTTGCTCCACGAGAGGAGAATGGTTTGGCAAAGGCGGGAAAAGGTTTTTTAACGAGCAAACAGAAAAAGACCGAGTGGGGTTGTTCGGTGATTTTCAAATAAAGCTCACGGACGTCCATGCTGACCGGACGTCAGAGTGTTCGAAACAGACAAAAAAACTTTCAAGGTGTATGATATAAAAAACACTGTGCGACCGCGAAGCAAAACTGATCTCCAACAAAAATACTTTGAAAATTGTGTGCTTGATTACGGTATTCTGTACACGATTCCTGTAAGCTACAGTATCTAATGTTTTGGGTGTTATTTAGTGCGCACCTAATTTGTTGCAATGATTAAAAATATATTTACTTTCATTCAGTTATACAGTCATAAAATTGTACCTTCTTTGCAATAAAATTAAAAAAAAATACAACATTAGAAACAAGCTAATTTGAAGAGAACACAAAAAATAAACAGGAAGAAAGGACGGGCGTTTGAGTCAACGAATATCTCCTTTTTGGGTGATATTGGGCGGATGAATGAGCGGGATGAGAGATTATAGGAAATCGAGAGTCACTAGACGTTGGCAAGAGGCCAGCCGCTATGGTCAATTGAGCGGGCGCTGACCGAAGCGGATAGAGGAGCCAGACGGCTAGATGTCCGTTTTAGGGTTTAGGACAGGACCGCCGACTGGGATGGCCTCTAGAGTCTGGAACGGATGGCCCAAGGGCCCGAGACGGTTAAAGTGGTATGGTGTACGTGGATTTGGAAGTATGCGCCCATTGTCATGTATGATGGCACATTTGTTCCATTGTGTGCCTGCTGTAGGACATAGAAACTTGCAAAATATGATGCATGGGGATGCTGTTGTCAAGCATAAGATTAGAAAACCATGTGTCACAGCGCTTTAATATAAAAGACTAGTTATCTAATTTACACCATAATGATGTATGTTGTGGCAGACCGCACACCCTGCCCTAGAGAGACGAAGACGAGGTATACATACATAGTCAATGAATAACCCTGCGTATGCCGAGTTAATCAACCACTCTGGGGCGAGCTCCCTGGGGAAGACGTGAGTCATCGTTGGAGAATACCCGGCTTATTGATTACTTCCATGCGTCCCAAGAAGGTCCCATCATTATGGGTCATTAGATACCCTTTTAGATAGCAATTCGTCCGCAGCCACCTCATAAATAGCTAAAAGAAGAGCCGCGTACGAAGCAATTGGCAATAAACCTTTGAACACCGAACAAAGATGCTCGGTTTTTGGAATAAGTATACTAGGACGGGCGTAAGTTGGCTAACTTACAAGGATTTATATGGCGAAGGCTATGACCCACGCATAATATATAACTTGCATTTCACCATGTCTCACACACACCAATACATTTTCCTAGTAGAACATAATATAACTTACTCTAATATAATACACACAATGTAGACAAGGAACTACAGTACAACTCCAATTAACAAAGATAAGCGAATGGTTAGTTATTTAGTTAATAACAAGTAAGGATAAAGCTCGGAACATAAGAAAGAACTAAAAATAACAAAGAACTGCGAGTATAACTATATAAAATCAATATCTCTTAATAAAATAAGGGCTTCCTAGGTTATCACCTACACGAGAGATGACTAACTACGTTGGTCCACTTACGTGGGCCCATTTATATTGAGAACGAGAAAAGTACCAGAGTTACGCACGTCGAAGATAGCTGACTCAGTGATACATCGAAATTGGAAGTCAAAGTCAGTCAGGTAGAATTCGGACAATTACGCCACCTGTTGTCTGACTATCTTGCATCTGGTGAACAATTATTTATCTGTATTTCCTGTAATGTGTCACCGGATTGACACTAATCCTTGTATTTGAAGAAGAAAAGAAATAATTTTCAGGGAGAGAGACAGAGAGAGATACAGAGAGAGAGAGAGAGAGAGAGAGAGGGAGAGAGAGGGAGAGAGAGAGGGAGAGGGAGAGAGAGAGAGGGAAGCGAGAGAGACAGAGAGAGAGAAGGCAAATATCCAGAGAGTGTGTGATAGAGAAACAGACTTCAAAAGGTGTATCACTGGGAAGAAAGTGAGTCATACATGACACTAAAATGTTTATTGAATAAGAGGTTGTGTCTTGTGTCAGCCGATTACAACATACAATCATGCACCGAGTAAACGTACAAATGATCATCTCTGAACATTTCTGGCCCACGATAAATTCACCAAATATCGCAGCACGTTTCCTATTCTCTCTCTCTCTCTCTCTCTCCTTAGAAATTTTACGGAGCCATTGCTCCATATCTAACATTCACTCTTAAACAAGTGGTCATAAAAAGTTGACTAATCGGGCATCGCGGCGGCCAGGGTTAGGCCTGGCCGTTTTGTGTAGGTTTGCATTTGAATGTGTAGTATGCAAATACAGCGAGCCAGGGTCTGACTAATGGCCGGCGAGGTAAGAGTATAAGACAATAATTGCGCTCGCCGGAAACCGCGCCATGCACTGTAAACACGAGGTGTATTACAGTTGTTTGGCAACAAAAACGCTGGCAAATGACCTGTTTTGAAACTACCACAAGTAGATAATAGGCAGTAAATGATGCAGAAACATGAACAAAAAACTAGGAAACTAAAAAAAAAGCATAATTTAGAAAATGTAGGAAATACAGTAGCAAGCAAAAAATTATAGTGATACGACACACTCTTGAATTGTGTGCTGGACACTGCTAATAGGTAGATTTCGTCCTGAGCCGGAATACTCAGAAGTCAGAAGGGCACAATCGACGTTTCACAAACCGTGTGTTATACCGCTTTAAAAGTTAAAAAGTAGTTTTCGCCTGCACCATGCACGCCCTCATACGTGAGGTGTTCCCTGCGGGACGCCGCAAAAATACAATGAATAGCCGCGGCTATAGGGGGAAGACCGGTAGACTGAGCGGCGAGACGGCGGTTTATTTTTCAGCCGGCTCGACGGCGCATAGAGACTGTGAATTCGGGGAGGGAGCAGAGAACACACAAGAGGTATTCATATAAGTATAAGGAGTCTTTTTAATGGACGCCAATAGATCTCTGGTGCGCGCCGTTTGTAGAGTATGAACGAGGTGGCGCAGTGGATATGGGCGCTATTCGTGAAATGCGAGAGGTGGAGAGTTCGGTTCCCGTGGACGGTGACAAGTTGCATTGCTATGTCGGACAACTATCGTATATAACCAAAGTAAGCTACATGCGCCCTATTCAATAGGCTAAATTGAAACTTCGTCGCATAAGCAGCTATGCAATGCATATGGCAACTTGTTAGCGTGCAAAATGCGCGCGGCATAGTATTGGCTTGCAGTAGTGATAGCCGATCGCACGCCGCCTGCACGCTTACTTTCACGATGACGATGGCACATGCGTTATGTCAACGATTCTTAGAAGTCGCTAAATTTTCTATTACAGTCAAGCGTGCTGGTAAACAGTTTGCAGCTGATATTCCATAGTAAGACTTACATAGACATAGACTCTTCATAGTAGCTATGGTCAACAATTATACAGTTCAAAGAAACGAGGAAACCGGGAACATATCACTAACAAACATCGCGAATTTAGTGCAAAATTTCAAAAAACCGAGTAAAACTCGGTCGTATCCACGTTTTCAGAGACCTGGGCAAAGAAGGAAAAACAACGTTACGGGAAGTTTTGATGAATGGAACCGAAATAGTGGATAGATTGAGGAGAGTGGCAGGTGTGTAGACAGGTAAGAGAGCACGCTAAGTGCGAGAAGCCGGACAGACATGACAAACAGCACACATAGGGAAATTGGAAAACGCGCGCGGGCGCGTTTTAGATTTCCCGCTTTGCAAAGAATGCCTGGGAAGTCGCCGGGATAGACTCGGGAACGGTTTGGGGATCCCGTAGGGTTGGAGTGGGAGACTTCGGTGAAACTAGGCGAAGTTCGAAGTTTCGTCCGTGGGTCGCGCACCTACGGCCCACTTTTAGGTGAGCGGCTATACCTGGGCGCATTTTTTCATAATTAAGGGACCCACCTGTTTCAAGTTGCGGCGGTTTCAAGTTGCGTCGAGAGTTTAACTGAGTCGCCAGGCGTAAACGTCAGTGTCATGTGTCAGAAGCTCAGATGAATACTATCCCGGTCAAAAATATTAGCTCAATTACAAGTTTTGCTACAATGTATGTAAACAGTTGCGATGAAAATGCTGGACAGTTGTAATACTAAATCCATAAATAAAAGAGAATATTCACTAATCTTACGATTGTGTGCGCTTTGCGATATCCGTACACAAACTGGTTCGGAAAAGTATATCATTGAATGAGATCCCCGACTCCGGGAGCCACTAAATCATAAGAGAATTATGGCTCAGGAGCAGATTTTACGATTATCTGAGATTTAGCAAAAATATAGACAGTATCTGTTTTCTTAATTTTATACGGCTTAGGGATGAAATACCACAGATGTTCTCAAGAATTAATTTACGAGAACGTAGTAGTGGTGAAACGCCTCGTTGCCGCCGCTACTGTGAGCGTGTAGTGCGCCAGAGTTGAGGGAGTTGCGTCGCAAACCGCAAACGCGCCACAAGTGTGCCACAAGCTCGGAATTGGAGACCCATTCGCGCATCTTCCTGTTTTTTTGCAGTTTCTAGAGAATACTTCATTCACGAACATTCATTAACCCAGGATGGGGGACTGAAATTTGACCGGAATGATGAAAACCATTTAGAGGATGAAAAGCGACATGTAAAATGAGATTAGGTTACAAGTAACCGACAATTAACGGATAAACCAATGGACATTGTGAAATGTAATAAATTTTTCTTGTGATTGCCGAGAGAGAGGGAGACACAGAGAAGGAGACAGTGCGAAGAATAAGAACACAGAGAAATAACAGTCTGAGACTAGATTATGCACGCAGTATAGGTCCGGTATTTTAATCTTTCTCCATCCCTGCTCTCTCTCTCTCTCTCTCTCTCTCTCTCTTTACCTCTTAACCTTTCATGTTCTAAGGAATACTACTTATTCAGATCGACCTCAAGAAGGGAAACGCAAACATAGTTCTGCCAGCCATGTATGAGTAAATAATGCAGAGAGATTCATTTTTGAAGATATTGATTGATTTAGTAACCAATCGATAGTTTATGAATAATCGATTTCCAATATCGAACAGGGTCTACATCTTGTCACTTATGCGTACTAGCATATCTGTTGCAGTTTTATGTTCAAGATAAAACTAATGAACTGAAATACCATACTTTCGCTTGATAACTCGTTTCGGTCCGTATAAAGATAAAATGTTCGTAATAAAATATTTACTGAGGACAACGCATAAAAATGTATAGTTTTGAAAAAATGTATAGTTTTGACTCTAGAGTATAGATTGTACATAGGAAAAGTATAGTAGCTTTATTTAAAAGTATGGAATATAAAGGGAAAACAATAACATGACTTTTTTGGTTAATTCGTAGAAGAGAATTTAGGCTGTCGCAGAGGTAAAAAAAAGACTATTGACTCTGGAGTATAGACTGTAGTGGTAAAAATATAGTGCAGTATCTACAAAACATAAAATGTATAGTATCCGTTCCATAGTATAGAGTGAAGAATCTCATCTAAACCACAGCAAAGCGTGATGTGCACCCGCCCACCTTTTGTGTATATTTCGGATGAAACTTGAGGCGCAAAAACCGCAACCGAATACAGCGAAACTACCCAGCGCTATGGCCATTACTGTAGTATATTAACAGAATATACAGGAACCGTAAATAGTTCGAAATTAAAAAAAAATATATTTATAGTGGTATGAAACGTGGTTTGTGAAGCGCCTGCTGACAACTGCGTTTTCATGTAATAATCTATGTAAAATGTACTCCATTCTGTGCCAGAAACGTTCAAACGGAAAAGGTATTTGCATATAATACATGGGAATAATTATAAGAAAAATTATCACCGACGTACTACGAATAATACCAAATAATAATAATAAACCGGATTGTTCCAGGCCTGTTTTCAGAACGTTGGTATATAAAATAGTTCCAGCTGCGGCTCGTTCAATTCCTCTTTACATGATAGTGCCGAGAGTGGGTCAAGTCGGATTCCGCAATATATTTTTGATTGGGTGTGTATACTTTGAGCCTAGAGAGCCTCAGTCGACCAGGATGTGAATATTAGATCTGAGGCCGTATTCACCAACACGCAGGGAGCCCTCCCTGACCTCCCCAGGGAGCTAAAGAGTGCGTAGAGAGCGCGAGAGCAGAAGAGATTCAGAGCGCTCGTGAGCCTAGGGAGGGCTCCCTGTGTGTTGGTGAATACTAGACATATACTGTACACTAGATCTATACAACCAACACAGTTACATGTACCAACACAGTTAAGTTACATGTAAACTTGCAGGCTAGGAGAAAACTGCATAATTGTGCTTATTATTTGTAAAACATTTTTATTAAACTGAACATAACGTGTAAAATGAATGTTTTGAAACACATCCACTTCAATTTTGTTGTGAATCTTTCGAGTGTTGTGCACCTGTGATTACTAATAGTGCTAATAAGCAATGTACGTACCTACAGTGGGAAATTTGCATAGGACACATAGGAAATGCCTTTCATATGCAAATTTCCCAATGTAGGCACACTACTACGTTCCTGGGTGCGCAGCGCCCCTTCTGCCAGCCGCGCAAATTGGAGTGCACGCGTAGCAACCCGCGCAGTTTCCAGTGCGGGCGTAGTCAACCGCGTACCGCGCAGAGGGGGGCGCACCCAGCCGCGTAGTATGCAAACTACGCGGCTGGGTGCGCGGTGCCTCGGGGAGCTCAACCGCGCAGCGCACCCCCAGCCAACCGCGCAGGGGGCCTCCGGCCAGCCGCGTAGGGGGGCAAAAAGAAGGGGCGTTCGCGGTTGAAGACCAGAGTACGGCTTTAATGAAATGTGGCAACAATACAGCCCAGAATCTGGCTTACAAGGGCCAGCCACGACGCCCGCCTTGTTTATGAATTTGATTGCAGCTCAACGCGAAACTTGGCTCCAAGGCCGCACCAGTTTTGGGTGGGGTACCGTAGGGTAGGTCCGCACCCCCGCGAATCGTGCCGTACAGGCGCCAGACTGATGCGTACCTGGTGCCGCTCTCCTTTTCCGTGCCGCACAGGCGCGGCACCCGGGCCGAGTTTTCCCAGTGATCAGAAAACGGCGACGTTTTAACTCTACAAAATTAACAATGTTGACAGCCTCATTTCTTTATTTGAAGTAATAACATAGAATTGCCTGCTATCGTTTGTTCTATAAAATACTACATACGTGTAAAAAATGAAAAAGGTAAACCTGTTTGTGACCAAGAAAACGACTAGATTTTTGACAGTTTTTGGCAGTTAGAAAAGTGGTATTTAGAATCCATGAGCCAAAATAATTCTGTGTGCCGATCAATTTAAACTTTAAGGTTGGGCCGCGCGTATATGGAGTGTGCGCGGCGCACTAAACGTGGGCGTAATGCGAGCGGCTCACTGCTAAAGCTTTATATGCGATCTATTTTGACTGCTAAACTTTGGTATACTAAGGTTACATCGATTAAAAATATTTTACGCCCATGGATCCTACAAGCGAATGTACATGCAAAATTAGACAATATAACTAGAAAGTACTAAAAAAGCTGAAATAAAACTAACTGTGTGAATAACTATAAGTGTACCTGAACACAAAAAATTGGGTAGAAATATTTGCAAAAATTTCCTATTGCGTAGTTAGAGCGGCGAATACTTTGAATCGAGAAATCAGAATTTGAACTTTAAAGCGAAATGCTGGCCCCTTTGGAAAATTTGCATATGATAAGCAAATCCTATGTATCCTATGCTAATTTTTTACGATCGTCCACGGCAATCGTACAAAATTAACATAGGATACGTAGGATTTGCTTATCATATGCAAATTTTCCAAAGGGGCCAGCATTTCGCTTTAACAGGCACAGGCACATGCTGTATTCATCTCCAAGAAAGCGTCATGGCACCTTGACCTGGGTCTTAGCTGGTCATGTGGACCTTACAAGTAGATGTACCAAGTATCGAGGATTAGCTAACCTACCTAGTTATCGTTAAACAAGCTTCCAATCAATGGTCGCCCAAAAAATCGATACTCTATGCTTGATTGGGCGGTACTCGGACGACGTATGTTGTAGGAATCGGGGGTAGTAAGGGATACCTAGGCAAAGGGTCTGAGTCCTTTTCTACAGTATGCGGGACGGAAGAGTACTGTTTGAGCAGTCCGTCCGTCAGTGATGGTACGCCACGAGCACGAAGATGACCAAGTGATGGGAGCGACATTATCAGATCCAGACCACGCTCGGTTATCTGAATTAAGAATTAGAGGCTTAGGCACATGGAATATTGTTGTGATGCGCGGCGATTAACTGGCACGGAAACTTCGCGCGGCAAATGCTGGTGAAGGCACGCTAAAGTGCTTAGGCCACATGGTTTCCTTAGCCGCGATCATCCACAATGAAGCACTGTCTAACACAGATGTACTAGCAACAAAATCACGTTGCTTATCTGTTGTACAGCCCGAATCGCCCGCCTTTTCGAGAGCTGCCTATGATGCAAGAAACTATTCTTCCGTACCCGTCTGCATCCCGTGATGTCCACGTATTCCAAGTTCACGCTGTTACACATGTGGTCGATCACGTCGTCCCGGACACTCGGGATCCCAGATATGGAGATACTGAATTAGAATTTATACTACCAGGCCAAATTCGAGCCTTGAAACGTGAATTCTCCTGCGCACCCTTTACGCGCCACATGTGCGCCGCGCGATCGCCGAGTTTCCCCAGTGTTCTATTGTAGCTACTTTGATATCAACTAAAAAGTTGAGCAACTTCATAAGAAGGTTATACAGTAGAAGTTCCCGAGTAAATACGGGGTAATCCTTTTATTTTGGGCATCTTTGCAGCTGCAGAATCTCTACAACACAAGTACCGGTTGAACTAATTGAATGCAAATATGTTCAAAAATGAAATTCATATTCTACATTATCAGGGTAACTCAATTGACGTACCGTTCAAGCTCGTACAACCTCCCAAGAGTTTGCAGAGAGTGATAAGTCAGCTGCGTGCAATCGCTAACGTTCAGTTCCTTCAATTTTGGACAACCGCCAGTGATTTCGCCGAACGCTATATCGGTCAAAAGAAAATTGCCTTGGAGGTTTAGCTTTCTGAAACAGAAAAAAAATATTGTAACCTGTCGAGTGCCCCCAATTATTTATATCAACAGTTATGTTGTGCTATTCTTCTACGTGCTCTGTACTAACACTGATTCCAAGTTGCCCTGAAACCAAGCGATAAATAGCATTCACTTCTACCGCTAGCAGAACCCATATGAAAGAGATAAAAGTACGACGGCTGTTCTAGGAATACTAAATATGGTTTTCGAAACGTATCTGGACAACTGAATTCCTATCTATGCTAAGTGAGCGCGACTCGAGCTTGATATATTATTTTGATCACGCTGCACATATGCACAGCAGTTATCAAAAACCTGAGGTCATACCGCTTTAAAAGTAAGAACCCATAAATCATAAACAACAAAAGCTCACTTTAAATTTGAAAACTTTTCCAAAATGCTGAAGTCGTCTAGGTTCCTTGAGTAAGAGAGATCCAGGCTTTCCATGGTATTAGACATGCAGAGTAGAAATGCCAGTTGCACTGATTTTATCCCAGTTCGTGGAAGCGTTAATTCACTGAGCCTAGAAATGTTATAGATTGAGTGAAAGGAATTTTCCTGTAATGGAACTCAATAATGGATGTAATAATTTTTCAAAGCTATATGCCACGTGGTTTGCGAAGCGTATTCTGGACTATTGAATTCCCACGTATCACATTTAAAGCGAAATACCGGCCTGATTTATACCGGCCAAATACCGGCGCATCGTGGACAACTGAATTCTTACGTATTTATGCCAATTTGCTCGAATTTAGCTCGATTTTTTTGTCCATTCGATGTGGTTCAAAAACCGGCCGGTATTTCGCTTTAAATTTTGTCCATTCTCCGAAGGAAATACTGCAAAGAAATTCCCGCAAAAAGCATGGGAATTGAAAACCATGCGACCATACCACTTTAACTTCTATCGACTAAACGAAGAAAACAAAATACGGCTTCCGTGCCCGAATGGTCTTGATTACGAAGTTCAAAATAATATTTGATAGGAATGATATCGTACCTCATTTCCGACAAAAATTCCAAGTTGTCAATCTTTAGCGCTTCTCCAAGTGAGATATTCAAATGCGTGATAGTTGATGGAAGTGCATGCAAAAGGTCCGAAGAAAGGGTGAAATGTTGACTCCACTGGCCTCGACTCTGCAAGAAGAAGTAATTCCTCAAAAAAGGAAATAAGACCACGAAAGGAAAGCCTGGCGCACCGTCGGCACACCGATACAAACTGGGGTATGGGTGCCACACGTGTGCCACAGATGCGCCACATGGAATTGTACCGCTTGCACGCCATAAATTTGCCGCTTGCACGCTGTACTCACGCCATTTCGCTTCAGGCGTTTGACGTGCAAGCAGTGTGATAACGGCGGGCAAGTTGCACGCCATTTCCATTCCGCGGGCATTTTTGAGCGCCACCAGCTTGCCAAATGGACTTTGCACACCGATAGGGTACCGCTTGCACGCCAACTTTCGTCAGGGTAGTGCATTCATAGTGGGAATTCTCCATAACCAAGGGGATCTTTTTTACTACTTGAACATTTTCAAATAACTACTCACTGTACCTTATGATTCTAATAAACAAAAGGGAATTGCTCACCGTTATGTACAACTTTTTCAATTGTAAGCACTTTTGTAAAAGCTGTTTCAGCCAATGTCGCACCAGCTCGTCGTCTTCAATACTGTACACATCCAAGTGACAGCTATTCAGCACAAGTTCCTAAAATTGAAAACTGATTATTTTCTTTGTCTCTCTTTGTCATGGACGATCCCTCCTGGCACTAGCCTGAAGACGTCCAGATTTGTCATCTGGAACTCGTCGCCTACTGCTCAGGACCTCTGCGGAACATGTCATAAGCAAGCATTGAATCTGTATTTTCACTCTTGAATAAAGGTGCACGCTCTTGAGGCGTAAAATTTTTTTAAATTTTATGTATACACTGGTAAATTAAAGCTAATTATTAATTAAACTTAATAATAATAATGATTACCTCCAATGTTTCCGATATGTTCTCAAATTGCTCCAATGCCCGTAGAGTAATTATCATACGATTGACAATTAGCCTGAAATTGGGAATTCGTTCTGATGAGGATGAGAGGCGACTTTTGGCTTAGGCTTAGGCATAGCAGCGCAAAGTGTTCGCCGCCCCCTGTGGAGGATTTTTTTTGGCGGCAGAGCGAATTTTAACGGTGACTGCGTTAAAGGGAGAGGCCCACGAGAAAAAAGGTTTCCTCAGTTTACTTGCAAAGAATGTCCGGAATTTCAGAAATATTACTGTAAAAACCGCATTTCTTTAGGCCTAGAACTCGCGGAGTTATTCCTCGGCAAACTGTTCGGCCAGGTACCGTAGCCATAATCAATTTTTTCGCTTTTAAGGTATTAAAGTATTGGAAAAGCTTTGTTATAATGGTAGGAATGTTCTGCATTCATCTAACACTAATTGTGTAGGGAAAGAATGCTAATGGGTGGATATAAACCGTAAAAACGTATTTAAACCTTTCTGACTACGGTAACTGGCTGAACTGTTTGCCGTGAAATATCTCTGCGAGTTCTAGGCGTAAAGAAATGCGGTTTTCACAGTAATATTTCTGAAATTCCGGACATTCTGTTCAAGTAAATTAAGAAACACCTTTTTCTCGTGGGCCTCTCCCTTTAAAAGCCGTACATAGCGATCGTTATATTATTTGTTTCAAAAAACTAGGACAAATCTATTAAAAAAACTCATAAGTTACTGTACCGTTTCAATCTAGGTTGCGCGGCAACAATGATCATATGCCGCCGATTCAAGTGCACATTACTGGGGAAGATGTTGTGAGCCGCACTGGCGCCGCTTTTTCGGCCAAACGAGAAACTGCGTACCGCGGTGCCGCATCGTTCTGAAGCAGGGAAGAAAGTTAGAATGAATCACAATTAAAGATTTGAAAGAGCAGTTGCACATCATACGATTTATAAACTTAGTGTTATACCTTACACTTTACAACTTTAAATCTCAAACTACAAACTCCAATCACCTAGCACATTCTGTATATGGCCCTCGCTCGTCGAAGCCGTCTGTAGCTCCTCTCCTCCAAAGTCCACCTCTTTCCAGTGTCTCTGATGGTCTGCCACTCTCCGTCTCCACTCCTTGCACACACTCTCACAGAGTGTCTGCTCCCTTACAGTAAGAAAGGAGAATATGTGTCGCCACACATCCTCCATTCCACTGTGTTACCCTAAAAGATGGATGTTAAAATATACGGTAACTTCTGGAGACACACCGATTACATACGTATGGCCGATGTATGAATGGAGAGAACAATTTTGAAAAGAATCAACGATCTTGAACTTGATAAGGTGACAAAATTTTTTTGAGTTGATGGGACATAAGCCATAGTGGTGTCGTGGTTTGGAAAAAAAACACCGTTTTCAAGTAACGGTAAAAGAACGGCGCCTAGATAAAACAGATCTTGTAACTAGGAAATCCGCCTTTATTTGCGCGAGAAATACAGAAACTTCCAAGATACCGAGCACACAGAATGTTAGTTTGTTTCCAGGCGTGACAGTGAGAGATAGGTTGGATGATACCTTTGATGAGCGCACTCAATAGTCTTGCCGTGGTTTGGAGTTTTGCAATATCAAAGCAAGTGGACCAAATATTAGTGCTACAAGGTGACCACAGGTAGGCAACAGCTGACATATCTTACAACGGGACTCGCGCACTGATAAATAGTCAATCCGAATAACAGAATTTGCATAGGAAAAGAGGGCAGAGAGGAAGGGAGGAGGAGATACAGAGAGAGAGAAAGTAAAAGGAGAGAAGGGAAAAGTAAAGAGAGAAAGAAAGAGAGAGACAGAGAGAGAGAGAGTAAGAGAGAAAAATGATAGAAGTAATGAAGAAACTAATACCGTCCTCTTGATGACCCTCTATTGAGCAAAAAGACGGTTAGTATAAAACACACAATGGCCACTCACTTTGCTCACGCTCTCTCTTTCTTGATCTGTTTATCTTTAACTTTTTTCAAGCTTTCCATGCACCATGCTCTCTCTCTCTCTCTCTTTCTCCCTCTTCATGCTAACAGAATAGCATTGGAATACGGGAAAACCAGGTTACTTTGCATAATTCAAGAGGTTGAAAGTTAAAAAAAATGGGAAACATATGTACCAGTTTATTATGTTTTATTGATTTAGTATGTGTATTTTATAACACAAACTGCACGTTACATTGCTTTCTTTGATTGTCTTTGTGCGTAATAAATTATTATTATTCCCATCACATAGTTAAAGCGACATAGCAGCTTGTTTTTAAACGTTTGCACACAACACATGGATATGCTGTTGCCCACCATACGCTTCCAAAACCGGCTGTTATTCCGCGCTAACAATAAAAATGGACATGCAGAAATTATGGGACACGGTATGATGGCAGTAAAATTTAGAAGGATTGCTCAAGATCTCGGATCGCGCCAATGCCGCTCTACGCTGGCGGTTGATTGGCACATGGTATTTTTCTCATTCTTGAATTAGGTCGCAACAATAATAAATAAAATAAGCCAGTAAATAGGAATTTTCTTTCAGAAAAGAAAAAATTCTTACACTATTTTATCACTAATTAACGTGGTATGTAAAATGTTTCATCACTACTGTATATGTTTGTGAATGTATTGCATTCTTGAGATTTAGAACTTTTTATTTTATAGAGATGTAAGGCACATATATCTAATCCATCATCCAATACAGCAGCAGATCCGTATTTTCTTGAATTAACAATTGTTAGCACTCTGATCAACACAAGATGATGGAATATGATAGCGATAACAAATGAAGAGCCTAACTTTGACGGTTCATGGGGTTAGAAAAGCATTGAGCTATTCCTGCATATAAAGCTGTATAACAGCCGTTTTTTCAAACGTATGTTGGACAACCGCAGCAGTTTATGCTAATGAGTATAATTAGACAAAGAAGCGTAGTTATTTGCATACAACATATGGGCACACAGTAGCCCAATACGTTTCAATAACCAACTGTTATGTCGCTCTAACAATAAGGTTGAAAATGAACGCGAACGACCTTAGCGCTTCACAGTAGGCAAGAATACTGTGAGGTACAGGGCAACATCGGCTGTGAACGTTTAAATGGCTTACTTGCACCTCAGGCAAGGGATATACTGCTGTATCAGTAAAAACCCTCCATAGTACAAAAACACACCTCAACGACACAAAGTGGAACCGTTCGTTTACAAAATTAGCTTAATTGTAATGCAAGTGGAAGCTGCCTAAGCCATCCTAGGTAAAAAACAATCACATGGAGAGAAAGAAAAAGAGAGAGAGAGAGAGAGAGAAAGGGAAAAAGAAAGAGAAAGAGAGGCGGAGAAAGGGAAGAGAGAGACAGACAGAGAGAGAGAGACAGAAAGACAGAGAGACAGAGAGAGAGAGAGAGAGAGAGAGAGAGAGAGAGAGAGAGAGAGAGAGGGAGAAAGAGAGAAAGGGAAAAAGAAAGAGAAATATAGAGAGGATAAAAATGCTGACCATGCATGAGCCAACGAAAGAAAATTATATGCAAAAAAACGAAAACAACATCCCTTGCAATAAATGTTCCCAGTACCAAACTCACGAAAATGCTAACAATAAAACAAGAGTTAGACCCAATACTCAAAAGGAAGTTAATAAAAAAGAAAAAAGAATAAGGTGCTAAAAGATAAGCTTATGGTTAAGGGTAAGTAAATTCTATAAAAGGAAAAAAAGGTGTTTTGTGTGTGGGTATGTTTGTTTGCCGTGCGCAAGGGGATATATGGTGGATGGGCTCTCTTTCCCGTATATGGCTAATATCCATAGAAACCCGATAGGCTGCGGGGTCCACACAGGGAATTAACATATTAGCATACATAACTAGTAAATATAAATGTAAACAAATGAGGAATAAGTCTCATGTGAAATATAAAATAAGAACTAAAGCGGTATAACAGCCGATTTATGGAAATTACGTTGGTCGCCCATGTAGCGTATGGCATGCAAATGAATATAATTGGACTAAAAACTCGCGCAGTTTTGCGCAGCGATTTGCATACACTACATGTGGCTACATCACCCAGCATATGCTTCAGAAGCCGGCTGTTATGCTGCTTTGAAATAACAGTGAATAAAATAGAGAAAGATCCGAAGTCACTATTTGTAGAGCAATTAAGAAAGAATTCTGCGCATCAAACATCGAAGTATTAGCTACTTTTTATAAAATAATGTATAAAAATTTGGAATTTTTTTTCATTTATGTCTACCCTACGGACTTTAATTATAGTGAATTTAATTATAGTGAAAACTTTAATTATAGTGAATTTCTTCATTTTTTTTATCAATTTTTATCGAAAAGATTTCAGGAAAAAAAACTGAGGCGGAAACTCGTTGAGGAAACAATGGAAAATATGCTCTTGTGATTTCAAGCACAACTATTCTATCACTAGTCATATTACAACAAAAATTGAGAGAGAGGGAGAGGGAGAGGGAGAGAGAGAGAGTGAGAGAGGGAAAATTTAAGGAGAGAGACATAAAGAGAGAGAAAGAGAGAGAAAGACAGAGAGATTTTTGAGCAAGTGATAATAATATGAGAGAGAAAGTAGGAGAAAGTGCACCTTATGATTTTTATTCGCGGTCAGTAATATGTTTTGCTTTGGAACCGCGACATATATACACCATATACCTGGTTCAAGTTGTTTGGCGTAAGTGCCCTGAATTGGTAAGTTAATATTTCAAAGATAATTATAATTAATAATAATAATTTATTACGCACAAAGATAATCAAAGAAAGCAATGTAACGTGCAGTTTGTGTTATAAAATACACATACTAAATCAATAAAACATAATAAAGTGGTAGTAAAATAAACACGCAAATTCGAAGTAAATCAACAGGAGTTTGTAACGTTTTCTTCAATCATAAGGGAAGTTCTATGGACAAATGAATGTTTCCGAACATTTCTTGATGCCCTATTAATAACAATCCTAGAACTACCTCTACGAGAAGAATAGTTGCACGATCTAAATTTAAACATACGTTGTAAAGGTAAACCACATTTACCAGCTAGTATTTTCCTAAGCATTCTGGCATCTGCTCTCTTTCTACGATTCTCTATCAAATTGGCTTGAGCTCATAATTATATTAATTATGGTATGAACTCATGATCAGAAATATCTTCATAGATTGTTATTCTAGAGAGAAAACGAGTTTTCTTTCTTTCTTTCAGAAATGCCAAAAAGCGTATAATCGGTTTTTTTCGTTGGCAGGAGCTCAAGCCAATTTGATGCAGATGTGCGTAATAGTATAAGAGGCATGTGGTCGAGGGGCATCAAATTTTAAAAGCCGAACAAGAGGCCGTCCGTACTCCTCGAAACAACAACGAACATCACAAGACACCCACTGACATCCTGAAAATGTCACAAAGACTTCCAAAACACTTAGAAACGCCTACAGTTCGGTACGACATACCCATTAGAAGTAAGTCCTAGTTAACTTAAAGGGACAGGCCCATCAAAGTAAACCTATATTTACGAAACGTTCATAATGTATATAAAGCATTTTTATTACAATATATACAAACCAAATTTCACCTACTTTTGCCCTCGAGGACTTTTTCCGATGTGCTCATCATCATATGTATACCATAAAGCTGCAGACTTCCAAGGTGTATATGCAAATCTAGCTCGCATTTTAATTTCTTGTTAAATTTGCGTAGATAGCTTCGATCTCTGCAGTTTTACGGTATACATATGATGATGAGCACATCGGAAAAAGTCCTCGAGGGCGAAAGTAGGTGAAATTGGGTTTGTATATATTGTAATAAAAATGCTCTATACACATTATGAATACGTCGTAAATATAGGTTTACTTTGATGGGCCTGTCCCTTTAACTCAAAAGAAACATATATACAGAAATCTTAAAATTAAAAGTAATAAGTGGAGTGCCGCAGTTTGTGTAATTCTAAAAAGCGTTCAGCCTAACCTTTCCCCTTTCTCCCAACCTCTCTGTGTACTCAAATGTTCTGCTGGCAAACAGTATTCTGAGGCGGGTGGTGTTACTACAAATAATGAAGTGGGGTCGCTGGCCAGGCTAGCCCGCCCTCTGCCCCTGTCAGAACGCGCGGGCACCCCGGATGGCAGATTAGTCTGTGAGTTGACACCCTCGCGGGTTATATTTGCATTTCGGAAGCTAGAACATTCGCTAAGTAGCAAATGAAAAGAGTAACTGGTTAAGATAGCGAAAGGTAGCTAGCTTAGTCACTGGCAAGTTTGAACTTTTATTCTATGTTTTCGAACTCGCAGACGCACGTGTAGCTAGCCGCGCTTTAGTTTAGTGAACGCGGCGCGTAGTTATCCGCGCAGAATAAGTACCGTGAACATGGATAGACTTATAATATGCACTTGTGGGCTCAGTAAGCCAGTAATACATTGTAGCAGCCGCGGTGAGAGTTAAACAAGGAAACAAACATGTACTAACCTAACGCCTAACGCCTAACGCGAAAGCCTAACGTCATGCCTAACGCCTGAGGAAACCCTTTGACAATAAAGCTGACGTCAAAATGTGTACTTGGTTGTTGCAAAGCACAATACGCAGAGTCTTACGGCAATACACGAAGCAAGAAGCTCAAAGGTCAGTTGAAGCGAAATACCGGCCGGTTTTTGAAACGCACCGCGGACAAATGAATTCTTACGTATTTATGCTAACAATAATTTCTCTGTTTTACTATTATTTGTTTATTTAGCTGCATAAGAATGATGATGTACTCGATGCATTTCAAAAACTGGCCGATTTTTCGTTTTAAATAACTAGCTGATGATATTTTCTGATTATTGTTCGAATCAAAACAAAAAGATTATTGTAGTATCTGGAACTAAAAATATAAGAGAAATGGAATTTGATTTTCTCTTGACATTTTTTGTT
Source organism: Pelodera strongyloides (assembly GCA_036852015.1). Lineage (NCBI taxonomy): Eukaryota > Metazoa > Nematoda > Chromadorea > Rhabditida > Rhabditidae > Pelodera > Pelodera strongyloides. The sequence continues at coordinate 199,148 of JAANDG010000103.1, forward strand.
GTCACGATTATTTCTTGCTCACATCAAGACCAGCGCCAACGACTTCTGACTAATCACAACAAATAACAAAGAGGGGGAAACGGTTGAAGTGAAATCATATACGCAACATGTGTATAAAGGGCAGCCATCCTTGTAAACACCTTAGGTCGATGACGTGCACGAATGTGGCCGAACGCCTAAACCTAGTCAGAGTGTGCAGCCTGGTTGCCATGGGTGGGCCAGGGAACACAAGAACATTCTTCTAACGCACAATTGGCGAGCTCATCGCGCACGAACCATCAAGACGTATAGGGTGGGGGTGACTAGTCCAAAGTGCGCGGCAGAGCCGCTTAGTTTGCCATGAATGCGTCAGAATCGCGCGAACGGGAAATGCAAGCAAATTTAGCTCCCGGGGCGCGCCGACAATTTCAATGAAGTAGGTCACCTAGGTGCCGGTGGCTTAATTAGAGGCTTTATGTATGTTAAACATTGGCAATCATAAAGTTGGCAATCTAAATTTACGCATCGTACAGCTCCAGTAACCACAAACTAATAAAATATGCAAAGGTGCCAATGGCAGCATTAGTGCGCGCATTGTGCATGCACTGTTAACAAGTGGTGTCTTCATCAACACGGGACAATATTTGCCATCTCAACCCCGGGCGCGCATGAGACAATGCAAACGAACTTGGGCGCGCACCCGGGCGCGCCAAGAAGCCAATTGTCAGGGAGCTTGTTGTCACAATACAGAGACAATTGCAATACAATTACACAAAAGAAAGAACAACGAAATGATAAGTGACGTCTTGCGCGTGATGATTTATTGTACGTCACAGCTAACGTAAAGATGTGTGCCGAAGAGTAGGTGTCGCATGAAATTGGGACCACAGAAAAACCGTCCTCGGCCGGTCACCAAATGGTTCTAGCACAAAAAATGGCGTCGTCAACCGTTGATAACTGCTGCAAGGGAAGGAGAGGCAAAAAATCTGTCACCACCCTCACTACATACGTTTCAATCAGCTCTGGATTGTTCGCCCATATGTAGGCAGAGGCGGGCAACGCTTTTTATTCAACAAAGCAGTTCGAAATCACTTTTCTTTGTATTTCAAAATGTAAAACGGTTTTTGTAAATTGTAAACGCGCAAAGAAAGGCAATACGAATAATCATAATTTTTTACGCTTCAAGAGCGTGCACCTTATTCAAGGGTGAAAACACAGTTTCAATTTGCTTATGACATGTTCCGCAGGGTCCTGAGCAGTAGGCGACGAGTTCCAGATGACCAATTGCTCGACGTCTTCGAGCTATTCATTGTGACCAGCCAGCTACTCGGTGTGCTGAACTTACCTATTTAGTACTCTTGAGAGATAACTTTAGAGTCGAGTAGGGATAACTTTAAGAAATAAAGAACATACAGGTATTGCTGGATTCACTTTGAGTTTAGCAGTATTGTACCTACTTTGGGAAATTTTCATATGAAGAAATTCCTATGTATCCTATGCAAATTTTTGGTACCCGTCCGATGCTTCCGGCACCAAACTAACTATGATACATAGGATATTCGTATCATATGCAAATTTCACAAAGTAGGTACAATACGGCTTTAACTTTCGGGGGTATCACGTCTAGTTTCTTGTTTTCTCTTCGAGTTTCGCTTTTCTGCTTAGAGCTTCCTCATACCTACCCACCCGCTAATCTTCAAGTCCCTGTTCTTCAATTTTCTTTCTTGTTAACTTTAGTTCGATTTTAACTAATTACTAATACCAGGCTTTGAAAGGGCAGACTAATTCAATGAAACCTTAGAAAAAGAAAAAATTGTCACGGGTTGGCTTGAGTTCTTCAAAACTCATCTTCGAGGTACTTTGGTTTTTGTAAGATTTTTTTCTGGAACCGATTGGAAAGTAGGGACTTCTTTGTTGATTAAAGGATGTGTGATTTCAACAGAAAAGAGAAGTACTTTATAAATTTCGTAATTTCAAAATGAAAGATCAGAATAAAATTGAAAGTGTCCCGTGACAACGCTTGTTTGTTTGATGTTCTCTTATAGAATTGAGAATGTAGAAATGTAGTCAAAAGCGATGTAACTTATTCTTGATCTTGATTTGATTTATTTTGCAATACGTGTTAGCAATGAGCACTGAATTGAATTGCTATTTTACACAGAAATAGTAACAAAATATCTTATTATGGAGCACCTCCAACTCACCAACTTTTTTGCCTCTTCCAATTTCTCTGTTGATTATCGACCGCATCGCGCACAAAATTGCGCGTTGCGTCACAGTCACAAAAATCGCGGGAGTTTAAAATCCGACGCTTTGGGGTTCATCCAAATAACATGCTTCTCTTGCACACGTAAATTCGGGTATCGTTTTAAACAATCAAAGGCAACATAGACCAAAGTAAGTCACTCAAAAAATGGCTTCATCAGAGTTCAATCGCCTGAATGTCTTGTGAAATTTTGACGAATTAACATTACACTTTCAAAGCTGAAGACCTACATTACTTTAAAGTGGGCGGGATTAAAACAATGTACCTTTCCGTATTATTATACTTCTAATTAGTAAAGAGTACTGTGACTCGAAACCCGATATTCATTAAACTAAACGATGAACTACCTTATTACCTTCACTTTAGGAATTTATTTGCAATTCATTGGAAAACTTAATGGACAGGTAAGAAATTCGGAAGATGTTTCACCATACTGTATTTTTCACTTATTGCTATTTTTATGGCAGTTTTCAAGTACTGTAGCCCGTTTGCATTTACTGTGGTTTTTTTTACACTTTTGTCGTTTTTGACTTGTTTCTACAAGTACTCCTGTATGCAATGCAGGTTTCAAAGCTTACGACTTGTGCCGCAGAGGGGCTGAGCATCATCGTTAGATGACAAATTGCTTGACGTCTTCGGGCTAGAGCCAGGAGTATTTCAAGATATTCCAAAATAATTCTTTCATATGAATTTCAGGGTGTGAATACCTCAACGCCACGAAGAGGAAACCTCGCAAACGCCACGCGCATGGTACGCGTTGGAATGATGGGTGTGTGATCTGAGGCCATATTCACCACTCCGATTCCCTCGGGGAAATAGTCCCTGGGGACAGAAAATAGCATTCTAATGTGAGACACGCAGAGAAAAGGACGGGGAATTCCCCATGGGGAATTGAGTGGTGAATACGGCCTCTGGAATGGAAGTTTTTTGAAAATGCGCTTGTCCAAAATAGGTTTAATCAATATAGATTGACTACCCTGCTTATTGTCGGAGCTTTACTGTGAAAGCAAATTGACGGGCCGATTTTGAAACGCATCGTGGACAACTGAATTCTCACGTATTTACGCTAATTTGCTCGAATTAGCTCGATTTTTTATTCTAATTTAAGCTCATTTGCATAAGCTGCATAAGAATGCTGGTGTACTCGATGTGTTTCAAAAACCGGCCGGTATTGCGATGTAACACGCCAACATTGCACCAGTTCGTTTATTATACTCTTCGGGAGGGCGTCCACTAAGAATCGTTTCCTATTTGAAGTCAGCTTCTTTCACAACTAAAAGACCAGAAAAATCGGTGAAAATTTGGTATGAAATAATACAAGAATCTCAAACTATTTACATATATACTTGAGACGGCTACGACACCGGAGGCGTCTTTCCATACTTACGAAATGTTTGTAAGTAGTGAACATCAAATGTCTGTAAGTAGATGAACATCTTTATGAATGAAGACATGCATCGTTCTTTTACATGTCATTATTCTAATATTCTTGAGAGGCGGCACTCTTTTATATCTGAAGCGGAACAATTTATTCGATTATACTTCCGTAGCGGAGTGCTAGCGCACACTACAGTCACCCTTTTATATAATGCGATTATCTCGACCGTCATGTTCATGTTCCATTAATTTAGTGACCGAAGTGCGTCAGAACGAAATTGGCTTCTCGACGACAGGGGGTGCCATTCCCTTGGTAATTGATCAAATTAGAGATGAAAACCTGCTGGATGACTTCAACTTTGAGTAGGTTATGGTATTTCGAAGAGTCTTGTTTAGTATGCAAATGTACTTGGACTAAATTTGCTAACAGCTATGTTCCTCATTCGCAGTTTAGCGGTCATCGTAATCCCACGTTTCCTCCCAAACAAGCGGGAAAAGCGGGATTCCGTCCTTATTGCGAGCGCTAATTAGGGGCCTTGCCGCTAACACAAGGCCTTGCCTAATGTTTTATTGCGGGACATGATTGGCTAATCTGTTAGGAAACATGCGACTTTTCTTATTTTGTGGGATTGGGTGCTAGCCTGCCAGGAAACGCGGGATTTATTTTTGTTTCGCGGGAAACGTGCAGCAGAAGAACAGAGATGATGCTTTTTCATTGTTTGCAAGGTTGGCAAATTGCCAAATCCCGAACTTAGTTGTTGTTGGTGAAATCCATCAAAAATCGTGTTGCAGGGCACTTCAGTCGTAAATTTACTTGACCTAAGAATCTTTTTGATGGTCAAAAATTTATGCCAGAACTCAATGTTGGTGAAAGTGGCCTCTGTATTGCAGTTGTTTTATGAGCCCTAGGTTTTATGAGCGGTTCAAGCGTTGGTGTATTTTAGCGGCGTCAATTATGTATAATTGTTCACTCAGGTTTTACTTAAACTACACCGACTGCGACGAAGCAAAAGCTGCAGCGAGTGCAGCATATTTAATCATAGACGCTAAGGTGGATGTTATAATCGGACCGCCGTGTACTACTTGTAAGTGGTGTATATAATGTCTTGTAGAAAATTCAGTGTTTTCCACCATACGTCACTAAAGGTATAGTATCGAACATTTTTTGGAGAAATACCTGCCGGTTTTTGAAACGCATTGCGGGCACCTGCTTTCTCATGCAGCATATGCAAATGACCAGAAATTAGATTGAAAACTACTAGACCCACTTTGCATAAATGCATAGGAATGCAAGTACTTGACATGCGTTTCAAAAACCGGTCGGTATTTCGCTTTAAATTATTTCCAGCCGCGATACCGGTAGCCATGCTCGGTACCTATTACCAAGCTCTTCAAGTTACCTGGGGATATTCTGTCTCGCAAGCCTTCTCCAACAATGAACGATTTCCCTTCGTGAGCGCATTGTCTGCAAACACTTTACAGTAAGTCCTACTTCCTAATAGGGTTTCCATGTGTGCGACGCGCACTTGCGAAAATGACAAAAGCCTGTCCATGTTCGGGTCAATGTAAATGACATGGTCCCGCAGCGATTTTGAATCTTGTACGGACCACTTCATAATAGTACGGATCTATTTCAAATAGCACGGGTCTGGGACACTTTTGCTGCAGGACCATGTCATTTATGTCATTCGCATGGGTCACGGTAGGCAATTGACATTCATGTAAAATGGCCCGAACATGGACAGGCATTTGACATCTTCGCATGTGCGATTCGCGATTCGCGAACATGGAAACCCTTTTAGTGTCAAGAAATAACACTTGCCAACCACAAGATTTTGTGTGATTCCGTTGCTTATAGACTTGATCACATCTATTTAAAGCGAAATACCGGTCGGTTTCGAGTACATCGAGTACACCACCATTCTTATGCAGCTTAAACAAATGAGCATAAATAGAATCAAAAATTGAGCTAATGTCGAGTAAATTAGCATAAAAACGTAAGAATTCAGTTGTCCACGATGCGTTTCAAAAACAGGCCGGTATTTCGCTTTAAATTCGCGTTTTAAACCTTGGGTGATAACGTATTTATGTATGAAAATGATCAATAGCTAGGGTATAATAGATAGAATCTTCGAGCTTATACGACTCCCGGTAAGGCAGATTGGGCAGATGTAGACCAAATCTTTATGTCAACGTTTCGCCTTTCGGCATCTTCAGGACAAAGGAATAAATACCTAGGGTTTTGTCTACTCTGAATATTTCACTCCGCATTCAAAAGATTCTATGTTTAGGTACGTCATTTTCCATCAACTATTGATTTTCGATAATTCTAATGCGGAAATTACATTAGCAGTACTAGGATTCCTTTGGGATTAAAATTAATCTGCTAAAGAATTAAAGAAACTTCTTCGAAGATTTTTTAATTAAAGGGAAAACGTTGTTCTTTTTTTGAAAACCATTAATTAGTGTTATGTATCATAAAATTGAATAATAAGGTTAGATCCTTGATCCGAATTATCATATACAACTGGTACGCAACTCTGTTTCCCGGAGCCGTAACTATCTCAGGTTTTTTGCTCTAGTTCTTACACCACGGAATTACAGTTCGAAACACAGTAGAGTGCAGTTCAGTACAGTTCACGAGACAACTCAAAATTTAAAGCGGTGTAACAGCCTATTTTTGGAACATATGTTAGCTACCTTATCCCTGTTTATGTATTGCATGTAAGTGTAGTATATTCTTGTCGACTGTTCAGCCTAACCATTGAATACACGTGAATATAAGTGCCCTGTATATGTTTCACAAACCACGTACAATACTACTTTAACAACTTTTATATTCACACAACTTTTCCACTTCTTAGGCTCGGTTTCTCTCTCGTCGAGATATTGGACCTGTATAGCTGGAACAACTTTGCTATTGTGTACGTGGGTGACTCCCTTGGTTACTGCGATAACCTGGTCAGCGACGTTGAGGTAACTCAAGTATCAAGCGGTATGACACCTGGTTATATGTAGTTCCGTTCTGTTCTGAAAGGTGCACACACATGAACATTTTCGGATTCTCCCCTCAAAGTGAAACATAAACTTTCTGATTTTCACAAGAAGTAAAAACTTAAATATTCCAGACTGCAATCCAAGACCCCACGACATTATTGGCATCCGTATCTTTTAAAGTTCGCATTGCCGCGTCGGCTACTCAGAGTGACTTCAATACACAGCTGCTGAGAGTGAAGTCTCGTGCAAGGAGTAGGTTTCTCATCAGGTTTTCTTTCCTACTCATAAAGTGTTCAACATCGACATATTCCAAATGACAAATTGCTCAACGTCCGGCCCTATCCCGAAGATGCTGAGCAATTTGTCATCTGGAACTCGTCGACTAATGCTCAGGACCAATGCGCAACAAGTTATACGCTTTGAAACTTTGTATGAACCACCCTTGCATAAAGGAGCGCGCTCTTGTGACCCAAAAGATTTATTATTATTATTTTTTTTTGATCATGAACGATTGAAAAAAACATTATTTGGAAAAAAACATTGCGAGGCGGCTTTGTACAAAGGGCGCGAACCTGCGCTTAGAAAAGGTGTGCAAGTCTGCTTATGCTTAGCGAAGCCATGACGCACTTGTGGCGCTCTTTTGATTCTGCACCACTTCGAGACGTATTACTCTGGTGTTCTTGTGTTGTACTTTGTAGTTCGTAGTACGTACTTTGGTATTTCCCTCATTTTAGTAATCGTCAGCTGTATGCCCGATAATATATCCAACCGTCGTCTGCTCATTGCGATGAACGAAAATGAGATGATGTCAAATGAATATGTCTACATTATGTTGGAAATGAAGGGCTTCGGTTTCGGGCAGGTCGGCTACTCGGATAAGGAAGTCCGTGAGTGGTCTCTTTACATTCGTAGTTTGTATTTCAGATTGTCATTTGCTACTTTCCGTACTTCGAAAGCCCGATGTAGGACTGCCTGCTGAGTCCTATTCTTTGGAGCTACGGAACGAGAGTGCGTAGCTCAAAAGAAAAAACGTTACGTCGCCCAACAATAACCCTAGCGTCTCAGTCCATCTTGGATGTAGTGTCTTAGCCTTACTATAAGCTTTTTCCTCGTGTTTCAACCACTTACGTAAAACCAACAATCAGGAGAGAAATTGCGCTAAATAAGGATTGTTTTAGTTGACATTTTAGTTGACAATGGCTACACTGCAATATGGATCGATACCATTGATAACAACGCTGATGGCAAGGATGACTTGGCGAGGCAGGCAGCCAATCGAGTATTCGTTGTAGGTTATTTTTCTATCAATAAGCTGACTGGCTATAGCTATAAGCTACACGTCCGAAAGTAAAACTTGGCATAGAATTCTTGGAGCTCAGGCCCATGTCCATGTCATGTGTGTTCTTTTACGGCAGAGGCAGAGATACAGGTATGTAGTCTAAAAATTTACGATCCGCATTTCTTCTGACTAATACAGTAATTCAGCTCGGCGCTAGAAACGACATTACGGTGGATATGGCTACGACAAGAGATGAAATATTCGAGCGGGTTCGTTTCAAATAAAGAAAAAATATGTTTTGTGTGAAAACTAGTTTGCATCGTACTGACGTTTGTCAGCATTATTACATAGCACTCAAGAATGGGAATTTGTTACATTGGTGAGACGTTGTACTGTACCGAGAAACACACCATAGTCAAAATTCGAGCCGTCACTGTTGATTAGCAAGCGAAAAGACAAATTAGGCTTACTGATAGGATACCATCAAAGCGGCATAACATCCTTTTTTTGAAACGTGTTTTGGACGCTCTATTACCGTGTAGAGCATGAAAATAACTGCGCGAAATCTAAATGTCTTAGTTTTGCAGCTGTCCTACATTATCTCAAGGCAGTTTTTATACCCCTTTAAATAATATTTTAAAGATATATTTGATGAAAACGTTCCAGATTCGCGATTGGCCATTCTACTGTAACACAACGGACTGTTTGCAGAATGCGGACCGTTACCCAGGGGTACTTTATTGTGAAACGATAGAACAAAACGATATAATCCATTTCCATATGTTGCAATGAAGATAATTATATTAAAAAAGTGCAGGTAATGTAGACCGCTTTGGCAGTCGTTCTGCGCGGCGAAGCCGCATTACTTCACTACGTGAAAAGTAATATACATATTTAGGTCGGCTCATTTACGACGCAACTTTACGACGCGTTTTACTACTTCGCTCTCGCATTGAATAAGACGACGGAGGCGAGTCCGGAAAGTATAGACATTAACAAGACAATGTATATGCAACTACGGTCGGATATCAAGTTTTTCGGTAGGGATTATAATGTTTTGACTTTTAGACTTTTAGTAATTTGGAGATACATTTAGAGAGAGAGAGAGAGCGAGAGAGAGAGAGAGAGGGAAGAAGAGGAATTCAAAAAAAGAGAAAGGGCGGGAGAGACGGAGAGAGAGGGAGAGAATACTCCCTAAACCATAGAATAAACAAAATTCAAGATAGAATAAACAAAATTCAAAAAATTTTAAACAAAATAACTAACGCACATCCATCATGGCACCACCTGCCGCACAAACAAAGGTGCCCAATAAAGCAATATTTTTCAGGCTGGTCAGGCAACGTGGAAATTAACCAAAATGGAACCCGTATACCTCAATTCTTCCTATTCGGAATAGACTCACAATATAAACAACAAGTATATGTGAACCTCACTTACGCCGGCATGGCTAACTATATGGTTGGTTGCTTGGCGTATTTTGAACATTCAGTAATCATACATATGCTGAGAACAGAATTCACATTCACCACTCATTCCCACCGAAGGGGAAATACTGTCGTTTTCCCTGTGGTTTTCAAGCTCAAAAGCGATTTTCTGTTCCGAGCGAATAGTTCCCCGGGGGGATATGGAATCAGAGACCGTATTCACCACTCAAGCCATGGGGAATTCCCCGTCTTTTTCCCTGCGTGTCTCACATTAGAATGCTATTTTCTGTCCCCAGGGACTATTTTGCCGAGGGAATTGGAGTGGTGAATATGGACTCAGATGACATTGTGGATGACAATCAGGTGACAACGCAACGTAATAACAAGGATCCTAATGGAGGCACAAGAAAGCTGAGCTAGATAAACAGCGGTGATTTGTGGATAAGGCTGATGTTAGTGCGGCTTTTGCTAAAACGATAGTTGACAAAATATACCCTCCTTTTAGATTGCTACTCCAACATACACCAATGAGTACACGACCGTTTGGCAACCGTGGGGAGGCGTACGTCCTAGGGCGAGGCCAGCTTGCGGGTATTTTTTTTATGTTTTTTTCTTGTGTTTCTTCAAAAAAAGCTAATAATACCAAAGAAAGCGTCTAGAAAAAAAGCGCTGTCATATATCACCTTCGCAACTTGCACAAGCTTTGTTTATGTTGCTGAAGTCTTGAGTAAGGGCCTTTGAGAACTAAAAGGTGTCTATGAAGAATGTAAGGTATCTTATACATAAATCGTACGGTATCTAAGGTATCACTAATTGGGGGGGGGGGTGCTCTGCACCGTTTTCGTGGATTGGGTTTCTATGTATAAAGGGGACCACAATATCTTTTATCTGGTTATAGATACGCCGGCGACATGTGCCCACAAACTGTTTGGGAGGCAAGCGGCGCCTATATAATTGCTGGAATCTGTGTGGCTTTCGTGCTATTCGTCTTCTTCATTTTTATAATTATCTATGTTATCAGGTAGGAGGCTTTTTAAACCGGTATGACCTAACAGGTGGTTTGTGCAACGTGTAATAGACAACTGCATCCCAAAAGTGTGCCAAATTGTTTTCCATACTGCGCTCTTGCGAGCAGAAGGGCACAGATCAAGTGTACGTTTCAAAAACGACGTGTCATGATGCTTTATGCGCAGATTAGTGTTCGTTTCAAAAACCAGGGGTCATAATGTTTTATACACAGATTGGGGTACGTTTCAAAAACCACGTGTCATAGTGCTTTATCCTTTATGCACAGATTCGTGTTCGTTTCAAAAACCACGTGTCATAATGCTTTAAAGTCTAAAGAGTACCGTATGAGAGCGGAAATATATAATTCCAAGTTTAGAGCACGGCAAAAGGAAACTGAGCGTCTCAACGCCGAGTGGCAAGTACCATTCTCTATGTTGCAGAGACCAGACAGCAAGGTACTGTAACACTTTCTTTACCTCTAAGGTACTGTAGCACTTTGTTCACCTCTAAGGCACTGTATCACTTCGTTTACCTCACTTCCTGATAATTTGACGAAGAACAGCGTTCCTGGTCCGCACCCAACTCGAAAATGTGTCGGCAGCGGCGCAATACGCTTCCGTTACGCAGTGTTGGGAGCGCGGAAGAAGCGCCACAAGTGTGCCACGCTCCCGACATGTTTAACACTCACTCTTCGTTTAGATTGACAATCGCAGTATGCACTCCCTGCGTTCGTCAAAAAGTGGTAAATCGTCCTATTCCAAGTTCTCACTTGGAAGTAAAAAGTCGGAAACGGAGGATATTGCCTACTTTTACTTTGCGGATGACATCATTATGGCAGTGAAACAGAGAACACATATCAAGTTTACGTCGCAGGATTTTACTGAATATCGTTTGGTACTGTATTCACTTTTTTTTAGAAATTGTAGGGCAGCTATAAGAATACTGTAATAAAAATGCTTGATAGTCATTATGAACGTATCGAAAATGTAGGTTTATTTTGATGGGCCTGTCCCTTTAATGTTCGTTGTAAGTATTCAAACCAAATGATGTGCCTTCGAAATAACAAAAATCCGTGGAACCAAAAAAAAAAACAGAAAAAAACATCTCAAAAAACAGTACATTAAACCTTTTTAGTTAGTGAAGCCGTTCATAAATAAGTCTGAAATACTTTATTATTTATTGTGTTTATTTTAGCAACTTCAGGCTCATGAAAAACTTTACGTGAACTTGTCCCTTAAAGTTTAATATTTCTCTTTAGATGCGTAAAATGGAGCACGACAATCTGAATCGGTTCATTGGAATGACCCTCGATCATTCACCTATTCTATCATTATGGAAGTTATGCTCACGCGGCAACTTGGAGGTTCATTTCTGATTTTTTTTTGTCTTCGCTGATGATACGCCGCTGCGCCGCGCTCATAGTGCGAACAAAGAGTGCGCGGCGAAAATGTGGCGCATAATCGGACATACGTCGGAAGACGAAATAGCGCGCGGCACGTGGGCTACAAGTGCTTCATCCAACTACGAACAGCAGCACAATTTCACTTATTACTAACGCATATATTCAATCATAGCTATGACCTTTTTTATTCATTAAAAGAATTTTACTGAAGAGAGACGATATCAGGGGACTAAATAAAAGGCTTCTATTCAGGATGTGATAGCCAAATCCTCTGTAAATATGGACGGATTCTTCATGTTTTCGATAATTCGTGACATAGCCGAGGGAATGTTCTACCTACACAAGTCCTTTCTCGAATATCACGGAAATTTATCGTAAGATTATCTTCCTTGACCTTGTTTGACAACAAAAGAAGACTTGGTCTGCCCGAGGCAAGATCGAACCGACGAGCCTCTTGGGACAGCGACTTAGGCACTGCGCCACCTGACAACCTGCACTACTAATTACCGCTTGAAGCGAAAATCACAATAGTAAATTTCGCAGTCGAACTTACAAATACTCGGAAATTATGTGCCTTGTAACAGCCGGCTTTAAATCATAATTTGGACGTCGAATTTCCATGTAGTGTATGGAAATAAGTGAGCGACACTGCGCGATTTTTTATTCTAAAATTTTCATTTGCATAAAACATATGGGAATGCAGTTGTCCACCATACTTTTCAAAAACGGTCGTTATTTATAAACGGCCGTTACTCGTTATTCAAAAACGGTCGTCATTCAAAAACGGCCGCAATTTTTGAGTCCCTTTCAGTGCAATGACCTGTTTGATCGATGATCGGTGGCAGGTGAAAATCAGCAATTTCGGATTGAAAAACTTTCTTTTGATGGGGAAGCCGACCAAAAAGGGTATGTTCAACTTATATTATTTGTTATTTATTGATCCTGTAGGATATTATAGGTTATTTATTGAATTTAATAACTACTGTATTTATTGTGACTTTTTACATGTTTACTTTGACACGACACATTTTTTTTCATGTGTACTTTGACACGACACATTTTTTTTCATGTGTACTTTGACACGACACATTTTTTTTTACTTTGACACGACACATTTTTTTTACTTTGACACGACAATCGAAAGCTTTCTTGGAAAACGAATGACGAACGGAGAGATTCCGACTTAGTATTATTACAGTGAACTGTATAATTATGAGTTTAATGAGTTTCGAGAATACTTATCGGAAATTTGTGATTAACCTCTTTTAGAAATGCTCTACCAAGCGCCGGAGGTACTACGCCACGACGTCGACGGAGGCTCACGAATGGCCGACGTGTACTCGTTTTCAATAATTGCCTCACAAATTATCACAAAGAAATCGGCTTTTGACCTGGAAAATCGCGATGAGAAGGTTGAAGGTGTGAAAATAAAGATTATCTATTTAATCTTATTAAACTTCACAATATTCTGCGTTGTGAAGCGCGGTATCTTAGGGGTTGCCTTTTGAGTTGTGTTACTTTTTTAGCCAGATACTTTTAGCAATATTGTAAGTACGCACAAGACTTGGGACAATAGACAATGAGGGAATAGCAGAACGACATAAAAACAATGCCATACTAACAAAAAATGCATACAGTAGACAGTAGAGTAGACTAGTATTGGGTGAATATAGGATAACGTTTTCAGAAATACTCTACAGAATAAAAAAGGGCTCGAGTCCCCCATTGCGACCCGATATAAACATCGACGAGGATATTGACATCAACCCCGCCTTAGTAAGTTCTAATTCCTGTTTGAAATTGTGAGATTTTTGTTGGATTTTAGAATAGGCAAAGGGGTGCATGGGAAACTAAAAACCCCGATTTCGCCCCGATCAAGTCCCTCAAAAAATCGGGATTTGATCGGGGCAACACCGTGTATCTTTTTCAAGAATCGGGGCGAAATCTGGGTTTTTTCGAAAATAATCGGGACGATATCGGGGTTTTCACTTTCCGGTATGATTATTTATTCTCTCTGAAAATAATCCTACGCGTACTTCAGTACATTATGAGATAGTCTCTTCCTGAAACATTGAGATGAAAACGCTTTATACTTCTACTGCAGCGAAGTGGATTAGGTGATAGGTCTGTGTACTGTATGTGCCGTAGCTTCTTTCTTGGATAATTGTATAATTGCTTCTTGAAAGGGGCAATTATCAGTCCAAATGGTATTCTAGAAGTTGCTAGAAGATTGTCGATGCTTCAAGACTTCGGATGCACGTAATTCGATATAACATTCACACCATGACGTCATTTCATTATGATCTACATGGGTTTATATATTTTTTTTATAAATTTACTTCAGATGCATCTAATTCGCGATTGCTGGTCACAGAGCCCGGATTCCCGGCCAGAGTTCGACACGATAAAAAACCTTCTAAAATCTATGGTTGGTTTGTTCGTTTAGGATTTATTAATTTATCAACTACTATAATTTCTCTGCATCTTATTTATCTCTTACACTCACGCTATCTCTCTCACTTTCTCCCTGTGCTTATCAAAGACACCGCTACAAAAGGAAGAGGAGGTAGAGAGAGATGGAGAGAGCGAGAGCGATAGAGAGAGAGACAGTATATACATTTGAATATTCAGGGCGCTGGTCGTCAGCAAAATCTAATGGACCATGTCTTCAATATTCTGGAGTCATACGCGGAGACGTTAGAGAAAGAGGTTGAAGATAGAATGGGCGAACTAGTGGAGGAAAAGAAAAAGAGCGATATTCTGTTGTATAGAATGCTGCCACGGTGAGTCCAGACCAAGATCCATGGTTCCTCAGGATTCCTGAGCAACGAAGACGACGAGCTCCAGATGACAAATTTAGCGGTGTTTGTGTCTTCAGCAGGCTAGGGCGCTAGAGTCATGCCATGTCCCAGTCCACCCAATGGCCACATGGTCCCAGACAGAGGGTTACACATACCGTTTGCAAATGTGTTGATTGAAACCATCACGACTATCCCTTTAATCCTAAATCGGATGACTATCCCTTTAATCCTAAATCGGATGGCTATCCCTTTAATCCTAAATCAAAAGAAATTCAGACAAGTCGCGGATAAATTAAAACTGGGACAATCCGTCGAGCCGGAATCCTACGACAGTGTGACAATTTTCTTCTCCGACGTTGTAAAATTTACGAGTTTGGCGGCGAGATGCACTCCGCTACAGGTGCGTTGCGTCGGCATCGGCCCACTACAACCAGCAAAGCGAAATACCGACCGGTTTTTGAAACGCATCGTCGACAACTGAATTCTTATGTATATGCTAATTTACTCGAATTTAGCTCGATTTTTTATTCTAATTTATGTTCATTTGTATAAGCTGCATAAGAAAGCAGGCGTATGCGATGCGTTTCAAAAACCTGCCGGTATTTCGCTTTAAAAGGATCAGCTCACCTTAAACTGTCTCTGTTTTTTTTTGTTTCTTTATTTTCTATAAGGGATAGTAAAAATTTGGAATAGAAAAAATAGTGTTGAATTTCAATACTCACGAAGATATTGGGTGATAAAGTGGTGGATTGATCGGGCCGAAATGCAAAAAGGGCAATTGTCCTGCCTTGTTTGTATAGGATAATTGCCCTTTTTGCATTTTGGGCCGATCAATCCACCACTTTATCACCCAATATCTTCGTGAGTATTGAAATTGAACACTACTTTTTCTATTCCAAATTTTTATTATCCCTTATAGAAAATAAAGAAACAAAAAAAAACAGACACAATTTAAGGTGAGCTGATCCCTTTAATATTTATTTATGCCTTAGAAGGTACGAGCAACTACCAAAATATATCATTTTTGTGAGGCTCGTTGTATTTTTTTGGGGAATGAGATGGTGTGGTGTTTATAAAGTTACACATCTTTGTCATTCAGATTGTCAACTTGTTGAACGATTTATACACGACATTTGACACGATAATTGAGCTGCACTCCGTTTACAAAGTAAGTACAACAATTCATTGTTACTTGGAAGACAAAACCTAGGAACTTACTTGTGAGCATCAGCAGACCTTGATGAGTGCTAGTCTGATTCAATACAACTTACTCTGCTACGTTCTGTGGCGCGCAGAGCGCCGCAGACTTTCCCGCGTAGTGCGATGCAGACATACCCGTGCAGAGCGCCGCTCACTTTCCCGCGTAGCGCGATGCAGACATACCCGCGCAGAGCGCCGCTCACTTTCCAGCCTTGTGCGCCTCTGCAAAGGCGCGCAACGCGGGATGATACGCGGCGCTCTGCGCTGGTCAAGACTAGAGTGGTATTGAAAGCTATTTTCCCAGGTTGAAACAATCGGCGACGGATACTTGTGCGTTTCTGGTCTTCCTCACCGAAACGGCATCCAACATGTTAGGGACATCGCCGAGATGTCGCTAGGGTTTCTACAAGCTATACAGGTGCGTTACGCAAACAAAAACGCAGTGCATACGTAACAGTGTGGCGGCCTGGAGTCTGGAGTGCCTTCTTTGTGGCATGCGAGTGCCTTCTTCGCGCTAGGTTCTCGTTGCGCACCGCCATAGTTTTATCAGTGAAGCAAACGACTTTTATAGACTTTAATGGGCCATGATTATATTCAATATTTAATTGTCCTAGCTCGATAGTGCTGCGTAGTGTTGGGTGTTTAGGTCGGGTAAAATAAAGAGACAAGGCGGCTGCAAATAAAATGTAGACCTCATACTATGTATGTGAGACATATTACACATTATGTCTACAATACAAATACAGTGGTTCAGCACGCGTCCTAATATCCTGTCCATACATTCGATTCGCACTTGCGAAAATGACAAATGACAAATGCCATTTTACATGAATGTCAAATGCCTACCGTAACCCATGCGAATGACGCATTTGACATGGTCCTGCAGCGAAAGTGTATCAGATCCATACTCATATTATTTGAAATAGATCCGTACTAGATTTAAAATCGCTGCGGAACCTTGTCATTTACATTGGCTCGAACATGGACAGGCATTTGTCATTTTCGCAAGTGCGAATCGCATTCATGGACAGGCCATAATATATTCTGATAAAAACTTTTTCAGACATTTCGTATTTCACATCTACCAAACGAGCGGGTCAACTTGCGTATCGGAATGCACACTGGGTCGTGTGTGGCTGGCGTAGTTGGAATGACAATGCCGAGGTTCATTTTATAATAATTATTGAAGGTCTTACAAATAAACTGTAATACGATAGAGGACACCAGTGGCCGTACGCGCGACGACCGGGAATATGCTCCCAGCTCCCAGTGGGAGGTGAGAGAATTAGAGGGATCAAACGAATCAGAGACACGCAGAAACAAATTCTCCCAACCGGGAAGCTCCCGCTGTTCGTGCTTACGGCCACAGTGAATACATTGATTGTGTTTCTCGGTCCAGTGTAACAATGAAGCCCGATAAAAATTGTCGTACGCGTATTTTGTTTAGGTACTGTTTATTCGGCGATACAGTTAACACAGCGTCACGTATGGAAAGCAATGGAAGACGTAAGTTTGCTCAAGTATTCACTACAAATATATATATATTTAGTAGACCCCAAAACTTTAGGAAGAACGCAACTCCGCCAGAGACGAAATAAATAAGGTTTCCCAAAATAACTCATGGGAACTTTCATTATACGTGGCACAACGATCGTTCTTTATTACGGTCTAATAAATAATTGTAAACTATAAGATTTTTACTCTTATCTTTGTAGTATCGCAAGCTTATTACATAAGTTGGTTTCAGCTGGTCAAATCCATGTCTCTGACACGTCAAACGAGCTCCTTCATCGTATTGGTGGATACGTGACGGAAAGTAGAGGAGAAGTGATAATCAAGGTTGGTGCGTGTGCGTGTGTGTGTGCGTGTGCGTGTACGTGTGCGTGTGCGTGTGTGCGTGTGTGTGCTTGTGTGCGGTGTGGCTTGTGTGTGCGAGGTGGCTCGTGTGTGTGCGTGTGTGTGTGTGTGTGTGCATGTGTGCGTGGGCTCGTGTGGTGTGTTGGTTGTGTGTTTTGTGTGTGTTGTGTGTGTATGTGTGTGTGTGTTGTGTGTGTGTATTGTGTGTTTGTGTGTGATTGTGTGTGTGTGTTTGTGTGTGAGTGTCTATGTGCATGCGTGCGTGTGTGCATCAAATTATACGTATTATTTAAACCTCTTTTTTAGGGTAAAGGTGTGATGGAAACGTATTGGTTACGTGGTAGAAGCGGCGAAGTGTCCAATGCATTCGCTCCACCCATCCCTCAAGAGATACAAAAGGAATTTGTAAGTTAAAATGTCATTTTGTTGGCAACGAGCGATAGTAACACGTAGGGTTCTTAGTGGCAGCATAATACATTTTTAAATATGTTTCAACAAATTGGTGAGCTGTTTAACTAAGAGTTGCATTTTATAAGATTCCAATGAAATAAATATATTAAAACGCATTACCTTATTAAAGCGAAATACCGGCCGGTTTTTGAAACGCATCGTGGACCACTGAATTCTTGCGTATTTATGCAAAGTTACTCGAATTTAGCTCGATTTTTTATCCTAATTTAGGTTCATTTGTATAAACCGCATAAGAATGCTGGTGTACTCGATGTGTTTCAAAAACCGGCCGGTATTTCGCTTTAAACGGAAATGCTAAGAACATGATAATTGTGATAACCAGAAAATCAATAATTATCCAAAGTAAAAATTAATTGATTCGCATTCAGACTCGCTCCGAAACTATGACGTTACCATCCGAAGTACCACAACCGGGCATGTACCGCTCTGTTATGGAAGGACAAAGAACTGATTCAACAAATAACTTCTTTCCGGGATGAAATACTATCCTATGTTGTTATATTATATATGTATATATTGAAATGTTGCCTTGCTTTAATAAATATACATTAGCTATATCAATAGACATATCATAGTTATGATTTTATACAAATCAAGTGCGCCGGTTACAACAAAAGTTTTATTCTGAATTGGTGTTTTTTTCCATGTGAATGATGCACATTTATGTCAATTTATGTGTCAGCATGAAATCATTTCTGGTTATTGGTCAGCTAACCTATGGCCGATATAGCTTGAGTTCGCGGTATTCTCTCTCTTCCTCTCGCTCTTTCTCTCTATGTCTCCCGCTTTTTCTCTCTCTCTGTTTATATATTTTTTTCTCTCTCTCTGTTTCTATATTTCTCTCTCTCTTTCTTTGCTGTAGTATAACTAGAGAGATTGGAGTATTGGAGTTTGCGGTTTGTGCCTTTTCGCGTTATCTTTTCATTTCAAAAAAAAAAAAAACACGGAGCAACATGCTTGAAAATAGAGATCTTGAACGTGCATTTCCCAGTTTTTGATTTGATTACTTTTATGTCGCACGGAATTTCTGGTGTAGCTATGTAGTACTTAAACTACGATAGATTATTACATTATTGTTCCTGCTTACAATGCGTTAAAATCGTTTTTTCATTGTATGTCGATGGTATTAGCTAGAATCTAAATTGGATTGAAAGGTATAATTCGTTGTTTTATTGTTTGTTTTAACATCTGAATATATATTGCAATTAATGTAAAATTGTATATCACAGAAATGGTACAGTACACTCTGCACTATTTTGACTGTTACTGTCGCGCCGAGCCGGCTAGAATTATGTTCAAATTAGCTGGTGTCGAGTTCACCGATCGACGTTTCGCGTTTGACGAATGGCCAAAGATTAAGCATGGTAAGTCGCAGCGGCAAGACAGTTCGCCAGTTTGTAGCCCGAACGTCACGATCATGCGGCTATAGTTTTGCGCCCAGCAGTTTTCACGTTTTCTTTTAGTGCACATTTTATTCCATTCTGTGCCGTAACGTCACAAAAGGGAACTCAAATTTGCATATAGTACTTGGTAACCTGGGTAACCATGTGCTATATCACTTTAAATTTTAAATTCAGACCATCCATTCGTCTTCGGACAAGCTCCAGTGCTAGAAGTCGATGGAAGGGCGCTGCCTCAAGGAAATGCGATTAATCGATATATTGGAAATAAACTCGGTATTTTTAATTACTCTACTTACGGAATTCCGCGTGTGTTTTGTAAAATCCAACAGCAGATTGTAGTATGTGGTACAGTACTAAAAAAGAAATAGTTTTAACACGCGGAGCACAGATAGCCCAGAATATTGATTTCTCGTGTGCTGAGCCTATAGTTTAATTCAAATCATAGAATTCTAGGATTCGCTGGAAATTCTGAGTGGGAGAAGGCTATGGTGGATTCGTTTGCCGATTTGCATCAGGTTGGTTGGGGTATTAGAAACTGCGCGTTCGCCTCTTTTGTTTTGAATATTTTTCTCTGCGCGGCGAGGCGAACGCGCAGTTTCGCGCAGACAACCCACTGGGTAACTGGTTATATCAGTCGTTAGATTTATGCTTGAATACTGGCCTTTCCCAATTTGCCCGATAAATAAACAATTGGCAAATTTTCCAACTAGGTGCATGGTACTTTTCAGGATTACTTCAACGAAGTGCTGCCTTTCTACTGCGTCGGGTGCAAGTATATTGAAGGTGACCAGGTAAATATATGTAACTTGACATAACAAACAGTCAGTTAGATTGTTAGAGTGACTTCAAGTACCAGATCGTTGTTTCAAGACGAGGACCTAAAAAAATTTGGTGAAAGCAAATTGATGAAATTCCACGTTTTTCGGTACCTCAATGGGTCACTTCGTGATATATTTAAAGCAATTATCAACCGATCATTGGAGGAAGCAGACAAGTGCTTACCAATAGCATGGTATTGTCGCGGTTGTTTACGCAGTGGACTAACACTAACATGGCTGAACTTCCGCATGCATGCGGTCATTCAAGACAAAAAGCATGCATGCCGTCAATCGTGCGGCAGGCATGCCTTTTTGAAATTTGGCATGCATGCAGTCTTCATGACTGCATGCATGTTTTTTAAATGACAGCATGCATGCCAAGTGTGACCTGAGAAGGCAATAGCTTTGCAGCGTGCGCCAATACACCATTTTCAGTGTTTTCAGTAGTTGGCTGAACTTTAATTATTCAGCCATTCTTTTAGGAAGCACTCAAAAAGTCCGTGTACTTTCCCGCTCGCGACCGTTTCTTGGGAATTTGCTCCAATTGGATTGCGGAAAATGAGACAAAGTCGGGATTTTTGGTATGTGAGGATACTATTGTGCTTATTTCGAGACTGTATGTAGTGCTAGGTTCAAACCCAGACTCTGGAAGAAGCCGTGTTCAAATATAGCTTGTGACATATTTGATAAGTCTCCAAAAACGGGCAATTTCGGGGATTCTTCCTGGTCTCAATGGTTATATAATAATAATAGTTTAGTGAGGATATGCATAAACACATCTCAAAAGGTGACCCTATGATATCACGCTTCACAACGCAGTATACTGGGGGACCAAAGGACCAAACACCAAACTACAAAGAACACACCAAAACTAAACATAATCATGACTCGTTCCCCCAGTCTGCCGAAGTCCCAAGTGCCCGGAACCCGGAAAGCTCTGTGTTTAGTAATCTGAATACTTTCTTCTAGGTTGGCAACTCGATAACCTATGCTGATCTGCTCCTTTTCAATCACGTACTCACTTTCGCAAACTGGGTTCCAGACCTGGCCGAGGGATTTCCATTGGTTGGTTTCTTTGATAAAACACAGATGACAGATACCCAAGTGAATAGAAAGCTTGTAAGCTTGTTGGACTCAAGGGTTCGGTTCCGCTTGCCATATCTGTGTGTTTTGGCCATTTTGGGATAAAACACCTACAAAACTATTTGTGTTGCATAGAAAAGCGATTTGTGCTTTGAAAACTATTATTTTCTAGGTTGGCGAGCACACAGAAAAGCTCAAGAATATGCCGATTATCGCCAAACACTTGAAGGAACGCCCATTCTCTATTCAATAAAGATCTTTTCGTAATGAAATATTTTTTTAAATAAACTTTTGTGAATTTTTTGTATAGTTTTCTCAATAATTCCTGCACACAGATCACTCCTACTATGACTATGTGTAAAATGACTTTTACTATCGTAAAAGAATGGATAACACACAAACTTGCAAGGACCACACATGGACAGACAACACATATACACACACATACAGCACATCACACGCACATACATACACACATACACACATACACATACACACATACACATACACACATACACACATACACACATACACACATACACACACATACACCACATCACATACACACACACCACACATCACATACACTTACACACATTCACATTCCCAGTATGTATATGCTTGTGCGTGAGTCTGATAAGTGTGATTTACATACAAGAAGGCAGCTCACGTACTAACAATAAAATCCTAAATCACCATCTATCGTCATGAAACGTACATGTTGATTCAAGTTTTTTTCACGAATTTCGACAAATTTGCATAAAACCCTAGTTGTCTGCTACGTGTTATAGACACGTTTTTGCATACCAACACGTGGCGTAAAAAGAGCTGCTAGCACTAGGAGTTACCACTGTTAGTCTAGGAACCCAACCAGCTTACACATTTCTTCTTAGCTACAAACCTATCGCTTCGTTCTACCTGAGAAGACGACATGGCAAAGGTGAGTGTGATGTTTTTACTTTGGTTTACCGGTGATGGTACTGGCTCCTCCACGGGGCGAGGCGAGCCTTAGCAAAGCCTACGGGTCTGACTTTCGCACTGTGATGAAAGCGTCTCCGAAAGAGATCCAGCTATTGCAGTTCCGAGAGTAACGCGCAGTTTCCTAAGCTCCGCCCACTTGCAAATTTTCGACGAGGTTGTGAATTACAGTTCTCCCGTTGTTAGTTATTATGATTACTCATTTCAGATTTCGCTCGTCCCTCTGTTTCTGCTGGCACTTATTTGCTGGCGAGGCACGGTGGTAGCGCAGTCGGATGCTCCCGCCGAGGGTGGGGAGGAGGAGGAGGCTCCCGAAGAGGCCCCGGAAGGATCTGGTGCTCCCGATAAAGTTCCTGACAAAGCTCCCGAAGGTTCTGGTGCTCCCGAGGAAGCTCCCGAGCCCGAAGGTTCTGGTGCTCCCGCGGAAGCTCCCGAGGAAGCCCCGGAAGGCTCCGGTGCTCCGGAACCAGCTGACGAACCAGCCGCCGAACCTTCGAAGGTTCCTGAGCCCGCTCCTGAGCCCAAACCCGCACCCAAACCCGAACCCTCTCCTGAGCCTGCTCCCGCAGAGGAACCAGCAGATGAGCCCGCTCCAGCTCAACCGTCAGCCGAAGCACCAGCAGCGGGTGAGAGTTTGGTTGTGCTTTGTAGTTTACACTTATCGTTGTTTTTAGTTACAGTTTGTAGTTTGGCTCTTATTGTTTTACTAATTGCCGTGTAACAATTTTGGCCACATATGAAGGCCGGTATTCTTTTAAAGAAACCGATGGATATAATCTACAGTATTGGTGAAAATTGTAATTTACTAATTTCAGACGGAGAGGGAGGCGGAGACGGAGACGGAGACGCAGACGAAGAGGGAAAGGATGTTGAAGAAACGCCCGAAGGTATGCTTTAAATGTACAGTATCCGATTTTGTATCCTATTTATGATTGAATTAGAATGGTATATTTAGTTTAATCTCGAGGAAAATTACATTCGTTAGCTAATAGATCTAGTTGGGTGACGGTGCGCACTCAAAAGAGCTCAAACTAAGTGTGCCGCACGTTTGCCGAAAGTTACCTCTGGAGCAGCGTAACCGCGGCACACAGCTAAAGTGGTGAACCGCGCGGCGATCGGTAATCCATATCGGTAATCGGTAGCGCGTTCGGGATTGACCGAAAAGAAAGAAAAGAAATGTTCTGACTGTCTGGTATCTCTCATATGTTCATCATATTTCAGTTTTGAAACATTTCTTTTCGTCCATCCCGAACGACATTTTTTAATTTCTTTTCTTTCTTTTCGCAATCCCGAACGCGCCCTTACTGTTGGGAAATGCCGAAATGCGCGAGAAATCTTTTTCCATTTTCAGCTACGAATTCGAATTCTGGCAGTTTCTGGGCGTCGTCGCTGATTCTCCGCTCGTTCTTCCTCGTGGCTCCAATGGCGCGATTCCTCTAAATTAATCCAACTTTAATATATATTTGCATCCCTGCCCTTCATCAGTAATTATTCAAATTGAATACGTGTAGAAGGAACGGGATGATTATTACCCATTATGTGATGTTGGCCTTATGGCCGCCTCGGTTTTGTGATATTCACAAATATAAAGGTTATATTCATTATTGTTGATATTGGTGCACTGTGATCTTGGTTGATTATTTTGAAAAAATGCTACTCCTGCAGCGATGAATGCTGGCATAGCTTGTTTGTAAAATTACGCAAATTTGCGTTTATCAAATTTGCGTATCAAACGTATCAAAGAATAAAAAAAATCAAATTTGCTTTGCACGGGCTTTTTTGGCTCTAGATTTAAAAAAACTGCTAGATTACTTCTTACCGCATTTTTTTACTATGAGCTGGCTGGATAGACTTTCTGGGGCAGATTGGCCACTGTGGTGTGGAACATGCTGGACCTACAGGTAGCGTTATCATAGTCAGCAGAGTCGGTAAGGGTACATGGGAAAGGGTACATGGGAAACTAAAAACCCCGATTTCGCCCCGATCATGTCCCTCAAAAAATCGGGGCGAAATCGGGGTTTTTCGACAAATGATCGGGCGAAATCCGGCCTTGTTCACAATTATGCCCCGATTATTTGTGATCGGGGCGAAATCGGGATGTGATCGGGCTTTTTGTGGGGTTTTTTGAAAGAATCGGGGCGAAATCGGGGTTATCACTTTCCTGTGTAAGGATGCCCAGCTCTACATTTTGGTTGGTTTACTATTGGAGTTGTTTTCCAGTAATTCCACTGCAGGAGTAGTTATTGTGATGATCCCAATTTCATGCCAGTTCTCTTTCTCACTTTCGCTAACACGTAACGCCGTTCGAATGCTGATCAATTTTTTCCTAATTGTTTGATTCATCAGCTATCTCTCGTATGACTTTCTCCTCTCTCTCTCTCTCGCTCTCTCTCTCTCTATATCTCTCTCTCTCCCTCTCCCCTCTCTCTCTCTCTGAGATCTCTTTGATGTCTCTCTCCATCTCCCTCTCTCGCTCTCGCTCCTTTTAATGGAAAACGCATAATGTTATTTCGCTTTTTCATGTATGACACAAGCGATCGGCAATTACTCGAAAGCGAATTTCGGGAACGGGAATAAGAAAAAAAACGAAAGTTCGGATGGTAGAAGGAATGATTTGCAATCGCTTTGGCAAAGGTGCCACGCCCAGCTGTAAAATTTAGATTTTGGAAATTTGTGTTTCTAGGTATAGGGTGATTACTTTATCGTAACACGCTAATGTTTCTGACGAACTTATCATAGCATATACCCCGCGTACCCCGATTCATCACGGAATTTACGTAACCTTTTCACCCTTACCTGTCTTACGTAGGTTCACCCTAGACTTACTGAGTTGAGCTGCCCTCCGCGCCACTATCTATTTACGAGTTAGTTATCATTTTCTACTTTGTACAATCTACTACCGTATGACTGTAGTCACTAGCAGTTTGAAGCTGAAGCTCTTACATGTGAAAATGAACATCTTACCGATATGTGTTAACTTGATTTCAGTTCTAAGTTCTAAACATGACGCCAAGATCCAAGTAAAAAGTGTGTTAGTCCTGTCGGCTTTAGACTACCATTAGTGCATTCGAAGATCTTTGATGCGGTGAAACTACTAGTAAAAACTGTGTTTTGCGTAACTTTTTACACAATTTCTAAGCTCCAAGTATGACGCAACTCGTTCTGGGATTCCCTGCAGTCTCCTATGGGACAACACGATCTCACTGATTTCGTATGTCTCACTGAAGCCTAAGCCTAAGCCTAAGCCTAAGCCTAAGCCTAAGCATAAGCCTAAGCATAAGCCTCACAATAAGCAAATCCAAAAATCGTTCGTCAACGTCTTATCCTAGTCCATACGGTCATATGCAGTGAGTTTTTCGTTCAAGAGGTTTCTTATCTTATTTTCCCAAACCTATGTCTGAAGTTTGTTCTCCCAACTTGTAAATGTGTATCTAATCCATCTTCTCTCCTTTTACACGCTAATCAAATTTCTACTTGGTATTTCAGTCCAAACAATTTGTTACCAGTTGAAGAAAGGAGTTTCTCATTGGTAATTTCTCAGATGTCCCCTTTTTGATGATTGTGATAATTATACTAATTTGAGAATTAATATTTTTTACTTGTGTTAAATTTAGAAAGATCCAATCGCTGTGAGTATAAAAACGATCAAAGTACAAAGTATTTGGAAACATATGCAGGTCTCACAGCGTTATAGCCTCACAGAAATTGGCGCTTCCCGATTCAAAAGTCATGTTGATGATAGGTTACCAAGATCACGGTATTAGCCCGTATTCTCGGGTCGACGGAAACGTTCCGTTTGGCAAATCCTTTGTATGCAAATTTCTCGACTATCTAGACTAGCTGGAGGAAAAATTTGCATACGAATGAGCTCCCAAACGGAACATTCCCGTCGACCCGAGAATACGGGCTATTAAAAGGACAAGAAAAATGAGTAGAAAAGTCAAATACTGGATTCAAAAAGCAACACCAGTTATTTTCATGTGTCCTAGGGGTTATTCACACACTTTATTCTGTTTTATGTACTGTACTGAATTATTTTATGGATTTTGTAAGTACAATAGGGTTTATAGTCAAGAACCCATCAATATGATATTGTTGAAGGAAAAAAACTGTTCAACAGTGGATATGTCATTGACTCAAGACTCAAGTTATTGATTATTTATTTCTTATGTTGTTTTGATCAAAATTTTTTGAAATTTCGTGTGCAAGCGGCATTCTCACGGCGCGAAACTTACGCGCACACTTATTTATCATTCACACTGAAAGCCAAGCCAATCGCCTATAAATGTTCAATTTTCCACATTGATTATTTTTATATACTTACTTTTTCGCTTCTATAGGTCTATAGGAAAAGAGAAATCGTTCAACTGGTTTTGATAGGTTTGATATCAAATAGAGCTAAATAAAGGAGACCGTTTGATTTACTTCTTACGTCAAGGCCGATGGATTGAGATTTGCCATTTGCGCACTAGAACAAAGCAGTTTTTTTTCGAAATAATCAGTAAGTATTGGAGAAAAGTGAGAAAAAGAGGAAAACGAAAAGAGAAAGAGCGAACGGAGGGATACATACCGATAAGTTTCCAAATAAGTTTACCAAGTGTTTGGACTATTGTTGTATTTATTTTTTTATACCTTGTCTTCATTTTACTTTGCAATTGTGTACTGCCCGTGAGCGTTTCTCTCTATTAATCCCAGTTTCTAATTTATGCAAACTTTCATGAAAGATAAAGTTGTTGTTACAACTTTTTTTATGAGATTGTGAACTTACCGTGGTATGTGTGTGATTATCGTGCATATCGGAGATTATTCCCATTGAAAACTATCTCCCGCGTTTTACAGTACAGTGTTGTCTTCACCAAAATTTACTCCGTGCAAAGATTGTTCTTTCCGTCTTAGACTCTTATTTCCATTTCTTGTTCTTTAAATGATCATACGTGTGATGTGTTCTATGCCGTTTTTATTTTGTGCAATACTGTAATAATGAGATGATTCATACTGTAAACCAGGCATATTTCAGAAATCCACCACGTCGCCATGGTGTGCGCGCTATGGGCGACTTCGTCGCTATGCCTAGCAGCCACCGTTGCCGGATTATTCCTATCATTTCACATTTACAATGATATCGCCAAATTTGAACTGGAAATTACCGCCGGCATTCAGGAATTTAGGGTGAGCGGCGCTCATTTGGCACAATCTGTCTGTTCACTTTTGAGTCTTTGATGTTGCCTTACCGGAAACTTGCCTTCCACTTTTTGTAGTAGAGTCTGGTTCTATTCACAAAAGCGAAAAAAAAATCAACCCGACTCCTTAGGCTCCGCAAACGATCAGTGTATATGAACAGGAGGCGGAAGATACGTATATTTAAGAATAAAATATATGTCTCAGTATTCATTTACCGCCTAGATACTCTCCGACGATGCTTGGAACAAAATGCGGGCTGCAGGCGGGCGGCGAGCAAACTCAGCGCCAAAGACGACAAAAGGTATAATCAAACTTCTGTGCTGAGATGTCTGTTTCATGGGTAATGCTAGGCAAAAAATCTAGGGTTCTCATCAGAGACAATATACATTTAAACTTTTTGTTATGATATTTACTGAAAATATTATTGTATTGAAGTGAGGACCATTGAGGACCATAATTTTGTTAGAAGACCGGATAAGGTAGCACCTCATATACCGTACCAGACATCACTGATCACTGGTAACAGTCTCCGGTAACTAGATATACTTGTTTAGGGCGAAGAAAGCGTGATTGGCTTAATGCGGAGGATGCTGGATATGGCGTGCCAGCTTATGATAGTCCGATAAAGGTTACTTTTACTTTGAGAAACAATTTCTCTTGCGACCCACACGAGAGACACGACCTACCCCCTCCCTCGTGTAAATGTAGCATGATGATGAACGATATGAATATTGGTAAATGCCAGATACAAAAAGCGAATAAAGTTCGCTTGGAAGATTGAAGTGCGCTGCAATAAGTTTAAAGCGATTTTTGAAACACATCGAGTACACCAGCATTCTTATGCAGCTTACGCAAATGAACATAAATTAAATTAGAAAATCGAAAAACCGGCCGGTATTTCGCTTAAAGTTTCTGCAAGAAGCCAACAGGTTTACCTGTAGAAGATCGATTTTATGTTTTAACTTGCACTTAATAAGGAATAAAATTTAGGTAAGTTACCGACTTCCGGAAACCTATGTGCCAAGTGGACAGCGTCCTAGTCCTGAAGGCGAAGCTTATGATATGTACAAAGAATACGCTGCTACCAGACGACCTGACTTATACTCTGGGGCGAAACCACAGACTTACGCCTTGCCTGACACTTACGCGACTGGAGGGCAAAGTTACGCGTCAGAAGGAACTTACGACTCACCGGAACCAACTTACGCTAAAAGTAACTACGGTAGTAGCAGGCCGGCAGCCCAACGACGGGAACATTATAATACGGCACCCGTGCCATCAAAGGATACTTACGCTCTAAGTGATACGTACGTCTATCCTGGAACGCAGTCTACCGATGACAGTGAAAACTATGGAAGCCGTGACCAAGCGGAATCGAACCCGAGTCAGTATCAGCCAGGAACCTATGGAGCCTCGAACGACGATCAGACCTACGAAGTGCCTACAACTACAGCAGAAGCACCACAGTACAATAAGGACGCAACATATGGAAGTGATCAAGAAGATGACGTCACTAATGTAGAAGAACAGAAGGAGCAACAGTGCAAGTTAGTATATTTCTAACTTATCATATTTTATCAATTGAACCGACCGATAATGGCTTACAGAACTGAAGATGTAAGTTGTACATTATAGGTAGGCAGTTAGCTACCAATTTGATAGTTGCATAGTCTAGGTACAGGTGTATATGTAGATTAGGATTAGGTATTTCGATGTTACTCATGGTTTCCTTGGTTGTAGCAACATAACTCACACCACTCCCATAATGTGAGAAATGTTCTGCATATTGATTTATCGTACGTCCCACCTCTTTTTAGTTGTGGTCCACAGGCCAACAATTGCCCGGCTGGCCCTCCCGGACCTCCGGGAGTAGATGGAGAACCAGGAGAGGACGGTATTCCTGGCGAAGATGGCCAACCGGTAATTTAATTACGTTAATTGATTGGTATTCTTGCAATTAGTAGGGTAAAAGCAAAAATTATAAGCAATAGAGTCGGAAATGTTTCCTCCACAACAAACCCTGTATACGGTGAAAGGCAATTTCGTAAAATAATTATTTTTGCTGAATGGAGTATAGCTTTCACGTAAGAATATTGATCCAACCAGTGAATATCAAGCTACAAGCAACTTTGAGTTGATTCGTAAAAATCGTAAATAGTATTCGCTTCTTTTCAGGGCCTGGAGGGAATTCCCTTAGCAGAAGACACATACATAACAGCACCGCAAGCATGCATTGTGTGTCCTCGAGGACCTCCTGGGCCCCCAGGACCCGTAGGAGAGTGTGGACAAAGTGGACTCCCAGGCCTTCCCGGACTTCCCGGAGGGCTTGGTTTAGATGGCGAACCGGGTACCTGTGGTCCCGAAGGAGACGCTGGAAGCCCGGGAGAACCCGGTCCTCAGGGACAACCTGGATCCCCAGGAAGTCCTGGAACCTCATACATACCAGGTGTTTATGAAACCACTTCACTTATCTTTTTGAAATATTAGTCATGTGCACCGTGGAATGCATATGGAGATCATTCGAGTACGCAAAGAGAGTGCCATAACCCAACAACGCGTAACAACACGAACCGTAGAACAGAATCTACATACAATAATATGAAAATTGCAGTTTTCCAACATTCATAAAAAAAGGCGCATAACTGCTTAAATCACGCACCTTGTACCTATGCACGTTTCATTTAAATTTCTAGGAGAACCTGGTATACGTGGTCCTGATGGACAGCCTGGAATGCCTGGGGAGTTTGGCCAAGATGGACTGCCTGGAGAGCCTGGAGCAGATGGTGCACTTGGAATTCCTGGAGCTCCGGGACCTGATGGAGCTCATGGGTGGCCGGGACCACCCGGGGAGGATGGACCACCCGGATCGCCGGGACCGGACGCCGCGTACTGTCCATGCCCTGCGAGGAGCAAATAGATATTCCAATGAAAAGAAGCTCCCAATTGCTTTAAAAAAATTCTCTGGGGAATCATAGTGTGTTCATTCTCGTAGACCATACAAAAAACTGTAGTGAGCAACGGCACACTTCAGATAAGTTTTTTTAGCCGTTCTTACTTTAATTGTAAGTAGGGCAGAAACATCTCTTTAACTGTCATTTTAACTGATTATGTAGCCGCCGTACTACTTTTAAATATATTTTTGCGAAGTCTTGATACTGCCGTGCGATATTCCAAGTTCTTACATTTCTCCATTTCTTTCACACACAATTTGTCCGCCGTACATCATTTCTCACATTATTTGTTAGTGAGAACAGCCACCATTTTGTATTATTATTTTGCTCGTAAAGCTTTTTAGTACATTACTTTCATTGCTCACCTTTTTTTTAGTATCTCAGGGCCTTTTTTTTGTAAATCAACTGATATTGCATTTGTTTTACATCTTTTTCTTCGTGTTTTAAAACATTATTATGTCGTATCGACGCATCCGTTCATTGCTGGTATTTTATGTGCAGGATAAATCGCGCAAACAGTGCTTCTCCAGACGTTTCTATTACCAACTAGTTCTTACAAGTTACAGTTGCCGAGGATTGAATACAATAACTAAAATTTAGTGTAATTATCATTCAAAGAATCAGTAGTTTGGTTTTTCATATTCGTCGTCTCATGTGCGAGGAAAATCAATAATGGGTGTCTGTCTGCTATCTCTGCGTCTCTAATGTCTAAACTACGTGAATATTAGTAGTTACTATTAAATCTACATTTCGTCATTTGGCTTCTGTCGTTCGGCTCAGTCAATTTTTTTTGCAAAAAAATTCGTTCTGCATTTTCGTTTCGTTGCTTTCATTGCATTTTTTTACGTATTGAAGTCGTTTCCTCTAATTCAGCCCATTAATTTAATGTAAGCGAACTAAACTAATCCCTCTTGAGTGCTTTGTGCGCATGTAAAGTGTAATACACGTAAATCCGGTGCTTCTCTTAGCTGTTCAGTGTTTAAAATGTTCTATCACCCGCTCTTGGGGCCGTTCGCGGTATCCTCGCGTATTTTCGACCATAGACCCTCGTGAAAACCTAGACTTTTGAAATAACATCGATTTTGTTTAGTTATCTTTTCTTGTCTCTCGTTTTCATTGTCTGTGTTTAATAACGTTTTAAATATAGTATACATTGGCAACGAGGTACTTTAAAAAGAAGCCCCCCTATACTCAGGGGTGGTGATCTGACCGGAATTTTGTCGTATTTTTTGTTGTGCTCTTCTCTTCCCCTTCCTCCTTCTCTTTGTCATTTCTGAATTAAGTTAGGGCTGAAGCCAGTGATACTAAACGTGGTACCTTCTATTATCCCTTCGTACGTACCATAAATAATATATTAAATATCGGTTCGTCATCTCTTCACCACTTCAACCATTTCTCTCTCTTCTTCCTTTCATCCCGTTGTTGTACTTCTTTTGTACTCTAACCTTCCATCACGTGAGTTATAGTTATTTGTTAGTTCAATAACATGAATTCGATGAGTGGCAAACATGGTAAGCACGCGCTTTTCGCTTTAACATTCAGCTACGTGTGTTTTATTTCTTCATTCTTCGAACGGGACAACCTGTTTGCTGGTTGGGATTTGCATACTAATTAGCCAATTGACATCAGCGACTGGATTACTGATGATATAGGAGCTTGGTCCGGAAGCATATTTATTGTCCTTTGGGCACTATCAATCAGTATATTTATATTCTATCACGCATCAGGTTACTAAAGCGAACGTAATAGTAATAGTGATATCTCTACCTATCTTACGAATCTCGTCAGACCCATATTCCCCGGAATATTTAACTTATTCGGTATTTAACTTAATATAGAGATGTTCAAGAACGTGAAGGAGAGATTCTTCAGGTGAGAAACTGGAGTTTTCCAATTTTTTTCAATAATTATAAATTTAGTTTGCTAGCTGTTCCGAGCGCCAGTTCAACATCACTGATAGTGTTTATGGAAGGAAATTATAAAGTTTGACAGTGAACTAGATCCAAACCAGCACATCCTTTATTTTTATTCAGTAAATAGAGTTGGTGTCGCGCATTGAGCAATAATGTATAGAATCCTAGTACCCTTGGTTTGTCAAACCCAACCCAAGCTTTCCTCAATGTGTCAATGTCGCTCCCGAGTTAACCTCGAGACTAAATTGCTAAGCTAGTGTATTGCTGACTAATGGGCCGAAGTTCTTTTGTGTTGTGTTGATTTGCTAAAAAAAGCCAAACAAATTGTATGATTGCTTCATAGAGTATATATCAATGCTTTGGGATAATGGCCTAGAGATATTCAGTTAAGTTAGTGTTTATCTGTATCATTTCACTTGACGCGCGTATTTTCTTTGTCAAAATTACCAATTACCGTTATTCGTAGTGAACGGCATGTCATGACATGTAGCAGTTAACGTGTATTTTCTTTGTCAAAATTACCAATTACCGTTATTCGTAGTGAACGGCATGTCATGACATGTAGCAGTTAACGTGTAAAATTTATCGATACCGGTTTGATCGTTGATTTTGAGACCTTGAAATTTAATTTACAATTTACACCGAAAAGGGAATCCGTAATTTCGCTTTCAGCCTGCAATTGTCGATTTCCAATCAGCTATCACACCGTTTTTTACCCGACGACCTATTATCGAGTATCGTAAAATTAGTTCGCGGCAACATCGCCTCTATTGCATGTCTCCGGTAGTTGACGTCACTAGTATGCAGACCTGCTAGCTAAAGACTTAGTCTGAGCTAACTATCAGTCTTTCGTGTGCTGTATTCTACTGTAACAATAACAACTATGAACTCACTCACTGATATTAATCATCCAAAGCTACGCAAGGTAATTGCCACTGCTATGAGAGGATTACTATGTATTCCTTGTATAAGGTATAGTTAATTCGTAATTCGTATTTATCTTTAGATTTCTGGTAGGGATTCAGAATCACATTTGCAAATGCTTATTCCTCCCTCTTTCTCCGAGACTGAATAGTTTTACTTGATCTAATAATCATTACCGTTATTACCATTCAACCGGTTCTGAAGTAAAAGGCCATGCTAGGCTTTCTTGATCCCCAGTAGAATTGAAGAACACTACCCCATACCCCTTTGTTTTTAGTAAAGATATAGTCAATTTCGGATTCTCATTCTTCTCTTTCTGTTTCCTTTTCGTTCTAATTTTATTCTTGTTTCTTGTTCAGAGAACGAGACTAACGAGAGGACATAAATCCCTCGCGTAACGTGTTCAGTTTAACGTAGTATCTGAGTAACACAATTATAATGTATCTATCGCTGATAGGTTCCTCCTCACTCAACTGCATGAACTTACAGTTATTTCCATAGCCTCTGAGATTGCGTGATTGTCGTTCTTTGCTTGCGCGGATTGCGCGCCAGCGCGCCGGGCGCCGGTTTGTACCGTGTACCCTGCGCCCCGCACCATTTCCGCACCGTGTACCCTGCGCCCCGCACCATTTCCGCACCTTTTCCCTACCCAGCCATAATTTAGTTCAATTTAGGCGTGAGTTGCGGGCGTTGCGGCACATAGCACATTGCCCTTCGCCCTTCTAGATTCTCTGGTCACTCATTTTCTGTTTCACTCACCTCTTCATTTCGTTTTCTTTGTCTTGTATTCAAATTCGTTCATTTTAGGCGTGAATCGCGTGCACGTCGCAATTCTGATGTGGAGGCAGCAACTACGTGGATGAGAATGGGTCAATTTGTGAGCGGACGAAGAAAAACACATTCCGAATCCGAGACAACCGGCAATCAAACTGAATCCATAGTTGGTTTATTTATTAATTTTTGTTGTGTGTAGTTTGTAGTTTGCTCTGCGCGGAAGTGTAGTATGTAGTATGCATGCAGTCGCTGCGTTCCACCATGTTGTAACTGTTTTTTTGTTGTCTATGTCTTTCTTAAGACTTAAGGCATATTTTCCTAAGTTTGAGATATTGTCTTTTTCTTAATTTCTTAGCTCTTAACTCTTGCGTAAGGTAAGTAAGGTTAAAGTTCGTAAGGCTGGCTCCTGCGTTTTTATGAGTACCTTTTGCACACTTTGCTCTCTTGAAGGACTTTGCATGAAACACTGTGAGTTCGCGTTTTGCGCTGTTGAACGAATGGGACGAAAGTTTGCTCTTCTTATAACTTCTGTTTACTAAATATTATCCAACTATTTTATATTAATAATTAGTTTGAAAAAATAGTAAAAATAATCATCCTTACTTTTACCATGTTTATCATAGCCTCCATTTAGACACGACGATCACCGTGCACTTCCACACAATACTTGGCCAAGTATGCGGAGCTTCTACGCGAAAAGGGATGCATTCCGGATATGTTCCTAGTCTTTGAACGACCAAGGTATTTTCATGGACATTAACTTTTTGTTATAATATTAGCTTGAAGTAGCCGGAAAGAAAGTGGTATTCATAAAAGGCGGTGCCGATGCAATTATAGCATCGCGTCGATTTCTTAAAGCGAAATACCAGCCGGTTTTTGAAACGCACCTCAAATATCCGCATTCTTATGCAATTATGCTAAAAGGGGTCTATTTTTTATTCAAATTTACGCTCATTTGCATATGAAGCATAAGAAAGCAGCGAGTACACGATGCGTTTCAAAAACCGGCCTGTATTTCTCTTTAAGGTCATACCATTTATTTCGCAATAATACTCATTGTAGTTGTTTGAAATTTATGCGTACTTATATTGAACTCTTTATTCTGAAAAGAACAAAAGCGAAATAATACAGCGTGAACAAATACATAAAAACGTAAAGCGAAATGTTGTACATAGTAAGGAAATAAGATAATATAGAAAAAGAATATAGAATATTACTATACTATATTAACAACATGACAGGAAAAAAGGATAGGTTCGTAGATCAATGGCTACACGTGGGCATGTGCAGGAGTCGGTAGCTTAGCATTCTTTCTTCTTAATTATTGTTATAATTGGAAATTCCTGTGTCTTGTGGTCTATACGTCATGAGCCGCTCTTTAGTGAAAAATACGTGGATGCGGATGGCGATGTAGCTGACGAATTCTACGCGGAAAGTACTGACTCTGGACGGAGACGGTTGATGCGAATTAAGCACAACCTGAGGCCTCATGTAAGTTTTTTGTTATAATTTGCTGAATATATATCTAAAGAAGTATACGTGTTATATGTCCCCCCACATTTTTCTTATTATGTACCTAGAGACTAGAGCTCGGCGCGCCGATTATGAGATGAAATGCATTGCAGAAATTATACAGAGTACAGGTCAATTTTCATTTGCTTCTGATGGCGACTGCTTGTGCAGTACTGCAGTAGCTTGGTACCAAAGGCCTGCTAAAGCGAAATACCGGCCGGTTTTTGAAACGCATCGAGTACACCAACATTCGTATGCGTCGCCTGCAAATGAGCATAGTTTAGCATAAAAAATAGACCCCACTTCGCATAAATACATAAAAATGTAGTTGTCCACGATGTTTTTCAAATACCGGCCGGTATTTCGCTTTTAGTTAACGGACTCTTGTCGCCACGCGGAAGTGTTAGATGACAATTTGGAATCGTGAGAAACGTATAGAATCCATTTTTTTTAGAAAACAGAGCGACTGTCAATCCCACGGTTAAGCCACGATATTCCAGTCGTTATGTGCGAGATTCGGCAACCGTGAAATGTTCTCTTTTCCCGATTATTCGACAAAAATTGTGAATCGATCTCCAAAGTCTGTGAAGTTTCTGTTTATATCTATAAAATCAAAACACTCTTTAATTGTAAACTCTAGATCAGCTTCTTATCAGTACTACTTATATGCTAATTCACTTTCAAATTTGGTCCTAACTTATCGCCCTTGAAGTTCATGCACCGTTTCGTGTTTTACTTTTTTACGTTTTCTGGGCATTCGAAAATAGTTGAGAATTATTGCACAGAGCTTATATGGACGTACTTAACTCATATGATTTTCCCCACATAATGTTAAATAATAGTTTAAAAATTCGCGTGATACATACTAGTCAAGTTAGGTGGCATAGAAATAACATTAGATGTCGATTTTACAATTTTTTGCATGTGTCTCGTCGTCTCTTTTTTTTAATACATGTGAAGTCATATGCGTTTTACTTTTTATTTCAATACAGTAACCAGTAACAAAAACAACAAAACAAATGAAACAACAATGTGATTACGTATAGGCAGGTTTAGCTTCTATTTTTGATGCTCCGCGAGACTGATTCCTTTACAATTGGGTACAGGCGGTGTGCAACCTAGAAAAATGTAAATATGTGTCTGAAGTCTCGTTTTTGGTTTCGTCGCTAAGTGATTGGGAAAGTATCGCAGACCGAGAGTTATGTATTATTTAGGAATTTGCATTCGTTTATATGCATCGGTCAAGCCACGTCTTTGCTAATGCTTTGTCTGCATCTCATAATTGCCATTCATTGGATTAGGTTAATGAGTATTCAGCTCCGTGAACTGTAATCGGACAAATATAAAGCTACGGTACCAGAATATGAACATAAAATTCACCTTTATTGATTCATCCACTAATCGATCCAGATCCCTAACAGTCGTACATCCAGCAATGTCACAAAAAACAATCTGAAAAGGATTTATATTTGACTTATTGTTCGCGGTTTAAATTCTTCTGTATGTTACACATGCTGAGAATCGTATTATATGCAAATTTGCCATTCTGTGTATTGCCCTCCCTGCCAAAAATTTGCATATAATACAAATACATGGAAATGTAATTGCCTAAAAACGTTTCAAATCACGTGTCGTATCGCTTTAAATCTGTTCCAGAAATGTTACAGTACCCTTACCTGATTGATATTTGGCATGATTCCAATTGTGATCTGTACTGCTCCCTCAGGAAGCTCATCTCCTCCAGGCGGATCAACTTGCACAGTGCCATTGGGCAGGAAAACTACCCTTGTGCACACGCATACGTCAAATACCTGAGAATGCCACGTAAATTCGTGTGAATCCAAGTTTACAGTACGACAATCGGTAGAACTTTCTGCTATGAAGGGCCTTACGTCAAGAACGGTCAACAAGTGTTACTACAAAGCTACCGATTCCCGATTATTCCCATTGCAGACAGTAACTTGCCACTTACAATTAATGAAAACCCACCTCAATTCCAGCATGAATCAATGCGAGGCTGGCAGCCATAACAGCGGCAGGCAAAGCCGGGCCATCCGAAGAAAGGACATTAACCTAAAGATCTAATTTGCATCAAAGACATTAAAGCAGGATAACACGAGGTTTGCAAATGTGCACAGGACAATTGCACTCTCCGTGTATTATACGCAAATTACGTTCCAATATGTGCCCTTCCGATACTGAGTCACACAAATGAGAGTATGAATGACATATCGGAATACAGTTGTCGTTTCGAAGTTTCGAGTACCAAGTTCAATGGTTACTGTACATGTGAGACTTTTGCAGCCGATTCGACCATTAGATTCGAGTAGACCTACTTCTACTTTAATCGCCGATCTTGGTAGTTTGTGAAGTTGAATCATTGCATTCAGTGCATCTTTCAGCTCACTACCCACGCACACTGCTCCACCTTGTTTAACCTAAAGTGATACACAATTAGTTACAGTATGCATAGATGCCGTAATATATGAAAATGAACAAAGATAATACAACACCAAGTATCGAACTACAGAAGGCATGTAAATATAGGCAAGAAAACGAAAACTCACGATCAACTTGGCCTTTTCTGAAGCAGAACGCTGTGAGCAGCTGCGGGGACCAAATCTACAAAGTAAAGATATATCTAATTCGACGAGAATCATAATAACGACTCCGGATACGGTAATCTATTGTTAACCAATATATTACATGCAAATTAGACGAAAACAAAATGCCACAAGTTGTGAACTTACACTTGAGCAAGCACTTTTGTCTCTCCAAACTCCACATATGCGTTTCCCTTCTTGTTCTCGAACACACCAACTTTGACAGCTGAAAATGGTATAATCAAATCACAACATGGTCTCTACTGAATAACACTCGCACTTGTATTTATCTTATCGTTCGGTATCCTAACAGTCACCACCCTCGTTTGACCCAACTCAGAGCTAACATTTTATAAAGATTCTACAATTCCAGAGGCCGTATCCACCAACACACAGGGAGCCCTCCTTAGGCTAACGAGCGCTCTGAATCTGTTCTGCTCTCGCACTCTCTACTCTACGCACTCTTTAGCTCCCTGGGGAGACCAATGAGGGCTCCCTGGGGAGACCAATGAGGGCTCCCTGGGGAGACCAATGAGGGCTCCCTGCGTGTTGGTGAATACGGATTCAGGGCAAAGTGGAGGTTCTCCCGCTCTATTCTACAGTGTTAACCCCTCACACACTTATGTTCTCGTCATTATCGACCAGAGACAGTGTGCGTGGCGAGCTACTGTGAAGCATAGACAAAGTGGGATGAAACCTAACATCTAATCGGATTTCAAAGAAAATACAAAACCAACCAAGCGGTCTCGTTTTCGACGTTGTCCCCTTCTCCTCCTTCTCTTGTCGGTGAATCAATTCGGACAATTGCAGATTCAGAACCGATTTCACGGTAGACGAGTGTGAAGGCAACGTTGCCATCTAAATAAGTAGTTTGCATGGTTTTCACCTGATCGCTTCAAGAAAAAAAATATCGCCTGGGCCTGGAAATCAAACAATAAATCAAGATGTTTCGTGTCCACGGTAAAACCCAAATGTACCGTAACATACTAATGTTATAACGTTTCTTATCAGATTAGTATGGCAAGGCACAAAAAAACCACAAAAGAACGAAAAATGTGTAAAGTATGAACCGGAATAAACCCGAGAGAGGTAATCGAATAACATCACATGTGAATTTGTTCACTTTTATTATACAACAAATCCCATGTCAGTGCATATAGGAATGCGGATCACACAGAAAAATACAAAGGGAAAGGGAACCAGGCAGGAAACCTAAGAAAAATTATTATCTAAAATAATAAACCGCCTGATATCCAGTAAATCTACACGTAAGTCATAACACAATCACGCTCTAAGAAACAATTAAATCACAACTCCTCTAGAAACATAAACAAGAGTAAAATTGCAAACAATAACAACTATTCACAAACGTGTCTATCTTATCTGGACCTGGACTGTACTTAGTACAGGAATGTTACCGGGATTACAGTACAAGCTAAAAACCGATAGGACGTATAAATAATAAAGTGTGGAGGTCGAAAAGCAAAAACAATATCTATAAGCCTACGTACCTGTAAGCCTGTAATCATGAATTCATTCCTATTTCTTATAAATACGGGCTCCAAAAATCTTACTACCAACTCGCACTGAAGTACTGCCTTGTACAATTGCCGTTTCGAAATCGTCCGACATGCCTAAAGTACAAAATACAAGTTTAAAGTACAAAATAGAAGTTTAAAGTACAAAGTACAAAATACAAGTTTAAGATAAGTTGACCTCAACTATCCACAAATGCACACCGGTTAACTCGTGGCTAGTGAGAAGCTTAAGCTTAAACCCTATTACGCTCTGAAACACTTTGAAAGGCTGAATTTAAGAGTCATCTGAATTAGCTCGTCAGTACTCGTTATCCTCCGAAAACGCTACGAATAGTTTTTTGTGGCCCAAAACAAACAATAAAAAATCTTACCCATGGACAATTCCACCTCAGCTTCCTTCTTTCCTGTGAGAGAGCAAAACTCTTTTCGAACGGCAACCAGACGATCAAAGTCCGGGTTGGGAACCTGGAAAACAAGAATACTGTACTTTTTGAAAGTACAGTACAACTACATCACACTACAAACAAACACTGGAGGCTGGCATCAGACGACTGAACATTACAATAAAACTATTTTCATTTTTTTCATACGACTTTTCACTTATTTAATTACATATATGATTATTATCTCCATAAGCCTTTATCTTTTCAGTATGATCAGTGCCGTGCTCACGAAATTAGTCCAGGAAACCATAAGCATTCGTGCTCGTCCAATTTCTTAGGATATAATAAAAGAGGAATTATAAACGGAACGGAATACAAAGTGAATGACAGAAAACGAACCTGACTGCTTCCTTCCACAGATCCAATAGTCATGAATCCCAGTAAATTGAGAGATGGGCATTCGTTCAACACAAAACAGCCAACAGAAGGCGCTTCGGCCAGAGACACGCCTCCTTTTTGCTCCTCGTTCGATGTGTTCACCTAGAATTCTAAACACTTGTCAATGCACATAAAGGATCATAAAACGGTTTGAAAACAAGGAAATATTGTTTTAAAGGGAATATGTATGCCCTTTTTGAAGTTAAGCTGTATTAATAGAATGTGAAAACAGGACAATGTTGCATGTTGCCAC
Organism: Pelodera strongyloides; assembly: GCA_036852015.1. Lineage (NCBI taxonomy): Eukaryota > Metazoa > Nematoda > Chromadorea > Rhabditida > Rhabditidae > Pelodera > Pelodera strongyloides. Next base: position 239,964 of record JAANDG010000103.1, read on the forward strand.
ATCACACCTAATCTACACATAGATACATCGATTCAGTTATACACAACACTTGTACAGCAATTAGTACAGGATATCAGACAAGTATAATTCAACACAAGTCATCATTACATATACACTCAAAAATGGAACAATCTAAACCACAAAAAAAAATATTACCAACCTGTATAAATACACTCAACGTGCCTCCCCGCTTGTTCACCTCCTTCTCGAATGCAGAACAATGCGCGAGCGATGATAACGTCTCCACGCAGAATAGATTCGGAACTGCGGAGATCTTGCCAATCTGAGTTTAATAAATATTGATAGATTGAAATATTGTTTATAAAAAATAAACCACTCGAGTAGCACCAAACTCATACAGCACTAAAGAAACGTATTGATTCCAGTACTCAAGAGATGTCAAACAATTATTATGCCAAACCTGAAACATTTCGTTTTTTTTTCAGCTATTTACATTTCAATATCAGTGCATGTCGAGAAAAAGTGCTCCTTCGTTAATTATCATGCAAAAAAAACTTAAAACGAAATGAAGCTCACTTTGTTCGATTGTACTTGTCCAATGTAGTGCCACTTCACGTCGGAAAGTTCGTCCCGCAATTCGGCGGCCTTTCCTTCCAGTTCTTGAACGTAATTCTCACCAAAATGCCTGCAAACTGTGCAAATAAACAGTTACAGATACGTAACAGCAAATCGAAAATCAACAAACATAAACTACGAATACTACGATACGAATGACTTTACAAGTGACCTAAAAGAAAACAATACAACAGCTAGGAACTTAGGCAGTCGGGAGTCTTAGGGAGATAAAGATTACAAAAAAAGAAGATTAACTGATTAATGAACCTTTGTCCCACCGAGTAGCATTCGCGAATAAGATCCGAAGGTTTGGTTTTGGAGACAGCAACTACTCTGAAATAAACTATCTATTTTTTTAATTAAGCGATTCACTATAACGAAAAATCCCTCTCCCCATCACGCAGTCCATCTCTCAAACAAACGTCTATCATTCGACTACACTGAAACTATATCATTATCCGCCAATAAAACAGCTAAAAGGGTTGTCTTTGGGTTGCATTTTGCTTATGCGTTATTTATGTAACCTTTACCACCATTCAACATTAAAGACATGAGATGGATGATTCCCTCTGCAATATTTTATGTGGTTGTATTTATGTTTTATACGTACACAATATGTTATGATTGGATGGTTAGGTGAACCTGAGATTCTTGTTCTGAACAGCATCTAACTCATCCGAGTTGGTAAGTTTGAGTCTCAATTCATATTTTCTCATTCTTCTCTCTCTTGTTGTTGTTATTGCCTTTTCCATCACTATTTACACTCGTATTCTTACTCTTTTCATTATTAGACAATTATTTTATGCTACTGACGACCAACTGCAAATGCAACCCCCATCAAGTAAATAATTTTGTCGTCAAGTCACTAGTCATCTCCTGCCTACTTTCCTGGTGAATACGTTACCGTTTACCTGACAGGTTGTCCAAATGGCGATTTCTTCTGAGCTTCTTCTGCCTGTCCGAGTATGACACGCAAGTTCTCCTGGGTGGTCGTCATCTTCAAGTGAGTTGTACGTAAACCACGACCGCCTAAAATATTTTCAAGTTCAAACACATTAGTTCTTTACTCTGATAGCAGTTAGTTGTTTTTCACAATGACTTCATGACAAATGAGTACCAAATCTAAAAACAGTGCACATTACGATACAGGATAAGGCGATTACTGATTATCATGTCCACTAGAAACAATTTTTTTCACTAAGCTCATTTCAAACGTAAACTACGCAGAAGTATCTCAAGTAGCATACAGAAAATAAACCAACCGTTATACACAGATCTTTGTACGACAAACTTCAGCATGCACCGCCAAGGGCTTCCGCTTCGAACGATGGGTGGGAGAACGCGGCCTGCGCCTTGCGATCCGAAATCCGAATAGAAAAAGGCCACTGAAATGAACACGATGACCAGACAAAACACCAAACACTGGAATATTAAAAAAAAAAACACGAAAATCGTACAGTTGAAAAAAAAAAAGAAAAAAAAAGAAAAGAAAGATACTCGTACCGGGAAATCCGATAAATTACCCCTAAAGGGACAATACAAGAGAAGAGAAATAAAAAGGGAATAATTTATAAAATGAATAATTTACACAATATACACGTATAAATAGAAATGACTAAACTTTCTTATCGTTCAGTCAGCCTTCCTAGGGAATGACCCAAAAGCTGCGCAAAAGTTAATTGCAACCGCAACTAAGGACGGCTGTACTGCCAATTAAACTAAAGCTTTATAAACTTAAACTACAGCTACTCCTCCAGCCAGTATTATGCTCCGACAACTACGGGTTAGTTACACAATTAACACAATACAGACGTAAACCATATCAGATTAAGTTTACATAAATTAAATACACGCACTAGTAGACGCCCATTTCGTATCCACCAACTATACAAAACCGTAATTTACAGTAACTGCTTTGGCACTAGATATATTATGATATACAAGCCAAGCTATCATACTCATAAATAATTAGATTTTCCAGTAGCTATAAATAAAGTAACGAATATCAAAAAAGTATCACTAAGCAGCTCGGGCTCCCGTCATCAATGTAGGATTCGCAACAAAATCCGTCCAATCCGGAAGTTTCCCGTTTTCGAGCCAATTTTCTCTGGACACCGAACGAACAGCCAAAACATCTTGGAGGGCACCAAGTAGACAGCCTAAATACGGGATCCCGTGCATAGCATAAAATACCCAGCCAAATGCGGACGATCACCATCCGATCCGTAATGCATTGTAAGCAAATTAGTCCAAATCACCAATTTTGAGATGAGGGCCTAATTTATTCCCTGATCCCGTGATCATTCAACCAATCAGGAATCAGATAAATACAAACCAATTACAACTACAAGAGACATTATTCAAATTTTCGGCCCCTAATCAACACTGGCCAGAAAGTGACGGTTTGCTTTACCACACCACGCTCTTGATATTCTAAGTGTTAGTGTTAATCAAATTCAGTCGAGTCCTCTATCCCTCACCTCCAGTCCAAGTCAACATCAACTCCATGTTCCTATTCGTGAACGTAATGAACTGGATCTCTTCGGCACACTTTGCATTACTTTCTCTTGCAAGTTCCATCAACTCCTCTCTGAATTATTATAATTAACTATTAGGGAACTGTTTCTTCACACATTCCACTGTATTAAAAAGGATGAAAGTATTTACAAAATAGTAAACAGTACAATACACAGCGGTAGAGCATAACATATCACCTAACCTACGATTACTAGAATTAACTATTAGGGTACTGATTCTTCACACATTCCAATTCCACTGTATTAAAAAGGATGAAAGTATTTACAAAATAGTAAAAAGAACAATGCACAGCGGTACAGCATATCATATCACCAAACGACTTATTACTCAATAGGGACTAAATTTCAATCGGATGAAATTCTGCCTGAATATTGGCAACAAAAACGACTACAACAAAAGTACAAAAAAAATTCTCACTTCACTCGCAAGTAAAATCCTTTTATAAGCGTGGTACCGCCACAGAACAAAATCGACTGGAATAGCGTACGTCTTACGTCGATCGGACACTAAAAATAAACCAACAATTGAAAGGTTAACTGAAAATGATCAAACGCATCCGTCTCCGTCAACAACCGCAATAATGATACTTCATCCAGCTCAATTTTTTTTTGAAACGAAAATCAAAAAGAAGAACATGACCCTTCTCTACCAGACCTGCACGCAGCTACAGCTCAAGTTCAGGTTTTTGCATGATAATCGATTCAGAAAGAAAGACGAAGAAACAACATTCCTACCCTCAAAATTGATTTGAATATCATCTGTGGCAGCGAACAATCAGCATCCATACCACAGCCTTCGAATAGCACTTCACACGCTGTTTCTCTGAAATAAATGATTAATAATTGCAATTTATCAAGTACCAATAGGATAATAGTACTTTAACAAGTAAAAATAGGCTAATGGTGCTTTAGTAAGAACCAATAGGAAAGATAAACTTATTAAGGACTTATTAAGGACCAAATGCAATAGGATGGTACTTTATCAAGTACCAAACAAAATGAAGAACAGGAGATCTACTGTAGTGATTCATGCTCACAAGATCTTAACACTGAACAAAGCATTAAAACAGCCTACCTGACAATTGGCGGAACGGCCAAATATTCGTTCTTTAGGGGTAACAAAGCTTCCTTGGTAGCCGGAACAAGCTCTTCTCTAAAAAGTGGCTGATTTCAACAAGTGAATCTGACTCTACGGTATGGCTTCAAGCTTCAGTGCTAATTGTAAGAACTCCTTTATTGCACCGTAGTATAGGATATCAGACAAGTATAATTCAACACAAGTCATCATTACAAAGAAAACGCAAGTTTTTGACCAAAAGTGCATATAGCCAATATAGCAGTGATAATAAAAGCTAAAACTAACGGGCTTTTTCCTTCACCAATGATTTGTGCCGCCCGACTCATCGATGTACAAAAGGCGTATTTTACCAAGATATCCTCCAACATATTCTGCTCCTGAAAATGAAAGATAAGTTCGCATGGATGATGGATTTGAATTTAATTCAACTTCAACAAACACTCTGTGATTTCAGAGCTTGCGCATAGATCTCATATCTCATCTGACAATGACATAAAACTGAATACTGAAATAGCCGTTTCTTTTCTTCAACCAATTATTCGGCAGTAGCGGAATACCAATATGGAAGTGCTAATTTACCTAATTATGCGAATATACAAAAATTTCAAACCTTTATAACATCCCAGTCTTCATCACTGATTTCCCTTCTATCACCGTTGGCGGTAACAATTTTGCCATGTTTTCTCAGCAATTCACCAATCCGTTCCATCACACTTTTACTGGCCTTTTCAGAAACATCGTACTGGTTGAGCAAGGTAACGCCTTCAACGACCTAAACCAAAGAAATGGATTCAAAGTCGGAAAGAAAACCGTTACACCATACGTCAAAAAGTATGTATATGTTCTAGTCTGATGTGCGAAGCGAACGACAGATCGTAAGAACAGCCAACAGTCTCAAAAAAAACAGCAACAAATTAACAAAACAGTTTCTATCGGAAAAAATCTCCACACAACGCCAATTTTGATGTTTGCGAAAAGACTATATAACCCATTTGCCCATTTAAAGAAAAACTAATGAGATCTTCAACTGCACCTCTTTATATGGCAAAACGAGGACGGTTAACGTGAAAATCTAAGTGCCTAAACAATAACAAGAGACAAAAAGTAACAGACTCACCGGCATGCACAGTGTTTCGGTGAATCCGACATCAATGACAAAAGCAGTATTCGCATTGAATGGTAGGGTTGCCATTAGTGGTGCGGGCACGAAACAGATTGAAGGAACGTCAAGATTCTGGAGGAGAGCCCGGGCAATATCCGACCGCAAGGCTGATGATGAGAGAGGACTCTCAACAATAACAATCCGACGTTCACGGGGAAGCACGAGCAAGTGGCTGAAATTATAATTTTAAGTGAAATACATTTTTTACAAGGAAGCATTGCAGACAGACATTACATCTGATTCATTGCGTATATATGTCGCAATGCAAATAACGCAGTACACTTTTGACCATCAATACAATCCACTGTAATTGTTCGCTAATTTGAAACTACCAAGAACTGACGGCCGTCGACCGCCAGCGAAGCCAGTGTAAACATGCAAAAACATACTTATAGAATAGATGACGGAAGAATTGCGTAAGTTGTCGGACACGTGGTTCGCCCGATTGATGCAGTAAGTCAGAATCTACGGCCAAAGAACTCGAATCCAATAAACTGGTCCTCACAACAGCCCGAGGAGTCATCTCACCAGCAAATCCACATCTAAACATAAAAACGTTAGTAAATGACGAAAAGACCTTGATTCAGCCGTCCTACTTGATTTGTTCAAAACTGACAATTGACACTTTCACGCTCCCTCAGCAGATTCCATGTTTGAGTTCGTAATACTAATACAGTAATAAAACAAACAAACATACTTTGTCAAAGAAGCGCCAATCTCGAGGATAACAGCTGGCTTTATGCTGTCAATAGAAGACATTCCCAGTGAATGAGAAAGAGCAGTAGATGCCGAGAGCGAGGAGAGGGTTCGGCGGGGACTGCCGGATGAGGCACCCGTCCCAGTTGCCAGTGTGGACGACGTCCTCTGAGACGGCAAAGGGCGTGCTGACGAAGACATTGCTCCTCACCAGAAATGCACTGAAACAAGAGAATCAAGAAACGTACGAGAAATTGAACATCGCAAAAATCACACGTTAACAATGAAAAGAGAAAGGTATTCAAATTCAGACACAGAGGCTGGCGCTAGTCCAAAAGTTCTCTGGTACAACTCCGGTATTTCAACCGCCAAAACGGTAACAATATTGAAGCAATGAACAACACACAGTTTGCTTATCACCAATTTATTATGCATTGCACGATAAACATATTCAGTCTTCAAATATATCAATATCATCCTTTTCCCTCGTACAGATCTTCAGACGTTTCTTCAACGAGTCCGCCGTGGTCAATCAGTCTTTACTCTTCACTCCTTGATGCAACTTCTTGACGATCCTGCCTGCGGAAGTGCGGCTAATCTTGGCCTCGGTTGCCAGTTTTCGGATGCTCTTCGCCGGATTCTGCTCCATCTTCTGCCGGATGAGACTAACATTCTTGGAACTAACTGCGGCTGCTGGTCTTCCACTTCGAGGACGGTCACTAGTTGTACCCAACTGCTTAAAACGCCGAATGGTGTATTTCACAGTCGAAACAGAAGTTTGGACGATTTTAGCGACTTCCTTCTGAGATTTCCCCTTCTGAATCAAGCTGATAATCGTGGCACGATCGCTTTCGGACAGCATTTCCTGCAAACCGAAAGATATTCACACAGTTGATAACCGTGTAGCAAACGTTCACGTAACAAATATATCTTATTATATAAAGTTGGGAGCTTTGTTTGATTGATTGTGTGTTTGGATGATGTGCGTTACGCTCAGGTTGTAGGATTGGTTCAGTAGTTCACGTTCCCGTGCACTGAGCCATCTCACTTCCCGAGCGCCCCTCTCACAAACGTCCAAAAAAGGCTGCATATGTGGAATATGTGTGGTGTATCGTTCGGGCGTTTCTGCGGCACAAAGGGTTCAAAGAACACTCACGGCACAAAACTCAAAGAACGACCAATTTTGAAAACGAAATCACGCTTCTTGGTCTAATGCTTTATTTACTCTTATTTTACAAAAATTTTCCATTGCCTTTCAACGTGAGATTATCCTCACCTTGAGCAACCTACGAGAATCCAGCCCTGAGCTACGCACTCGCAGACTGCATACACTCACTGCATATACTCACCAACGCCATTGCGGATGGCTCACACGAATGCCACACAAAAGGTTGCATTATACTCCAAGGAAGCGGAGTATCGGCCGAGCGATAATGTTCAAAGAACATCCACTTGCTGTGCAACGCCATTGTGGAGCGCTCACATGAGCACCACACAAAAGTTTGCATGTACACCAAGGGCGCGGAGTACATGCCGAGCGATAGAGTTCAAAGAACACCCACTGCAGGGCACCTCCACTGCGGAACGCCCAGTGAACGCTACAAATGCTGCCATATACAGAATGCTTGCTGCTTGCGGGGTATCGTTCGAGCGATTGTGCGGCAAGTAGGCCGAGATCCCTGTTCCATGCAATTCAAGAAGCATATTCGCAATTATAATAATTCCCTGTCAATGGCATCGATGTGTGCTCAACTTGATGTTCCCCGTGGCGCCGGTCCTTATTTAGGAGGAATATAGTCAACAGAAACTAAGTTATATCCCCGTGTTTGATATTGGTGTAGGTTTCAAAAGGAAAATAACAAAAGTGAAACCATTTCCTTCAGACAAATGTTTGCTTCTAACTTATATAGCCCAGCGAAACATTGCGACGTATCATCCAGGCACATTCCTTTTTTTAGGATTTGAAATTTTGAAATTTTTTCGATATTGTAGAGTCCAGCAAGTTGCAGACAATTTAGGAGGAATATAGTCAACAGAAACTAAGTTCTAACCCGTGTTCAATATTGGTATGGGTTTCAAAAAGAAAAAGAAAGACTGGAGACTCTTTGGATAGAAATGTTTCCTCCTAACTTATATAGCCCAGAGAAACATTGCGACGTATCATCCAGGCACATTCCTTTTTTTAGGATTTGAAATTTTTTCGATATTGAGTCCAGCAAGTTGCAGACAATTTAGGAGGAATATAGTCTATAGTCAACAGAAACTAAGTTCTAACCCGTGTTCAATATTGGTATGGGTTTCAAAAAGAAAAAGAACGACTGGAGACTCTTTGGATAGAAATGTTTCCTCCTAACTTATATAGCCCAGAGAAACATTGCGGCGTATCATCCAGGCACATTCCTTTTTTTAGGATTTGAAATTTTTTCGATATTGTAGAGTCCAGCAAGTTGCAGACAATTTAGGAGGAACATAGTCAACAGAAACTAAGTTCTAACCCGTGTTCAATATTGGTATGGGTTTCAAAAAGAAAAAGAAAGACTGGAGACTCTTTGGATAGAAATGTTTCCTCCTAACTTATATAGCCCAGAGAAACATTGCGGCGTATCAGCCACGCGATATTAAGCTGCTTTTAGGCTTTGGCAATTTTTTCGATGTCCTAGAGTAGAGCAAGTTGCAGACAATTTAGGAGAAATATAGTCAACAGAAACTAAGTTCTTTCCCCAGGAAACTATTCTTGCGAGAAAGAGTTGACTCTACTTATAGATATAGCCCAGTGAAACATAGCGACCATCAGCGAATATTGGAAAGACGCCTCAGGCGGCGGTAGCCGACTGGTACTTTAAATAAAAACGCTCCAGTGCAAACACTGAAACTTTCCAGCCCAAATTTAGAGCTTACGACTTTTGGAACACCTTGTCATATAGATGTAAATGAAACTATGGATATCACGGTATGGCAATAACTACCAGAACACATAAAAATACAGAGAATAAATAATAAATAATAATAACAGCAAAACACAGTTGGTAAAACACCCGTCGTAGAGGGGGTGCGGCCAGTGATGTTGTGCGTTCATAACCATTTGGGGGACCGCCCAAAATTACGGTAATAATTTTGCAGAATAATATACCAAAATTTGTATAATTTTCCAATAAACACTTAATATTATGTCTTAGTCCTTTTTATAATACATAATTTGGCTAATTTGTGAAATAAACATTTAAATAAATAATATCTGTAAATGCTGGAGATATTCGCTCATTGGCTGGGTCCCTAAAACAAACTTTGATAGATCGCTGAAGAATGAGCTGAGGGCCTCAGTGAGGGGAACGCAACTGATAGATTTATTTTATTGGGCAGACAAAAAAAAATCCAGAGTCATTGGCTATTTGACAATGACTAATCTGGTAATAGTTTGTTGGTTTCGCTTGTCTACCTATTCAAACTGTTTTTATTGCGCTTCATATAATTCATGCCTCGAAGATATTGACTGTCAACTGTAGGACGGCTCCAGTGTGTCTACTGGGTAGGAATGGTAGGTAAAACACACATAAAATAACCTTGTTTTTCAACATCCAACGTGAAGCTAAGGGTCTTCCCTTCCTACATAGCGACATAGCTTCCTTGCCCTTCGCCGCGGCCGGTCGTCAATAATTTTTCTGCTGGACGTTTATTCTTATTCATTACATTGCTGCATTCCGCATATGGACAGTCAGGACAGACTGATTGTGAGAGCCCAATAACCAACAACACTCATCAGCGTCATCTATTCCACTCGAAGGTATGGTGCGTGGGTCAAGTTTATTGATTTAATTTGAACAAGAAGCATGGCCAGAAAGGTTGAAGATACACGCACATATCTCCGACCCATTACTTGCCCATACGCCACATATCTGCACTACACATTCATAGAAACTGGCTAGTAGAAGAACTTTGAGGCCAGCTAACAGACTGGAAAGATTTCTTTATCGAATAGGAAGCTGTAGACTGCTGGTAGCAATGTTGATACAATTCAGTTTTGGTGACCTCAGCGGGGTGTGGACTGCGAACAGACACTGCGATGTGTGACACACCACTAAACTTTAGTAGTTGAAAAGCGATAAAAAAGGCCCTCGGAGGAGAAGTCGCCAACCGTTCAGAGATAGTATTCAGTCTCGAGGGTGAAATTTCTCCAGAGGCAGCTTGTCTCTAGAGACAATTTCCCCCTTTCTCAGGGGAAAAGTTGCATGCATGGAAAGTCTCCACGACTATTTGTGGAAATAAAGATAACGTTTTTTCGCTCCCAGTCTGTCCGCTCCGATAGGTTTTTTTTCCATGGGTAGATGTAGTAGCAAATACGGGTTCAGAATGAGCACCAAGTGCCCCGAAAAGGTTCAACACTTTTTTGTACGCACACTTGTTACTTGCTCCCGACTCCTATTGTACACAAGGACCTTGGTGATACATGGATAAAAACCGTGCAGTTTCTGACAGGTTTCACAGTGAAGTATTTGAATACTACCCACGTGGTAGAACAAAACTGACTTGCCAGGCTTGCCACTAAAAGTTCGGCACAAGTTCAGTTTTATAAACTGCCACTTTAATTCATCTATAGTGTTTTTTACATGGGCTTATTGTACATGGGCTACGTACATACATGGGCTTTTACTTGTCTTTTGTTTGTATGAACGAAACGAAATCTTTTCATAAAGAAAATTTTCTATTGGCAGCCGAAAGAGCATACAAAATCTTTGCCGTCTGGCGAGATTCGAACCCACTCTCGATTCAAGGTCCCACGCTCTACCTGTTGAGCTATGCTAGCTTATCATAACTCTTTGCCCTACATACAGCACCTTCAATGGTAAAATTGCATGGTAGCATTAGTCGACTGGAGATCCAAACTGATTATTATACGTTTCCACAACCAAAGACGTGTGAATGTAAGTGGCACAGAGGAGAAATAGACGAGAGTTAACTTTTTACATTGCGGCAATTCTTTTTTTAAATAGGGAAACAATCGGCATATTCTCTTCGAACGGCTGGCAAAAAATAAACCCGTAAAAAGTCTAAGCTTATGTGAAACAAGCAAAATACCTGTTGTTTACCAAATCACTGCACCACATTGCATCATTCGTTGTGTGATTTGTAAAGCTATTTATTATTAACCTATGATTGCGCGCGCGGGTTACACTGCGTGCGTTTACAAGTTTGTTCAAAATTCGGGCAACACGTATACCAAAAAAACCGGCGTGTTTCCATCCAATCTACCGTAATTTGGAACCAAACGTGTATACTTCATACGAGAAACATAAAAAATTCTCGTGTAGTCCTAAAACGCGGTATTTTTAAGCATAATTGGAAACATGCTAAGAATACCCGTTGTGTGAGCACTTTTCTCAGTGACTACTGGGTGTGTAAATCTGGAAAAGGCGTCAAAATGTTTCAAACACTCAGAATTTATTAGCAAACTAATGTTTACCCAATTTCAACACCGCTAAAGTGCTAAATTTTTGTAAAATCAGCCGAACCATAATTTTTGAAGTAACAGAGCACCGACACGAATAACGGTGTGCATTTTTTCTCAGCGACTACTGTAGGTACACATCTGGAAAAGGTGTCAAAATGTTCCAAATAATCTGAATTTTTTAGCAAATCAAAATTTATTTAGATTAATGGCCTGGAAGATATTTTATTTTTGTGTCAAAGTGAATGTAAAGAAATTCGACACCTCGAGATGAATAACGGCGTGCATTTTTTCTCAGCGAGTACTTGGTTTCAGGACCTGCCAATGGTTTCAAAATGTGCAGAAAACCCTGAATTTTTTAGCAAACCTTTTTTATCCAAATTTCGCCTAGTATAAAATACTTTATTTATGTATCAAAGTCCAGAAACAGAATTAAAAATTCGCCAATCCCGATTTCTGATCAATATTTCGTCATTTCGGAACTTCACGTACTTTTGGTTTCCAGCCTACCACCAAAAGTTTTCCGGCTTTTCCAACTGTGAAAACATCAAAATCCGCACATCCGACTTTTACAAAAAAATCCGCGAAAAAGTGCAGTGTACTGTAGTTTTGTGTACACAAACTACCGTCATATTACACAATTTAATTTTTATATTTTGAAATTGAAATTTTTTGAAATTTTTTCCATTTTGAACGAATGCCTCATAAACTCGTCATATTATTCCTATTGTTTCGCATCGTTTGCAAGAATTCTACCATCACAAATTCACATACATTTGCAGACCATTTATCAGAACTAGAAGAGAGTTCTTCCGCGGAAATTACCGAAGAATCTCTGGAAATGAACACCCCAGGTGGATCTGGCACCGTTGAAACGCCGAAACCTGACAGTGACGGCCCTGTTTTCGCTGTCTACTATCCAGATGACTTCTTACTTTCACCACGAACCTTCTTTTCATCGGTCAAGGATGTGAAGAATGTTGTGAACTCTGCTGACGCGCGACAGAAAGGTATATCTTATGTTTAGAAACGTTGTTTTCCCTTCTATCACTTCAGCACGAGTGTATTTTTTAAACCTAGTTTTCATAATACTGTAAATATGCGACTATGTACATTTCGCGCCAAGTGTGGTCGTATTCTGCTCGTTTGAATGATGCTATCAGCCTGTCCTTGCTTTTATCTATCAATAGGAATATTGATTTAGGAGCTCGTTTCAAGCGCTTTGAGAATGGCCAGGAAGCTCTTCGTTTTCTGGAAGCCGGCGATGCTCCTTCACCTGCACCTAAAACACAACCGAGTGGAGCTACTGTCGAGGAACCTAAGATACCGTTCTCTTCAGTTTCAAGGTACAGCTGTCGAGTCATTCTTGTCGCAAAGTGCTCATGTACAATCAATAAAAATAGTGGCCTGTGTGTTGTGAGACTTTTGACTGACATCGCTTGCCGTCGTTGCCATAACCATATACTCGGGCGGCCTATGATAGATGAAAAGTTTCATTGAAAACAACCTTACTGTTTCATGGAAGATGTTTCCGGTTGTTTATTGTTATACATCTCAGGATCGAGATGAATCAGTTCAAGAAATTTGTTGAAAAGCTCGAAGTGGACGAATTTGTAATCAGAGTGGAGTCGAATCCCCGTTACCTGATTAATTCAAATAGTGATACTCCAGCAATTGTTCAGGTTTGTTTTGTTTATTTATTGTTGTGAAATAATAGTGATGGCCGGGTGGTCCAGGGCCAGCTCGTTCGACCCTAACGCAATCGACCCGAGTTCGATTCCGGCCAGTGACAACTTTATCTGCGTTCCTCACTTTGTAATTCAACTTCAAAGACACACAATAGGGAGATTTCTTCATTTCTTGTCTTCGGCCACTCTTTGGCGCGCCCCATGACCATGACAATTCTCCGTTTTTCTGATGATTAGTATTAGTATGATAAGAGATAAGATTAAAGTTGTACGCGTAATTTTAGTTTTATTGCAAAATACCCTTTTTAGGAAGGCTTTCGCTATAACATTCTGCACATTGCCGCCAAGATTGGAGCGACGGAAATTGTTGAAAAGATCCTGATGTATATTAATGATGCCGACTTTTTGCTGAAACTTTATGCTACAAACATGGACGATGTGATATTCCGAAGGTGGGAAGCAAGTCCTGATACGTTCTTTTATTATCCTTATGGTTCTGATGGCTAACGCATAAAATTGAACTTCGTAACTAATCGTAACGAAACCTTGTCGTCTCTTATGGTCTGAGGTCTCAGGTTCTAGTGTGTCGGGAAAGTTTTCGGCCTTTTCTTTCATTGTAATGTTGATATTTGTTATAATATGAAACATAAACTCCATACATTGGATACATAGGAAAATGTATGTTTCATCTTGAATTTATTAGTGACTTCTGACCAAGTCGATTGCCATCTTTCAGTAACAGTATGTATCAGCCGTTCGAAGAGCCCTACGGGCTCTTCTCCGACTGGAGGAATCGGCCTTCGGCCGATTGTTATCCTATTTAAAAAAAAAGTAATTCCTACAAAGGTAAAAAGATAACTTTCGCTATTCCTTCCTACTATTTCTCTCTAATTGTAAGCCCCATCTCTCTCCTATCATCCTCAATCTTTCTCACTCTCTCGCGCTCTCTTTCCCTCTGGTACACTTCACGAAGTCATTTATGATTGTGGAAGCGTACAATTTGAGTCTGGATCTTCATTCACAAATTGTGCAATGCAAATTGGCCACTGAAGGTGACCTATCTAGAGCAGAGGGTTATCCGTATAAGCTAGCATAGCTCAACAGGTAGAGCGTTGGACTGTGAATCGAGAGGTTGTGTGCTGCTGTGGGTTCGAATCTCGCCAGCGGCATAGATTTTGTAGATTTTGTATCTTCTCTTTCGATTGAGAATAGGAACTTTTCTTTATGAAAGGATTTCGTTGTGCACATAAAAACAAAATCATAAACAAAGTCCGTGACAAAGTCATAAACAAACTCTTCTCCTTTATATAATAAGATATTTTAGAGCAAATATTGTGACAGCGTATTTGAATACACCGGACAAGGGAAACAGTGACACGCCGTTGCATATGGCATGCAAATTTGGAAACATCGGCGCGGTCCGGGCACTATTATCGCAACCGAAAACTCAAAGGAATTTGCTGAATAAGTGAGTTCTTAGTTCCCGAAATGTCTCACTGAATTTGACTCGTTACCTATTATTTGGGGCAAAGGTTACTGTATGTATTAACCTATTTTATTTCTGTTATGTTTGTCTTTTTTTTTTGGAAAAGCCTTTATACATTCAAAACTGTGACATTGTGTTAGTGTATAGTGTATAGTGATATTGATATACTGTCTGCTGTCTGCTGTAGTAATGACTGTTTTTACATAGCCGCTCGTCTCTCTATTCTCTACCATCTATTCATGTATTTATGCAAAAAAATGTGAATACCACTTTATTCAGACATACAATCATCACACATAGACTTAAGCATGTAGAATCCAGGGTCCCGTTTGCTCTCGAAGTCGGGGATCTTCATTTTTAGCTCCAAATCAAAGGCGGTGTCTCTTAGCCGATGTGTCCCATAGAATGAAGTAGACGGTAGAAGACGGCACAGAAGATAATACAGAGCGAAAGGTCCGTCCTAAGGCTAGGCAAGGGGAGCGCCTTAACTTTATTCCCGACGCCGTGACATGTTTGCAAGATGGTAGCACTGGGCGGGATTCGAACCCGGGTCGTATGGGTGAGAGACGAGAACTTTGCCAGTGAGCCAAGCTTGCATTCAGTTAGAGACAGACTAAAATAAATGTAGTTTGTAAAAATGTTTCTTTCAGAAGTCAAATGACCGCCGAGCAAGTGATATGTGAGCGTGTACACGGTGAAGAGAAAGCAAAGAAGACGGCTGAAATTAGACAGCTCTTCAGCGCTTCATATGTGGCACTATATAGAAACCAGGATAATAGTGAGCCGGCCAAGGTTTTACCCCCGGCGCAAGTGATCAATTAAGTGTTTGACTATTTCCTTTTTCCTCCTTAGTGCTGGTGTTATGGACTTTGACGTTCCGCTTTTCATATTATTAACAATTGGCTGTGACGTGTACTGTAGTACTAACACAGTACACAGTACTAGT
Organism: Pelodera strongyloides; assembly: GCA_036852015.1. NCBI lineage: Eukaryota > Metazoa > Nematoda > Chromadorea > Rhabditida > Rhabditidae > Pelodera > Pelodera strongyloides. The sequence goes on from JAANDG010000103.1 coordinate 255,576, forward strand.
AGAGTATAAGTATAAAGCAAACGCATAGCAAACAAAAGGACTTTTAGAGTTATCTAAAAGCTAAAACATATTGTATATCTAGATATTATGATACTAACAATTCGACCCCACTTACAAACTTAATAGAAGCGCAGTTGTGCAACGTATGTTTCAAAAATCGGATGTTATACCGCCTTAATGAATATTTGTCAATCAATGCTTTCCTTTCAGTGACAGCCTCCCAAATGTTGACAAGGAGAACGCTCCGTTGATGTCCGATTTTAAGTTAGCCGCTTATGCTGGCCCATTTAAGAATTCGGACACGGCTTATGAATTCTTCAAAGAGTGGACCCGTGAGAGTAGAGCGACAAGGCTGACGGATGCTGATAAAGGTTGTTGTATTTATTGAAAATTTATTCTTAATTCTTATTTTTGGAATTTGCCAGTACGGTAGTTTCTAAAGACTAAAGATCCATGCCATTCGCCTATTACGTGGCGCGCAGCGCGGAATTACGTAACCGCGTCCGTGGAAAGAGATGCCCTTTAACCCGGAAAGGCGGAGACGCAGAAAAGATGTTTCTCTGTGTATCGAATTTTTCAATTCAAATTTGCAATCTTTTCCCGCGGATGCGGCTACGCATTTCCGCGCTGCGCGTCTGAGAACCAGAGTAGGGGCAAAATAAGAGAGGAAGAGGAGTCAGTAGTTAGTCGGTCAGCTGCTTTTTTTAAAGTTATTATTTCGACTTTAAGCTAATCTAATCCCATAATTACATTTTTTGCCGCATATAGTTGATTGATACATAGGGATGATTTAGCACTTTGCGAAATGTTTCAGCTACTAATAATATGATTTATTCATCATGTGTAAATAGTCTAGTCGTCTGGTACCGACTACTACCGATCACCGTGTATCATGAATTTGAATATGCCCGAGGGTTATGCCTTGAATTCATCTGATACCGAGCCCCTTGCGTCATGAATTTGAATCTGCCCGATGATTATTATGCCTTGAATAAATATATACGCTTTAGGTTACGAGCGTATTGGCCGCTCGCTAGCCAAGAAGTGGAATGTGGAATGGGCGGAACGATGGTTCTTTTTGAACAAGATTGTTGATTTGGCCAGTGATAAGGGATTACAGGTATGTGAGTGTGATCGCTGATTTGTTGTGCTAAATTGATTGACTTTGCGTTTCGTTAGAAGTCGGCAGTGACATGTGATAATGTTAGGATGTCCAGAAGATCGGAATTCTGACCCTCCTCTGACTAGTCTGACGCTGACTGCCATTTTTTGTTTTTGTTTTGGGTGGTGTTTTTCCGTAGTTTTGTCTTTGTGTCACTGGCTTTGGGTGTACCAGAGGAGGGGTACTTTTTATGGATGAGATGTCCTATAAGCTTCAAATGTATATGTGTGTAGGCGTAGAGGCAAAGAAAGAATGGCCTGTCATCTTGAGGACGTGGTTACTTTGAATAACATTATATCGCTTTAGTTATTCGAGTCATATCTGTTCGGCAAGCGATCTGATTCTCAATTGGTTTTGGACTTGGATAGTGGTCGGGCTTCTCCATCGTTGGAAAATGTTGGTTGTAGTTTTTTTTCTATTTTATGTGCCCTTCATTAGTGTAGTGCTCGACTCAAACGTACATAGTGTTATCTAACTTGCTCCTGGTTAGTTACTGAGCAAGTGGATTAGTTGTCTTTATAATAATGTTGCTCGTCTCGTAGAAACCCTATCTATCTATCGTACAGTTCGCCTGATATTTCTACACTCATTGTAGGGTGTTTGATTTAATTTCCACGATATATCATTCTGGACTTGAGTAGCTGTTTAATGCTTATGTATAGCCAGTTTTTTACCATTACTTTTTTAATTATGTATACTCCTCTAAGATACTGCAAAGTTCAAAATGTATTATGTATATAACATTCTCTTTTCAGCTGATAAAACCGTTGTGCTTTGACGATGTCGACGATGTCACTAGCACGGAATCTGCTGGTATGTGTATTTCTTTTATAGGGTTTATTGATTATTACATAATCTTTGTTTGTGGCCGTTGTTTTTTCATATTCGCTTCTAAGGGATAAAAGGGTATGAGTGTTCGAAGACTATTGCTAGAAAAGAGCACTTAGAACTGTCGGTTTATTGTTTATATGTACCAAAAAGAATCCACCGACCTCAGCTCAATTAATATTAAAGCGCAATAGCAGCCGGTTTTTGAAACGCAATGCGGACAACTGAATCCATACAACCATACACGTATTTATGTTAATTTGCTCGAATTTAGCCAGATTTTTCATCCTCATTTGCATACGCTGCATAAGAATGCTGGTATATTCGATGTGTTTCAAAAACCGGCCGGCATTTCGCTTTAATTTACTAAGGACAAAGACAATCAAAGAAAGCAAAATATATCGTGCATAGAAGAAGATTCGTAGTGCTAGTGCATACTGCAAATTTAAAACTCTAGACGGGGCAGAAATGGCTATGAGTTCAATATTTTGTCACTTTTCAGTAGACGAGGAAGCGGAAGATGTATTCCTGGACGCTTCCGAAGTATTTGAAGATGCTCAATATCAGGACCAAGCTGATGTGTCCATATCGGATATATTGGGAAAGTATGTTTAAGTTATAAAAAGTGTTGCGTGAATGTTTAAATGTGATCAATAGATCAATTGAACTGTTAGTGCAAACCAAACGGACCCTTTGCCTATTGTAGCGTTAGCTGCAATTGAGAAAAAGAAAAAGAAACTCGAATGTTTCAACGACTTGTTATTTAGTGTTACCACCAGTAGCCTTGTACCAATTGAGGGGACGAAACTCGATGTTTCAACAACTTGTTACTTGTTATTTTAGTATTACCACCATTTATTTTAGTGTTACCACCATTGGTTGTATTAGAGCCTATTTCCAATAGTTGTCGTTTGCTTGGAATTTGTAGTAATCTGGAATATAATTGAGTGCGACGTAAACCCTAAGTACTGTATATTTCAGGCTCGAATCTCTGACGTTGAACTCACCAGCAGCGGAATCGCAAGTGAGCAGTTATGTGAGTTGTTTTCTTTCTTTCTCTCTTACTTATTTCCTCAGCAAAGCATGATCATATATTACTTGTCAACAATCGATGCAGTTTGATAGTCTTTACCGTATTTTTTGTTGTTGAACGAACGTTGCAAGTTGAACGCACGGCATTTAGCTTTAACAAATTTTGTTGTCAAGGAGTGTAGGTTATTATGTGATATCAGGATGTGCCCTCTTTGGATCTTTCGCATGCGCGGTTTATAGTTGTGTTATTATCAGGGCATAAACCTCGCCGGTGAGTCCGGTGGTGGTTCTGTCTGTGATATGTTTCTGATGAGTTTCTAGTAACACCTCCGAGATTTTTCTCCATGAGCCCCCGAACTTTGTGCAATATTCTAATTCCGGAGGTGGTTCGCCGGTGAGCTCGCTGGCGGGCTTAGGCTATGGTTATTCTGGGTGTGTGGTGTGTGCTATTTCGCCATGCATTAGTGTTTTCATTTTCAGAATGATGAAGCGGGAGATGTGTTTCAATTTCCTGAGAAAACGAGCGATACGGCTTATGAGGATGAGGATTTTGATATGAGCGACTTTGACACGCCCCCTTCGTCACCACCCCCGGTCTTCATTATGGACCAACCTACCAAGGTATGTTTAATTTATTTACCGATATACTTTGTAGTTTGGTGCATGGTTTGTACTTTGTATTGTAGTGTTATTTTGCTGACTGCTGTGCTTTGACTATAGTTGCTGAATTTACTATACCTAGTGTTTAGGAGTTTTATTTTGTTGATCAATCTACTATCTAATAATTCACAATGTAATTTTGCTGAGTGCGGTGTGTCCTTTCTTTGTAGATTAATTTGTAGCGGAGGGAGTGGTGCTACCAGTATAACTTCGAAGTTGGCAGTTGGCACATGCTTTCTTACGATGCTCTATCATCCGTTATATTATAGTTGTTGAAAACGAGTTTTAGAGTTTATTTGTTTGATTGAAAATTGTTATTTACTCTAATGAGAAAAGTTTTTGTGTTTTTGAGAAAACGGAAGAGGTTTTTTTCTGATTTAAGATTGTCATTTACTCTAATGAGAAAACCTTTCAGGTGGATAATGATCTGGTGGCCGTGCTGGGAAAAGTTCCATTTGAGAAACTGGACCAATACCCTCTGGTAAGTATTTGAGTTTCTCTGTTGCTCATCCTTTCCTTTGCTATACCATGTTGTTAGTTGTTCCGCGGATTGCAGAACTTTGTTAATTGTTGTTATCGAAATATAGTGCTTGTCACGGATACCGTAACCAAATGTATACAGCGCGGAGAGCGTGATATAGAGATAGAACGCGCTATGTAGATGTAGACATGTAGATAGTTGATCTTGATACTTTAATATGGTGTATGTCCAAGCGGTAGATGTGGTACGTTTGAAGCGTTGATTAGTCAATATCCTTTTCAGCTGTTCAAATTGTGTCACATTCTGTGTGACCTTGCACGTCATAGACCACGTACCATACCGCTTTATTCGTATACCTTCTTTTTATTCGCCTTCAGGTCTCTGCGTATGTGCGTTCTGTTCAAAAGGAAGCGCTTGATGTACGAGAACAGTGGCCCGGAAAAGATAGTCCCAGATGTCCAAAAGTGCGAAAGTCGAATATACTTCATCGAAATGGATTGGGCCGATTGGGCCAGAGTTTCACTAACCGGCTTAGGCAATTGCCGGATAATTAGTCTTTTGAATTGACCAATCTTGGTACCCACTCACGGTACAGTACCCTATCTAGGATGCCCGGTATTGGCAACTGTTTATTGAGCTTCAAGGTGCTAGAATACCGTACACTAGAGTTTTGTTATTTTGTTTTACATTGAACTGACGGTAACATTCAGCTTTTCAGAATTATTTCCGCATCATAATTTGTAATTTTTTATGTTGTAATGCTAAGTTTGTCATACTTTGTTGCAAAAATAGTTAGCGTTAGGGGCCTGGTGGTCCAGTGGCAGCGCGTTCGTCTCTAACGCAATCGACTCGAGTTCGATTCCGGCCCGTAACACCTTTGAAACCACCACCAGGCGAGGGAATCATGGGCGATCCCTCCTTGCCCTAGCCCGAAGACGTCGAGCAATTTGTCATCTGGAACTCGTCGCCTACTGCTCAGGACCTCTGCGGAACATGTCATAAGCAAACAATGAATCTGTATTTTCACCCTTGAATAAAGGTGCACGCTCATGAAGCGTAAAACAATTTTAGCGTTATTGGCCACGTTTTACAGTTTTATACAGTCTAATAAGATAGTGCCTTCTATACTATTTCACCTATGATAATGTGTGCTCTGTGTGTTTTCCGGTTGGTTGTTTTTGTGATATGCGGGTTTATAAGTGTTCTTTGGCTATTTGCATATTCAACCAGAATCAGTTATCATAACAACATTGGGCCTGGTTCCAACTATCGAACTCATTTTTTTCATGTTTATAAGAGTTGTGTATAGATTGGGGACCGTTTGCTCAAATCTAACCCCTGCTACTTCATTTGCTACTTACTAGAATTGTGAGGCCATTAGAATGTACGTTAGAATTTAGAACATTCTCTGTAATTTAACTAATGCTCGTATTATTAGATCTTGTGATTATATGATACTCAAAGAGTTTCGTTCGATATCTACGCTTTCCGGTATTGATTAACTTGCTTTATTTTATTTTGAATGTTTGAACCCTGTAATAAACACTATTATTATTAATTTGCCCGATACTGTTGTGGTTCACACAACAATCGCTCAAAACCAATTTATTTCTGGACGTGATGGTAAACCTCTCGGTTTAAATTAAAAAGTGATTTATGTGCAGAATATCACACTATCAAGCTTCTGATGTACATATACCAAATTTTCGATCACAGACTAAAAAGCGGCTACAGGTGATTTACGCTGACTCTAATTGTAACTATTCAAAAGTATTTGCACTCTCATGATGTATATTTACCCGAAAATGATAAACCTTGCATTTTGTGATTGCATATAGTGACTACATAGGGATTGGAATACCTGTTTGGAATACATTTACACTCATTTTTAAACTTTTATTATTATAATACACCTGTAAAGAACGATGTGAAGCATAAACTGACTGAGGCGATTTGTTTTTATTATAAAGGAAGAGAAAAGTATTACTGGGAAATAGTCTACCATACTAACGTTATGGACGAAAACCACAATCGAGAAAGGCGTTTCCACGAGCTACAGTATGCTGTGTGAAAAAGGACAAGACAATAAATCTCAAGCAATGCGTATGATAAAGAATACAAATAATGTCAATTAACAAAAACAAAAGTGCAAAGGATGCTTCGACTAGTTTTCATAAGAATAGTTTAGATATATGTTATGAGTTCAAGAAAACTGGGCCGCACACTCGCGTTGTTTTGGGTGTGCGGCAATACCCTTGCGCAGCGCAGCTGTGATGCGACCGGACCCGGAGGAGCCCACGAGGTGCCGGTCAGCTCTTCTATTGTAAGTTTTCTCAAAATACATGTTTGTGTTTTGAAATTAAATAATTATTTACATAATTATGTATTATGTAAATATATGGGTTAGCAACATCGAATAGTTACAGATTCAAAAGTGTTCCTTAGGCTTAGGGTTAGGCTAGGAAGATCATGGTCGGAAATGGTGAAAGCGCTGCATGAAGTAAAGCGAGGATAACAATAAAGCTGATTCGACTAATATGCTAATATGCGTATAAAACAAATATAATTGAGCATGATTCCATAAGCAGTACAAACTACAAGCCGTATAACTTTAGTCTCACACCGACACAAGCTATAGCCAAATAAAAATTCTGTGAGAAACTGAGTGAACTCAACAACATAAGTTTAGTGAACGTAAATAATAAAGTAATATCAAAGCACAACTGATGCGGACTAGAATTTGATAGCATTGAAAATTCAACGGATAACTGATATATAAACATATATAATATGCAATTTAGAAACAAAGTAAGAGGTAAAATGATGTAGGTTTTCTCGACGGGGTACGGTACCTATTCAACGCCTCACCAAATAGCTTGGTAAATACACTGAGGCTGTATTAGATAAATTAAGTAGAAGAGAGATACATGAGTTGTTAAATTTAAAGCGGTAAAACAGCCGGTTCTTGAAATTTCTGTTGGATAACTGCATTTCCATTATATGCAAATGACTGTGTCGTATGCAGCACATAGGCATGCAATTATCCGATTACCATGCGCTAATTGCCTGTTACTCAGCTGCGTCACTGCCGCGAGTTATCAAACGGAGGAGTAACATACTAATTAGTTTTCAATTGATAAGCTATGGCTATTTTCAAATTTGGAGAAATTAGTTGATTATCGTAGGTTTGGGGATAAGTAAGGACTAAGAAACGTAGGTCACACTATAGTTCAGTTGACTGCAAAGGCGGCGGGGCCGGCGGCGACCGGGGTGTCCGCATTAGGCCCGCTCCTGGACCAGGAGTGGGAGCTAAACCGGGCCCTGGACCCTGCGCTGACATAGGCCTAAGTGTCCCAGCTCCGTGATTTGGGCCGGCTTCCCAGTACAGCCCGCCGACAGGTTTTCTGAAAGAGTATACAAATTGGGGTTTGTTTTGTACTAAAGAAAGATCAAGCAATTGTGGCGATAATTTTTCTGCAGACCAGGAGCTGGATAAACCAAAAAGCACGACATCAAACTGCTTCGGTCTAGCAATTTGTCATCTGGAACTCGTCGCCTACTGCTCAGGACCTCTGCGGAACATGTCATAAGCAACCCTTGAAATTTTACTTTGAACTCCCTTGAATAAAGGTGCATGCTCTTGAAGCGCAAAACAAATTTCAATTTTTTTAACTGCTGAAAACGTTGAAATAATGCTTGAACTACATACGCGGAGAGAAATAGAGGGCAAAAAGAAGAGAGAGAGAGATAGAGAGAGAGAGTGGCAGAAAATAGAGAGAAAGAAAGAAAGAAAAAAGAATCTACACAAAGAAACTCATACAAATTCTCACTTGCTAATGTCTGATCCGGAGTCGTGTTGCAATGAAGCAATTCTAGTATGCGTCGCTGACAGGACTCTCAACTTCCTACTGTAGTCCTCCTTTTGGCGGCACCAGACGAAGAGAAGTGAGATGAGCAGCACAAGCATGGCGCACGTGCCGCCCACCACCACCGCTTCGACAATCTTACCGCGGTGCGGGCCTAGGATCACTATATGTAAAATAGTATTGGGGGTTATGGTAACAATAAACTTGTCGGAGTCACTGTTGTATATATAAGGTGGCTATACAATACTTATCATAGAGTTGAGGAAATTACGAACAAATTTAGAATTATTGCAAATGGTTTCTGGTATTTAAAATAGATCTACATTTTCCCACATCTTTGCTGGTACTAAAATAAGTGATTATATTATAACCCACTATTTGATGCCGCTTCTCGAAGACCGTACGCCGTGCGAAGCTCACTTCTCGCTGATGACTCGGATTTCATAAGGGCCCTGTAATACACGAAAAAAAATATAGTCGGACAAAATTTTACTCTACTACTTTGAAACTTCGCCGTCCTGTTGCAAAACAACTCTGATTACAGTAATCAATTTCTTTTTGTAGTTTGAGCTTTTGTTTAGTACTCGAGCTCTAATTTTTACTCCTCTATACTAGGGACATAGGCTTTATATATTTTTTTACCCTAAGATGACGTAGCTCGTTTTTGACTTCAGCTACTTTGTCGAACAAGGGTTAGCGAAATAACTTACTGAATAGCATGATCGATTTGCACAAATTTCCCATCGTGATCCAAAAAGTGTGCCAAAACAATGGTGAAATTCGTATGTTGACGACATCGGTCGATCACGGCTGTGTACGGAGTCGAGGCAGAAAGGAGCCTAGAATGATAACAATTTATCGGAATATTTTGCATTTATCCTATACAAGCTTATATTTTTTTCATAGATGATTGCCCCCTGGAATTATTAAAAAAATCTTGACACTGACACATGCAGTGTCAAGAATCCACGTAGCCGCCTCATAAGTATTTGCCGGCACAAAGACCGGGATAAAGAAAGATCTGCCAATATTTCAAAATTTGTCCAACCTGTTAATGTTTCTCTCATTCCTCACGATATATTCAAAAGGTGCGTCAAATAGGAGTTCGGCCTGTTGATCGTAGCCCACCACGGACACCTTGAACAATTTTAAATATTTTTTTTCACCTGTAGACGTAGACTATAGATCCTCATAAAGTGATATCCAAAGAAGTAGTATGGCCCATACAAGAGCATGGTCCCCGTTTCGACCCCAGTCGCATACGAGTAACTTTACCACGGTGGGGTCTAGTCAGTGCGGCGGCCATGGCTTCACAGTACAGTAAATAATAATAATAATTTATTACGCACAAAGACAATCAAAGAAAGCAATGTAACGTGCAGTTTGTGATATAAAATACACATACTAAATAAATAAAACATAATAAAGTGGTAGTAAAATATGTCACAACACGCAACTTCGAAGTAAATCAAAAGAAATTTGTAACATTTTGTTCAATCATAAGGGAAGTTCTATGGACAAATGAACTCACAATGACAGTCGCGGTGTCCTCATGTGCGGCGGCGTCGAGTACAGCTACGGTGAACTGATAGGATGGCTCGCGGAGGAGGTCGTTTGCAGTGATTGCGCCAGTTTTTGGATCCACCGAGATCGGGGAGTCCCCAGCACCGAATGTCTGAAAAGTAGGGATTCCTGCTGACATCCATATATTTATTGTAGTTTGTAGCCTGCAACACTTGCCCACTAGTCTGCGTGCTTACTTCTTGTGGCTTGTACATACTCTCAAATTGTTTTTTTTTCGATGTACTCTGAGTATTCTTGGCTCTTACGTGATTCTGTCTTTAGAAATAAATTATTATAAGCTGAACTACTATTTTTGTATTCCAACAATGAAGCGCGTCAAGTGCTACGCATCGAAACCTATATCTCAATGCACATGCGCTAGTAATGCACATGTACACATGCGTACACATGCGTCACCTGTGCACATGCTCTAGTACTAGTAATGCAGCTAACTGTTCATATCCGCTAGTAATGCAGCAAACTGTACACATGCGCTAGCATCGGTTGTGTTCACATCGAAGCCTACATTTTAGTACACATGCGCTGGTAATGCACATGTACACATGTACACATGTGTTACCTGTTCATATGCCCAAGTTATGCAGCTAACTGTACAAATGCGCTAGTAATGCAGCTACCTGTCTTTCGGTGCGCACCACTCCCTTGATACCATACTTGAGTCCTTCTGTCTCCTCGTCTAAATCAGTGGCCTCCACCTTTCCAATATGCTGACCGGGTCCATTTTGTCCCTGAAGCGATTTTCCGAAATTTTATTATTTTTTACTCCCAAAATAGATTTTCCAAGTGATAGTAAACCGCTAAGCCACACCGATTCTTTTAGCAACAATAATATTGTTACTTTGCTTATTGGAACCTAGTGAAACTTGATGTTTGCCCGGAACCCGGGAACGAATTTGTCAATGGAACAAATACGGTCTCGGATCTTTTACAGTAATTAGTGAATACAACCTAATAAATCTTATAGTTACAGTAACCATTAACGCGAACAAAGCACACACCTGTATTACGGTAGCGTAGTAAATTCGTTCCGAGAATCTGGGGAAATTGTCGTTCAGATCTGTTACTGTGATGCGCACTTTAATCGTAGAGTTGACAGGTTTTGTAGGATCATCACAAGAGAGAGTACAGTCGAATGCGGTTACCTGTATTAATATTTACTCTTAATATTTTTAAATGAACTCCTTTTATTTAGTTTTTTTTGATACACATGAATGTATAGTCTTCTTCTTTGTGCCGTTGTATTGACCGATTTTGTGAGCAGGGCTAGCCTTCCGTGGGAAGAATGTTGACATGACTTAAGTTTCTTGGTGCAAATTTTTCGTGGAAGTACAATTTTCATGTATTCAACGAAGTACAGTATGCGGTTCGTACCTTTATGCTGCCAATTCTTTTGAAAAAAAAAAGATTACTCTTCTTATCGAAAGCGATTACTTACGTCAATTAAGGGTAACTGCAGTTGTAGTACCTATTTTAGTCCGTCGACTAAACAAACCAAGGGCTAACTGTAATCCCTGTGACATAAGCATACCGCATACCGTAATCAAGTGTTCATTATGTTCCTCCCTGTCAAACGAGCGATTTGTGTGTAGAATTGGTTCGCTGGTGTTGAGGAAGAAAAATAGTTGACTATCGGTTGCGTAGCACGTCTAAAGTTATGAAATACTGTTATACCACCGAAACATTTTCAATGGAATATCAAAACTACCGCCATGATCGTTTGTGCGATGTCCTTGGTACCAGGGACGGCCTGCCAGGGACGATAAGTATGCCAAAGATTATTAAAGAAATAACGGTTTCTGCAACCTTTCTATTATCCGCGTGCGCGTCCGCATCGCTCGCGCTAGGCAGAGTGCTAATTCTTCGCGGAATTGGCGATCGATCGTTTTCTACGAGTGATAGATGGGCTTCCTGAAACGTAAACATAAACTTTAAATTCCCAACTTGAGTAGACGCCTTCGAAAGACAGAGAAAGAAAGAGAGAGAAAGAGTAAGAAAGAAGGAGAGAGAAAGAGAGAGAAAGAGAGAGAGAGATGGACAGATAGATTATATGCAGACTAAAATGTATACCTTTTCCGAGTAAAATGGACAATTGTCGTTTTTATCGTTGACCGATATGAAGAGATTGAGTGAAGTGCAATTCCTTTGTACATTACAAACATTGATTCGCAATTCGTGAAGCGGTTTTCGCTCGGCGTCGAAAGGAGCCAACGCTTTTAATGTACCGTTATCGTCAATGGAGAAGAGCTCCCAGTCCTGGAAGATAAAAAAGTATTAAAGGGACAGGCCCATCAAAGTAAACCTATATTTACGACGTATTCATAATGTGTATAGAGCATTTTTATTACAACATATACAAACCCAATTTCACCTACTTTCGCCCTCGAGGACTTTTTCCGATGTGCTCATCATCATATGTATACCGTAAAACTGCAGAGATCGAAGCTGTCTACGCAAATTTATCAAGAAATTAAAATGCGAGCTAGATTTGCATATACACCTTGGAAGTCTGCAGCTTTATGGTATACATATGATGATGAGCACATCGGAAAAAAGTCCTCGAGGGCGAAAGTAGGTGAAATTTGGTTTGTATATATTGTAATAAAAATGCTTTATATACATTATGAACGTTTCGTAAATATAGGTTTACTTTGATGGGCCTGTCCCTTTAAACCAAAAATCATCCCAATCACAAAGATGCATTTGAAAAATCGATGTCCATCGAAAATTGGAATTATGTGTCTGTAATAATTGGAAAAGATCACGATATTTGTTCAGAAGCGCTATCAGAATTTATATATTGTGAAGGTATTTAATTTAGGCATCCTTATATGGCTACCGGACGAAAATAAAGTAGAGGCATTTTTTTGCAGTTGCTCTTTGTCAACTATACAGTCCAGGCCCAGAAAATCTCCAACCTTCTTGAAGCTATGATCCAATTTGAACGTGAACAACGCATCCTTGTTGCTGTCTTTTTGCTGGACGACTTTCACTTGAACCAAATGATTGAACGTTTCGTTCTCGTCGAAATAGTGAATACTGAAAAGATGATTATTTACACTCCTATGACCGTATACCTGAAGCCTCCCAAGCTTACTGCGGGGGTCAAGACACAAAAATTACAATAGAAATTAGCGGGACGCAGAGCCAAATTCTCCTGTGAGGTGGACTCCACTTATTTGTGCATTTGGCTGCTGTAAAAATACGAATGATGGACTTCAAAATGATTAAAAGAAAAATTAAAACTAAGTAAAATCAATGAATCAGACCTGTTGGGTTTAGGATGAACAATAAGCGGTCGTATGGCACTGCTTGTTCCATGCACACGGACGCAGAATGGTGCGGTGACTGCCAGGGGAGGGATACCAGTGTCGACGGCTTGTAAGACACCGCAGAGCTGAAATATTAAATTTACCATAAGTAAGTTACCTTGCCAGAACACTTAGTGTTTTACGTGTGCGATGGCAAATATATTTAAAATATTCGGGCAGCTTAAACTTGAAACAGTCAGTCCAAATGCATATAAGCGACAGGAGTCAGGAAAACTAAGGGCTACTATAAGAGCGCCCTCTACGAGCACGAAACTGTCGTGTATGGGTGATTCAGATTTACAGGCAGAAGTGGGACTTGGAAAAATAAACGAATGTACCTTCTCTCCGGCGTATCCGCCGAGCGATGTGGCGGCGACCACTAAGCGTGACTGTTCGTCGACACGGAAGACTGTGTGATTGGTTGTCACTTGCACGGATTGGGCTCCTCCGCCGTCGGCATCTGAAGGGAGGGAATTGCAAAATGTATGGAGATAGAGAGAGTCAGAGAGTTATAGAGAGAATAGAGGAGAGAAACGCGCAGAAAGACATCGCGAGAGAATGAGAGAGGTAGAGAAAGAGGATGAGAAAAGGATGTGAAAGTGATGGAGAACGAGAGAGAGACACAGAGAGAGGGAGAGAGAGACAGAGAGAAAGGAAAGCCTACCTGTGACTGAAATCACCGTGACCAGGGCTCCTGCGGGCAGGTCTTCCGTCGCTGTCAAATGCATCAAATCAGCATTGTGAATCACGGGCGAATTGTCGTTAACGTCCTCCACGTAAACTGTCAACTAAATGTAACCAAGCGGTAAGAGAGTATTTAAACTTCTAGGAAATTACAGGGAAACTCACTTCAGTTTGACTGTGAGGCTACAGCCAAGTAGCCTAAGCCTAAGCCTAAGCCTAAGCCCAAGCCTAAGCCTAAGCCTAAGCCCAAGCCTAAGCCTAAGCCTAAGCACTACAATACCTAAAGCCTATTCGTGCATTTTGTTTGCAGATTTTTATAGAGTATTTATGTTACGCTTTCGCACACTTTCGCATGCGAAACTATCATCCATGTTATCGCAGTTTCCCATAGTGGAATTTTACATACATTAATTGTTTACATACACGAATTCGCGCGAAAGTGTAACATAAATTCTCTATTAAAGGATCGCAGTCACTTCAATTTCGTCTTTTTACTTCAATTTTCAATAAATATAAAAAGATACCTAGAAAAATACCTATCCAATACCGAATTACGGAGCATTTATCACAGGGAAAGAAATCCCTTCGGTTGAGTTTTGATTTTAAACAAAATGGGGTGTTTTCTAAATTGCAGTGGGACTTGGCCGGTTGCCAATGATGACAAAACAAAGAAAACCGGGGAAGAGGGAAAGTGTCTGCTCTACTGTCTCAGTTGTCGCTGTCATACTGTACGTAATAAGAACGCAACCGAGGGGATTTCTTTCCCTGGGTTAAATTTTCAGTAAATTGACACAGTAAATGTATTTTTCTATGTACCTTTTTATGTTTATGGATAATTGAAGTAAAAATACGAATTTGAAGTGACTGCGATCCTTTAATATGCAAAGCGATTTTCCGGTCGATTGTCCATTTTTGTGTATCCTTCTAATTTGCGTCATGTCTGGTAAATAAGTTTGTGTACGGTAGCTAATGTACTGTAATTATCCTTATATTTACATATCAGGATAATTAGGATAATTATCAAAAATTCCCTACCGAAGCGAACATTTCATGTGAGGGTTGTCGGCCCAAGTTGTCCACGGCTCTAACGGTCAGTGAATGCGTTCGTTGTCTTTCGTAATCAAGTTCCTGCTTGATTGTTATCACGGAAGTTTTCTCGTTAATCACAAAGAAGTCCTCGCCGCCTAAAAAGGGAATACTCATCAAGCCACGACCCCCATAAAAGAGAGCTTGGCCCTTGACCATCAGGGGTCTTATTGGGTCCAAGTTTAATCCTGAACCAGAGCCTAAGCTAGACCCTAAAGCTTAAAGTTCAAGACCCCTAAATGAGACTAGACACATAGGGACAGTTACTGAAACTATATAAACCAAAGGTCGGTAGTTCAATCCTGCCTGAGGGCAAATATTTAGGGGCCTGGTGGTCCAGTGGCAGCGCGTTCGTCTCTAACGCAATCGACCCGAGTTCGATTCCGGCCCGTGACACCTTTGAAAACACCACCAGGCGAGGGAACCATGGGCGATCCCTCCTGGCCCTAGCCCGAAGACGTCGAGCAATTTGTCATCTGGAACTCGTCGCCTACTGCTCAGGACCTCTGCGGAACATGTCATAAGCAAACCTTGAAATTGTACTTTGAACTCCCTTGAATAAAGGTGCACGCTCTTGAAGCGTAAAACAAATTTTAAAAATTTTAAATATATTGATTTTAAGTCTATGACGTCGTCAGCGTTTAGATTTATTGATACTGTACATATTCGCTCGCACCCGTTTCAAATAACATACCAATTATTGAGTAGTGTATTCTTCCATACGATCCCGTGTCTTCGTCGAAGGCTAGCGGATAAGTAAGGTTCAGGGCTGCACCGATGGGCAGGTTCTCGGCGGCTACCACAGAGAACACGGATCCATTTGCAAATTGAGGTCTGAAGGGGAAAGTAGGAATTAGTCGAAGGTACGGTATCGGCATTGCTTCTGTATTCAGCTAATAGGCAGATGCTAATTTCCAAATATCTCGAGTAGCCAGTATGTATATGGCATTGATGTAATGATGGGAGTACTATAGTGGAGTACTATATGTTTCGTAACAATTATAAGCCGTTCATCAGGTTCTATGTCATGTACAATAGATTCAAAAGTTGATAGTTTAGTTGCGTGAGCTGGTTAAAAAGAAATATCGGCCGGTTTTTGAAACACATCCAATAGACCAGCATTCTTATGCAGGGTACGTAAATGAACATAAATTAGAATATAAAAAATCGAGCTAAACAACTTACTTAGCATAAATAAGAATTCAGTTGCCCACGATGTGTAAAACCGGCCGGTATTTCGCTTTAACCAATAGTTTACCCCTTACCGATTATCGTTCACGTCCGTAAGTGCCAATGTGAAGTTGGCAAACGCCTTATGTCCTAAGGAATCGGTCGCTCGCACCATTCCCGAGATGTTACGGTCGTTTTTCTGAAAATTGAATCAATCCATAACTTATTCAAGGGAAATTAAAAAAGTCTAGAACTAGAAGAAACCGTTTTAATTAAATAAAAAATAAATAAACAAACATCTTCAAAGTTCAGGCGTCTGGTTGTTTTGATGTTTCCATTTACGTCAATCGATAGCGCGTTCTTCGAGCCGCGTGTCACGTTCAGTGAATACCTGGAATCAAGTTCAGTCAATAAAAGAGTAAGAATTCACTAATGCTCAGTGCAATCACCGTAAAAAAGAGGCTTCAACATAGCTAGCGGGGTTGCGCACCCTGTGCCCGAGCATCTGTGCCTGTGCACCACAGACGCGCTAGAGACACGCCTCAAACGCGCTTCTGATGCGCCAAATGATTGCGATCCAGAAGACATCTGGAGTGGAGCTTCCTTTCGCATTATCGCGCAATTGTTTGCATACACTACACGGGAATAAAGCGTGCAGCGTAAGCTTTTCAAAAAACCGGCTGCTACACTAACTTACCCAACATGATTCTCCGCTTCTACTCCCTCAGCTTCCACGGTCATCAGTACAGTTCCGATGGCTGTGTCCTCAGGAACGACCGCGCGATACGCCGCACGTTTGAAGAAAGGCGTGTTGTCGTTCTCGTCCACGATCTTTATGATCAGCTCCACTGAAATGCTTGAAAATATGAAAAGAACCCAGATTCGGATTTGGTAACTTCCGTAACTCCTATTCTTTCTTCCAGAAAAAGGTGTAACGGCTGTAAGTCAAGTCTGCACGCTTAATTTACTAATTCAGATAATTGAGCAAAGTACACACAATAGAGACAAGAACTGTAAAACCAAGATTACACTAACAATAAAAATATGAACTGCCTGTCATAATACATATACCAACCAATATGGGACTTTTTTTCGAAAAGTTCTTCATCGAATTGGCTAGTTATGCCTTTATTTAATTCTTATTTGAAACGTGAAACATATCAATTTGTCACCTGGAATCTCTTTCCGTTTCTTTCGCATCGCAATTGAAACTTTGATTTCCTTGACACTTTCCACGGGAATGCGACGTAAAGTCTTCACGACGCCGGTCAGTTTATCGATTTGTAGCCACTTACGTACTTGGACGTCTGAAATGGAAGCGACGAATATGCAGATGACGAACAAAGTAACATAACTCGTGGGTTTTAACGTAGGCTTGGGCTCAGGTCCGGTTTGGGAGAGGTTAGGTTATTAAATATCGACTAGATACTTTTGCGGGTCTTGTCTTAGGCCGTAAAGGGATCGGTTCACCTTAAAGGGATGGGCTCACTACAAAATCACCTTGTTTTTATGCTTTAGTTTGATTGTACAAAGGTAAAATAAAACAAAGAACATAAAAAAAGTTTCTTGAATTACTCCCTAGGGAAGATATTAGGTAAAAAGGGTGAGTATTGATCTTTTTTCCGATAACGTGAGTAAACAAGATAAACTAGGGAAGCTAAGAGATATGGCTGAAACACACTGTTTTGAGCAAAATAAACTGTAGTTTTCATCGTTTATTTTACTTAAAACAATGAAAAACACTGTGTTTCAGCCATATCTCTTAGCTTCCCTAGTTTATCTTGTTTACTCACGTTATCGGAAAAAAGATCAATACTCACCCTTTTTACCTAATATCTTCCCTAGGGAGTAATTGAAGAAACTTTTCTTATGCTCTTTGTTTAAGTTTACCTTTGTACAATCAAACTAAAGCATAAAAACAAGGTGATTTTGTAGTGAGCCCATCCCTTTAAATTGTGTCTGTTTTTTTTTGTTTCTTTATTTTCTATAAGGGATAATAAAAATGGCAAAGGGTAATTGTCTCTATACAAACAAGGCAGGACAATTGCCCTTTTTGCATTTCGGACCGATCAATCCACCACTTTATCACCTAATATCTCCGTGAGTACTGAAATAGAACACTACTTTTTGTATTCCAAATTTTTATTATAAAGAAAAAAAAACAGACACAATTTAAGGTGAACCGATCCCTTTAACACACGCTCGTTGTAAAAAAATACATTGAAAAACAAATACCTGGCACTCCTTCGGCCGTAGCACTGAGTATTTCGTAGGTGTATCCTTGCATCTTGGCATTTGCCCATTGCACCTCACGCATGCCAGCCTCACTACTTCTAAAACACTTATATTGTAAAAATATCGTTGGGAGGCTCACATTGAGACTACGGTAACTCATTTGTGGCACGATAGTTTTAAAAGTGATGTAATTGTTTGTTCATGAAAAACTCGAGAAACCGCACCGTCAGGAATCAAACAACAATAAAAGGTAACGTCTAACATCTTATCATCATTTTATATGATGCCAACCTCGTATCATCATTTTATATGATGCACACTTATATTATATATAATGTGACAATAAATTATTATTATTATTAAATGACGCACCGATTCACTTTAGTGGTAGTTGCTCCTCTGACCGCGTCGCTGTTCTCGTTGACTATCACCATAGCGGAGGCATTGAGCGGCGGCTCGCCGAGATCGATTGCCCATACCTTTAAAATTGTTCCGTAGGTATAAGGAGGAAAGATAACCTAACAAGGTCAGAAGCTCTATTTGCAATTGTCTAATTAGCCAATTAGACAATTGCAAATAGAGCTTCTGACCTTGTTAGGTTTCTCGGAACACTTATTTAGTAACGTCTACTACATATAATAAAACATAAATCTAATAAAATGAAAACATGAAAGTTTCAAAACAAGACATCTGTGGAATAAGAAATAGTGTGTTAAATTAAAAGTGAAAATCTATTGGCTTGTTAACTATATGATAAATGCAATTGACCAGGCTAATTATATGGACTATGAACTGACTTAAATAGACCCTCGTGTCCCTAATGTGTAAATGCACCAACTATCCTCCTAACAGGGGACCTACTGGTTAGTATATGGAAAGACGCACCTTAAATTCGGCTACAGAATCCTTCCCGAAGACGTCCGTGCCATTGTAGATGACGTGGCCCTCGTCGTCGATGTAGAATCTGAGAGAGTTTGTATGACGGAGAACACAAGAAAGAGATGGGAGAGAGAGAAAGCGAGAGAGAGAGAAAGAGAAAGAGAGAGAGAGAGTGAGAGAGAGAGAGAAAGTGAGAGCGAGGGAGCACCAAGAGGAAACAAAGGGAAATTCAACGAAATAAAACGAACTTACCGTTCGTCTTCTGCAACATAATAGGTGACGTTGTTCGGAGGTGCCGCATCGTCGTCCGTTGCCTCCACCCTTCCCACACTATCTCCAATATCGACCGTTTTCTTTACAGCAAACGAGTAATGGGTGGAGCCAAAGACGGGTCGATTGTCGTTGGTGTCCTAAAGATACCGTACTATATTACTTGAATACCATTGCGACCATTGTGAGCTACGGATGCTTTACTTTCGCCAATACTTGATGTTGTCTGTGGTCAGACTATAACAATTCAGCAGATAATAATAAGTCCAGAGCGTAAATGAGTTGTTTTTGACAATTTTTGGCCTAACAATGAGCACAATGTAGCAATGATACTTGCTATCTCGTGAGACAACCGGGAATGTTTTTATGAGAGAAGCAGCTTTTGTGCTCAGTGGTAGTGACTCATGGTCCTACGGATACTCTCAATCTAATGCCACCCTAATCTAATTGTAATCTTCTACGGTTCGTAACGGCCCAACCTCAACCCTAATCGTTAGGTTCGCGGTTCCTCTTAGCGGTGGAGTACCGGAGTCGGTAGCTGTGACGACAAGTTCTATCGGGTGCGAGTTGAGACTCTCACGGTCGATCTTACCCACGTACAGGATACCTGGAAAGATACGTTTCATGAATGTGATAAGATATTAGACAAGACTTTGCAGAGCTGCTGTTTCGTTATCCTCATTCATGTGCATGGGCCTACAAGAAATTTAATCGTTCCTAAAACAAGATTCACAAAATGTATCTTGGAGTAGATGTGCAGGTTATGCATAAAATTCGAATTCGGTTTTTCAGTTTTGTTACATTAAGCACTTAAAATATAACTGAAGATATAACAGTTGACATCTAAAATATAATGGTTGCTACCATTATTTATATCGATCGGTAGCTGCGATGGCACTCCGCTAAGTGTGTAGGTGAGCAGTGCGTTCTCGCCGAGGTCTGCATCGCGAGCCTAAAGTAATGACTTCGAAAGTTACAAAATGTCTGACGTAAACTACCCTCCCTTCCAATTTAAACCAATGGACGAGAATAAAAAAAATGAAGAATAGTGTACCGCAATTTTATGCTTGCTGGCGATTTCCTCAATCACGTCGATGATAAAGTGTTTTGATTCAAAAACTGGTTTGTTATCATTTTCGTCTTTGATGATCACCTTTACGGGCACGTCGGTGAAACGACCTAAAGCAAATATATTCTTTACAACGAAGTCAACGATAACTTTACACCCACATACTTTAACACCTCAGATTGCATACTAGCATGCTCCATCACTGTTCCGTATTTGCTCACTCAGCCGACTCTAACCGTTTCAACAGTTTTAGTTTTGTCCACTCTGAGTGAGACGAAATTTCTACATCTAGAATCTAGTCTGCCAACTCATTTCTAGGTAAACATTTAAGCTTTAACTTTAAAGGCATAACGCGTAGTTGCTTGTCCGTAGTTGTTACCCATAAGTTTCCTACCTCCTTTATCCGTGGCTCTGACGGAGAATGCGAACTGCGGATCTTCTTCTCTATCAACTGGTTTGGTGGAGAACAGAGTGCCGTTTTCGGAAATGTTGAATATCTCCTTTCCGTGGCCAACAATTGAATACTCAATTGGTCCGAAAACTGTGGAATCGGGGTCGGTGGCCTGAAAATGCTTCCGAAATATTTTTTTCCAAAACTCCCGTTATCCTAAAGCTCCCGGTATTCCCAGGTATGTATCTTTCAAACCCTCATTCACAGGGTCAAATACCTATAACAAGTATTTTTTTTAATAAATAAGTGACTGGTTTACAACGCAGGCTTTCCCCCACATTTTACTAGGTCGGATTATTTTTTTTCTGCCATATTGGTTATATTGGATACCATTTTTTGGTTGAACAAAAAATCCTACCGTAATATCTCCAATCTTTGTGGCATTCGCATTCTCGTTCAGGTAGAAGAGAAAGTTATCCTCGGTGAATTTTGGGGAATTATCGTTGACGTCGAGAACTGCGATGACAATGCGACACGACCGGACACCCAGTGACATCTAAAGTGGAGCATTTCAGATGACTGTGAAAAGACACAAAATGTTTAACACTTGGCTAATATACTACTAGATTCAGAACCTGTTGACGAGTTCTTCTCAGATTCTAGTTTGCGCTGAACAGGCAAGTTACATGAAATAAGCGATGATATAAAGAAGAAACCGCCGCAGTGAACGACAACGTGAAGTTTGCTCACGAAACAAATAACCCACATGTAGTGTGTACTTCTTCAACTTTTCATAATCGATTGCTTCTTTGTCTTTTACGACGATTTCCACGCTGTTATTATTGGTGATTCTCGGCTCGAAAATTCCTTCGAAACCGTAGAGTTTGACGGCTGCCGGGTCCTGAAACGATGGGAATACTACTGTAGGTCGTGGTCATCTACGAATCAATAAGAGATGCAAGGGGTGCTGTAGCTACTCATAGATGACACAAGGGTACAAGCATAAGAAGGGACAAGATAAAATCACCTGAAATTGTCTTTGTTTCTATATACCGACTATGTACCAGAAAAGGACCATATCACAAATCACTGTGATATATGGGCAGAAACGTGATACTACAACGTGTACGAAGCGGGTTTAAAGCGAAGTACCGGCCGGTTTTTGAAACGCATCTCAAGTACTTGCATTCCTATGCATTTATGCAACGTGGGGTCTAATTGGGGTCAAGTTTTTATTCAAATTTTTGCTCATTTGCATATGTTGCATAAGAAAGCAGGTGTACGCAATGCGTGACAAAAAGCGGCCTGTATTGGGCGTGGCAATTGTGATATTGGCCAATTAGCGCGAAGTGGCGTGACAACTGCGATAAATAGTTGGGTATGACTGGCAATGGCAAATTGCTGAATACTGCCTGAATTTTGCGCTTGAAAATTAGAAAAATATTGCATCCTACTATATTTGACATGGAGAATCAGATGGAATCATCAAAAATAGGGGCCATTTGAAATGGGCCTGACCCTTTAAAAGGTCACCCTATTACCAAACTTTAGGCCTTCGGAAAACGCTAAAGCAACTGCCAAATTGAATGCGATAAACAGAAATGAAAAAGCGTAAGTAAGTATATTAGCTAACCTCAGCCGAAGGCAGATTAATTGTTCCTCCAACGTCAAATTGATCGGCACCTTCTTTAATCGTCCATTGTACGGTACCATTAGTGCATAGTTCAACGACTTGAGCGTCCGACTTTGGTGGTACTGTAGTCAGCTGGAAATGAGCAGAACTTGTTTTAAAGCGTCCTAGTTTTTGGATCTTTTGTTGGACAACTGACATATCGTCGTTGAATGCAAATGAGTATGAGTAGAAGAAAAACGAGCTGGATCCGAGCCAATTAGCATACTTCGTCTTCGTGGTCTACGTTGCCGTGTCACAAGAAAAACACGATTGAAAATAGACGACAAGTACGAGCTATGTCTAAGTTGCTCACCTTGATAGTTGGTTCCGTCGATGTGATCAGAAACTTGACCCGAACTTCGCCGTCGGTTTTCATGCCGATCTCGTCATCTTCCTTGGCCTGTAGTGAGTGCATGTAAGAGTAAATCCAGCAATTAAGGGTTAACAAACGCAACTTCACAGAACAAGATCAAGTTCTCATAACTTTGATGTTCACATGCAAAAATACCAGCAAACCTGTCTTCAATCAATACATACCGTAACAGCAATGCGTATATCTTTCGGTTCTGTGGGAATCGCCGTAAGTTTCACATTTCCCGTTTCGCGTTCAATTTCCAGCCACTCGTTCTCCTCCAGGCCGTAGACGATCTTGTTGACAGTGTCAGCAGCCTCGTCGCCGTCACGGGCGCGCACTTCGAACACATGAAAGTTACAAGTTAACATACATGTGTAATGAAACAAAGAAACAATAAATGGATAAGTAATATTAATATAAGAACCATATTAGCATTCTGTATAAGAATATATAGATTAAATGAAATAATGAAATTCAGTATCAAGCTCTAGCGTGATAACCCGTTTCCACAATAAAAAGGATTGAATGAGCTAACTGCCTCAAACTTATACATTTAGACAGCTGTGTTTGTGAAATTCCTTCAATATCTTTGAACACCCAGTGTATATTCGACGGATGCCCATATCATAGAAATAATTATGTTGGCTTACCACTTGGTCAATCGAGGCCCCGGCGTCGACGAGGAAGACTTGGGAGAGATCAGTGACGAACACGGGAGGTACACTGAAATTGTTTCATATTGGCTTGTTACTCTATTCATAGTAGGGGGACCATTTATAATTTTTTAGTCACCCTACACTCTAGGGTGAAAAAAAACTGAAGATTACGCTATGACTGCATGGACCTCTCCGAAAAAGTATTTTGAGAACATTCCCAGTTATCGTAGTCCGAACAACATACAATTAGAAATGAGGATTGTTGCTGTATGTCAAGAATTATGAAGTTTAAACTACAAACTACAAACTATATAATGGCAAGTTCCTCACTCTTGCACGTCCTTCACTTGTACAGAGATTTCGATTTCGGTGTGTAAACTTTCGTTGCGATGCGGATCGCCATCGCGTGCCGTTACACGAACCTAGGATAGTATTATTCATCAGTTATTCATCAATGAATCAACATGTTCCGCAACAATCGTGCGGACACGTTAGAAGCATTAGAAACTGGTGATCAATTAGTTACAGGAGGTAAGATACGTGACCTTTGCTAGCGGTAACTTACTTGCCGGAGCTTATCGGTATGGCAGTGGGTAACGTTCAAGCAAAGAGCCAGCCCATAAAGCCTACCTGATGACTTCTTTTCTGCTCGAAATCAAGTTTTCCTTTCAATCGCAACTTTGTTGTACACTTTCCCTGACTACATTGGCGCTTGTCGACCGAGAATAGGTCGTTCTAAAAATATGCAAAGGTAAAATATAAATATAAATTAAGATTATTTGAGCCGAGCAGAAAAATAGTACTTCGAAGTACGAGTCGTGTACAACCGTCAACGATAAAGCTCTGGAAGACAAATATTTGCTTAAAGGGACAGGCCCATCAAAGTAAACCTATATTTACGACGTATTCATAATGTGTTTAGAGCATTTTTATTACAATATATACAAACCAAATTTCACCTACTTTCGCCCTCGAGGACTTTTTCCGATGTGTTCATCATCATATGTATACCGTAAAACTGCAGAGATCGAAGCTGTCTACGCAAATTTATCAAGAAATTAAAATGCGAGCTAAATTTGCATATACACCTTGGAAGTCTGCAGCTTTATGGTATACATATGAGGATGAGCACATCGGAAAAAGTCCTCGAGGGCGAAAGTAGGTGAAATTTGGTTTGTATATATTGTAATAAAAATGCTTTATATACATTATGAACGTTTCGTAAATATAGGTTTACTTTGATGGGCCTGTCCCTTTAAGTGAAAGCGAACTATTTTCCATATGGCTGCCCATCTACTAAATATTTATGGAAAAACCAATGCCGCCATTTTTCAATGGGGATGTCGATTCAAAAATTCAAACTGTAGGGTAATTGTCACTCTTTTTTCTATGTTTATGTCACTGCTTCAGGAGCCACAGTCACATGAAAAAAGCGTCCTAGTTCTCTTATTCTAAGCTATAAACTATCAGTCGGCTCACGCCGCCTGAGGCGACTTACATGGAAATATGATTGGTTTAGCATGGGCATACTTATATACAAATTTCCAAACGTATCATAAGAAATTCACATAATAGGAAACACTGCATATGCATACTTCGATATTGAGCTGACAAACTCTTTTTATACCCGAACACGCGGAAGAAGAACTGTCGAAAATTTGCATTTCCGTAAAAATTACGCTACAGTTGCTCTTTTATATAATAAGATAGATAACCCACATCGACCGAGAAGGAGGCCATTCCGTTGATTCCAGTGTCCGGATCCCATGTTCTGAGTTCCGTTAATACGGTACCTTCCTCGGTATTCTGAAACATTTTAAAGAGTATTGTACGCGATTTGTGAATGGACAAAATGATTTTCATGTATTATATGTAAATTTATGTGCATTATGTGGATTTTTGCGGCGCATTCTTTACTTGCTAGAACACAATTTGCGTAGCATACACATGAATGCAGTTGTGCAGCACATAAGTACCACAACCATGTGCCACACCGCTTTAATTTTTATTGCTGAGAACTGAATTCAGAGGCCATATTCACTGCTCAATTCCCCATGGGGAATTCCCCGTCTTTTTCTCAGTGTGACTCACATTAGAATGCTATTGTCTGTCCCCAGGGACTATTTCCCCGAGGGAATCGGAGTGGTGAATATGGCATATGGCCTCTGATGAAGAATTATCTTATTCGTCATATTTATTCAGATTCCTTGCAATGAAAATCCACGAAAATCCACGAATACTCAAGAAAAAAAAAAAAAAAAAAAAGAAACAGCGAACCTCCGGTACTGTCAACACTGTCGGTGAATTGATAAAGACGGGAGCATTGTCGTTAACATCAACAATCTAAATAAATAAATAATTAAAGAAACATTCTTTCCACGAAACTATAAGAGCAATAAACTGCGAAGTGTAAAATCTCTATAGCAGTTATTTCTCGCATTACCTAATAATGGAAGACTTGACGTTTTTGTGAAACGAGCTCTGTTTAGCTAAATTCGCATGAACTATAATCCACCGAAAGGGAACTGCGTACGATTCACGAACCACGTATCACCCCGCTTTACAATACAGGCGAGTTACAAAGCAATGATGACCTGAATTTCCAGCGTTGCGCGTGACTTTTTCGGTCCTTGGAATACTAATGAGAATGATTCCCATCTTGAGCCGTCTGCATTCTCCTTCTGAAATTTATCGATTATTCTGAGTTTATCCATTAGTCGATTATCGATTTATCCGTAGTAAAACAATCGATACCTGATAAAGAGTTGCCTGTGTATTATTGTATTTTCGTCCATTTTATGTGCTTTCGGTGTTTTGTTCAACGACGAGTGTTATACATTTTTGTACGTAATAAATATTATTACTACCATAATTGCCGAGTAGCATAATAAGCTACGCTACGCCCAAAGTCTTATTACTGGCAGAGATTGCTTGCAAATATTTTATACAATTTTTACTATGTGCTATACTATACCACCGCTTTCGAGGAAAAAAAAGAGAACATATTAGTAAAAACCTTTTGGTTTACAAGCTGACAGCAACTAACACAAGAACTTTCTTCTTTGCTCCTACGACTCGTTTATCCAATAAACATTTTTTATTATTAAAAGAAAGAAAGATGGACACATAACCCGAGGACAAATCTTTTTTCTAACTCAACAGTTCTCTTATTCCTGATATGTTATGTTACCATATCTCGACACGGTAGTATGTTATTTGGGTAAACCCTTATGTTCATAAGTTCATACCCTATTTTCAGCCAATCCATGTTTTTTGTAACGTGACAAAGAGACAAAGTGTCAGATATATGAACACTTTTGAGGTCCTATAAAACATGGATGGCGGTCTCGGCGTCAACTTCTTATATACAATCAGCGGAACTGTTTTTATGGTAGGATAGCCGTCACTTATTCTCGCTCTCTCTCCCCCTCCCTCTCTCTCTCTCTCTCTCTCTCTCTCTTTCTCTCTCTCTTTCTCTTCTTCCCCTTCTTTATCGCACGCACACTCTCTCTCTCTCTTTATCTCTCTCTTTGGATCGTTTCTCCCTCACCATTTCTATGCGTCTCTGTTTCCGCTAAGCCGACATTTAGCACCCAATCGAAATTTGCATATCTAAGCAGGGATAAGCGGTTGCTAGCAGCTAGTAAAGTTGCATGTGAATTATATGGCGTAAGATGTGAAATCGTTGAAATTTATGTTAGCTACAAAAAAGACGCAGTTTATGGAAATGCCAAAAGTAAGGAGGCAGACAACCAGGAGAACAGTAGTGTACATCAAAGGCAAATCACTCTGAACAGAGAGATAGATTGAGATTTCGTACGGGTGGAATATAACCATATTTACCGGTTTAGTAACAGGATTACGTGAAAAATTGTGCAGAAACACTTTATGACTTCCCATTGTGTGAAATTTTTTATGAATAGAATAGTCTTTGAACTCTTGGTTTGCCTCAGAGGCAAACCCATGGTTAAGGATCACTGATATCAGTTACAAATCATATAACATCAAACCCGAAGTAAGCTCACAATGGGTGTGAACTTACCCACACTTTATTCATCTAAATCATCAACTGAATTGTCCCAGTTTGAACGGCAATTCTCTACGATGTAATTAGCATGTATTATGCATTGAGTGGATATACAACTACAAGAGGGCTTCCCTCTCTCTAATTAGAATAGGGGAAGAGAGAGAGAGAGGAAGGAAGAGAGAGAGAGAGATAGAGAGAGAGAGAGAGAGAGAGAAGGAGACAGAGTGGTATCGCTAAATAATTTGAGCTATAGTATACAGCTTCAACAATCGTTTGATCATTCCGTATGTATCACGCAGTGAGATTGAACTTGCCAGCCCCCAAGCAAAATTTTCCAAAAACTTTGTCGCATTTTCCCCTCATTGTTTTGCAATAATAGAGAAAGAAGGGATACCCACTAGTGCCGTTAGACTGCGCAAATTATTTGCCTCTTTTCGCGTCAAGATACACACTAATTTTACATGCTTCAGTGGTTAGGTAGAGAGTAACTGGACAAAAAGAAAGGTTTTTGGTTATGTAGATTTGTGGGTATTGAAAGTCAAAAACCTAAAGATTTCCATCAAAAGCTTGAACCTGAAGATGTGAAAATACGAGAACAAATGAATAAATAGGACAATGGAGAAATGGAGCAAAAATCAGGTGCTTATATTGAGAATCATTGACCTATATTTTCATTGAGCTATATTTTTTTTGTCATAGAGCTTATTGTTTTTGTTCCAGAACATAAAGTTCGTAAACAAACAAATATCTGTTAAGAATGCGTGTTTCATTTATCCAATGGGCCTAACAATCCTTGTAATCCTTGCGGCCGCGTATTTCTTAAGGCGAAATGCTAGCCCCTTTGGAAAATTTGCATATGATAAGCAAATCCTATGTATCCTATGCTAATTTTGCGCGATCGTCCACGGCAATCGCGCAAAATTAGCATAGGATACATGGGATTTGCTTATCATATGCAAATTTTCCAAAGAGGCTGGCATTTCGCTTTAATATTTTGTAAAGTACATTTGCGAGATACGCTAGTTTCTCATTCTTCAGAGCATCCAAGAAAAAGAACTTTACGCGGGTTAAGCTACTTTTTGTATTGTTATGTATGGGGGGGGGGTAAGGTCGCCCATAACGGGACAAGAACAAAATATTTTCCGCTTCTTGAGGTTCTACCACGAATTTGGAAATCATAATTATAACGAAAGCTTCTGCGTAACAAGGTCAATATACCGATACGCAGTACATACCAAAAATTTCGAGAAATAATAGTTCTGCAACGAGAGTTTACACAAAAACGGGCTTCCACGGTTTGGTCTTAGAAGTACAGAAAAGCGTATAGTTGGTTTATGATATTATGGAATCCAAGCTACTCATTTCGGCTCAAATACTACATGTAAAAATAATTAGGGCATTCCTTATTTTTTTCCTGAATTTCCAGTACCCATCCTAGTTTCAGTTACCAGCATGTTAAAGGGATGGGTTCACTACAAAATCACCTTGTTTTTATGCTTTACTTTGATTGTACAAAGGAAAACTTAAACAAAGAGCATAAAAAATATTCCTTGAATTATTCCCTAGGGCAGATATTAGGTAAAAAAGGTGAGTATTGATCTTTTTCCGATAAAGTTGTACTGCAAGATAAACTAAGGAAGCTAAGATATATGGCTGAAACACACTGTTTTTTCATTGTTTTATGTGAAATAAGCG
The DNA here is from genome assembly GCA_036852015.1 of Pelodera strongyloides. Lineage (NCBI taxonomy): Eukaryota > Metazoa > Nematoda > Chromadorea > Rhabditida > Rhabditidae > Pelodera > Pelodera strongyloides. The sequence goes on from JAANDG010000103.1 coordinate 284,686, forward strand.
ATGAAGACTACAGTTTATTTTGCTCAAAACAGTGTGTTTCAGCCATATCTCTTAGCTTCCTTAGTTTATCTTGCAGTACAACTTTATCGGAAAAAGATCAATACTCACCCTTTTTTACCGAGTATCTTCCCTAGGGAATAATTCAAGGAATATTTTTTATGATCTTTGTTTAAGTTTTCCTTTGTACAATCAAAGTAAAGCATAAAAACAAGGTGATTTTGTAGTGAACCCATCCCTTTAACCATTTCCATCCTCAATAAGTACTCAGTACTACCTCCTAATTGTAAGGCACCCTTTTAAAGACAAGAATACCCCTCATTCCAAAGGTACACACACTCCTAAGGTACCATTCTAATATACTATCGTAAAGTACCGTATGCTCCACTCCTAAGGTACTCTTCTGAGCCTTCGTATAAGGTACCACCATCCTAGGATACCCTAGTAAGGTACCCTCCTAAGGTAAGGCGCATAGTACAACTCACAATCATTTGAGCAACGTCAATTCTCCGTCTGTCAATAAGACGCGGAGCGTAACGAAGCGTGCCGCGGACCAAGCTTTAGGGCAAATAGCAAGCGGCCGACAAGTTTAGATTTAGAGCCTATAGCAGGCTGGCTACCACGTTTAAAGCTGGAGAAAGCAAAGACAAACGAATTAGTGTCTGAACAAGTGTAATGTGAAAGGGCAAAACGTATGAGAAGATGGATGGATTACAAATAGAATACCGGGTTATTTTAACCTCATAGGTTCAGAATTGGTGGCAATATAAGAAGTACAAAACTGCAAAAGAAGTAGCAATAAAAAAAGGTAATTGCAGGAAAATCAATTGTTTTCAGGGAATTTGTACATTACGAGTTTCAACATATCTCCGTAAAAGCTACTGTGTTTCAGAGTCGTTCATTGTGTTTTACACGAATACTTTTTTTCAGGCACGGGTCCATTTATTAAAAAATGTCTTTAAAAGGCAAAAAGAAACGTATGACGTTACCTTAAAATCTTTAAAAAATTATAAGAATATCACTCACATCTGCATCAAGGTGTTTGTTAAGCTTCAGTGTCGAACATGTATCGTTTAGAGATGAAACTGAGAAAGTATGTGCCGGGTCTCCCTCAATAATTTTCACTTTTCCTGTACAAATTGTCACCGGAATAGGGGTGTTCAAGGGAAAATTCTCCTCCAAAAGTAGAAATGACGGATCGACGATTAGATGGGAAGAGGCTGGAAATAATTAGAATTGTTTATTAAAAACCTGTTTGTTTTTTGCGCGATGCCCCTCAAAAACTGAATCGTCTACGACAGTTGGTTTGTAAAAAAATTCGTCTCTAATTCACGAAAAACTGATCTAAAAGACACTGGCACTGGATCGTCTTTCGAATACAGTTTTTGGAAACTAGATGTGTATGTACTACTCATCTCTATATTTTATATAAATACCGTGTAAATGATTTTAGTCACATCGCTTCTCGGATTTCCAAAAATAGTCAGGCATAAATGTGAGAGAATTTGCACCGCGCGTTTATACTCAATCTTAAGGGTCTGCCTAACAATAAGTGCCTAAACTGCAACATTGTCTCTTACTGACTGGCATATTTCCGTTAAATAAACACCGTTTCATGAAAAATAAGTACAAACCTTTCAAAAAACTGCAGTGAATGAAGAACAGTAGTAATAAGACGCCTGTTTTCATAATTATTCTTTTATGTAGTCTATCTTTATCGTAGTGTGACGAACCACATTTGTAGAATAATTGAAAAATGCAGTTTGTAGTATGTATTAAATCTGAAGTTTGTAGTCTGAACTCTGAAGTTTGTACGTACTACTAGTATAATATCTCACTTCGCCTCACGTTCAATCACAGCCTAATTGACTTAGTTTAGGCCAGCAAATTGAAAATAGTAGAGAATGCGCGGGCCAATAATAACTGCGAGGCTTTGTAATATAGTAGAAAATATAGGGAATGTATAGCTATGCAGCAACAATATATAATATCCAACCGACTCCTTGCACTTAGAAATCCCCCTTTTAACTGAAAACAATAAAGGGTGAATTTTAGAGCAACAACGTGAAGGCAGATTATTTGTACGACTCGCATTACCACAAAAGATGTAGACGTTGCTCAAAATGTGAATATCGAAAGGTATAGAAGAAAAAATGGTACAACTTGTACAAATCAACAAAAAAGGGTGAGAAATTACAAGAATGGTACTAGAGTACCTTTTTTCGTACTCGAGTACCCTTAGAAGTACCTCTTTCGAATTATAGGGTACAATTAGGCGAGAACATCGATATTAAAAAAAAGTTGAAATGATTCGAATTAAATAAACAGTAGTTGCAACAGAACAAAAATGCAATACTACTGATGGTGCAGAAAAAAATAGATCAATAAATCAAAGAAACACTGCAAAAAACAGAAAAGGCTATTTAAAACTAAAATAAACAGTTCTGACAGTTTGGTGACCCTAATTGGTACAGGGTAGCTATGAGCTATGACCTTGTCACTTAAACCATGACCATATGTTTGATGAGCGACTCGAAACATCAAGTACATAATTTATAAATCCATGTCGGACAGGCTGGGGTACACACCCGTTGGTGAACAGTCAAGGTCATCTATCCGGTAACAATAATATATAACTCTAAATAATAAATAAATAAATAAATAAATCTTTTTACGCTTCAAGTCACCTTTATTCAGGGGTGGTTCAACTTTTTTTCTAGTGTTCAAAGTTTGTTATTTTAGATGTTATTAGAAATAATTCCAATAGTAAAATTAAGAACTAAAGTATAAATAATCAATAATTAATGAAAACAATAAAAGGTACTGCATATCCAAAAAGGGCTCAGTAAGGTCGTGAGCAACAGCTAAAAGAAGAAATCATTGTTGTACAAATTGTATACACAATGTGCAAGGAAAAGTTGTTCTCGTGTTGTTATATTGTAGTCGTTTGGGAACGTGAAGAAAGCTTTTCTTCCCTATGAAGGCACATAAGGGAACCAGCAGACACCAAAGGGAACCCGGAGGGAGTGAGGGAGACAGGGGTGAATGTTTGACTCGGGGATCATCCTCCCCGACCGAAGTTATAGCTTTAGCGCTCGAGGCATTGTTGATATCTAGGAGGTTTGTGACAGGAAAGTTGGAGAAATAGTGCGTAGGCGAATGAGAGAGGAGAGTACAACCTACAGCCTGAGGCAAATTTAGGCTTGTTTGAACCAGCACGTTAGTGAAGAAGAACTTGCGAAGAATACACGTGTTCTAGACGATTCTGATAATGAATGTGATTTGGGAATTCTAAAAATTCTAGGCTGCCCGAAACTTCTGAAGACTTGGTTGGAAATTGGAACTCTTCTCGGAGAAACACTTTTTTCGTTGATAAGATGGCGCATTCATTTCATAAGAAAATAAAAAATGCAGAAAATGCTGGGTAAATTTACTAACTCTAAAACAATGGTAGACCGCGTTTCGCTGTTTGTATTATGGGAAACATGCATATGTTACACATATCCTACGTATCCTATGTAAATTTGGTGGCGGAAGCTCAGGACGGGCACCAAAAATTTGCATAGGACAGATAGGAAATGCGCATCATACATACGCATATTTCCCAAAGTAGGTACAATACTGCTTTAACGAGCGAGCCAGGAACACCGAATGAGAACCATGCTAGATGTAAAAAAAGACATTTCAACACGTAATGCGGGTGTATGTACTTGCACTTGTTTTAGGCCTCATTTTTTATAGATTAAGCATTACTTACAGAAATCAATAATGTGTGTAGAAGGTTAAGTCAAGAACATCTTACAAGTAAGTATGCAAAAGAAACAAGGAACATATAAGTGGTTTAGAGAGCTCTTTTTCTTTTCTCATTCTTCTTATGGACATATGTAACCTTTACCACACATAGCAATAGCCGTGAAACTAGCTTATACTAAACCACGCCCTCTTCCTGCCGAGGCCACGCCTTTTTTTAGCGACAGCGTGCCGCGAACGCTTACATAATTGTCAAAAGTAAAATAACTACAATGGCGCTTGCTACAGAGAAATGGGAACGCAACTTCCAAGTAAATTGATGACACATGGTTTGGTGACACACGTCCAACCGCATTCCTCCCATGTATTCAACTTGCTGCTGTTTCGGAAAAACACATAAATATATATAATAGCTGCAACGGAGAACTGTTTAGTATGTCACAAACCGCATACCGTACAACTTTTTCTGCTTTGAAAATTGAATATGATCCTATGTATCCCATGTAAATTTGGTGTCGGAAGCTTGCCGGACGGGCACCGAATTTGCATAGGATATATATACAATGTGCGTATCATATGCAAATTTTCCAAACTAGTTACAATACGGCTTTAAAGACTTGAGGAAATGAAATGAGTGTTGGTGCTATTTACGTGGATCAGTAATAAGTGGCGAATGGCTTGCCAAAATAAGACTGGACGCTATGCGCGCTATGCTTTCTTTCATATTCAACATAAACGAAAATAAGGAACAAGGTGTCTCAGGAAAACTCGGTCAAGACTGTGTTCTCCTTAAAAAGTTCGCGGTGTATCTTATTTGCATAAAGATCCCAAAACACAGATATTAGTGTTGGAGAGTGTATTGGCACACCGTGCTTAACCTATATTTTGGCTAACATTGAATAATACTCGAGAGCCTAGGCTATGAGGTTCAATGCCAAAAAAGTACAGGCAAATTGTATGAGCAAACATCAAAATGAGGACGTTGCAGCTGATTATGACCTCTAAAATGTAAAGCACAAAATATAATGAAACGATATACCATAGTAGGAAGCGAGGTGATTCATTTTCATTTGGTAAACTGTTTGTGACAAACGTTGTCTATCACCTAAGCCTAAGCCTAAGCCTAAGCCTAAGCCAGGAAATTTATTTTAGTATGGCTTTTCAGTGGCGACTGGTCTCGTATGCTCGTAATAAAACCGAACAAATTAATTTCAGATCACGCTCTTCCTCGGAGAAAGCTGGGAAAACGCAATAACATCTCAATATGTATTTTGTAGTAATAACATCTATTGCGAGACAAATTATTGGTTCAAGAACGTAAAAACTTATTAATTCACGATAAAAAAACTAATGCGGAAGACCTCAATTTGTCGACACCTTCAATTTTCACGCATTTCATCAATTCATTATCTCTTCGCCTCTCAAGCTCTTCACTTCTAAATCGTTTTCTCTCTCTCTCCTCTCTCTCTCTCTCCTCTTTCTCTTCCTCCCTCTATGAACCTCTCACCCTGCTATTTGTATAACTCTCAATTGCCGGTCTCACACCCGCCCATTTCCCCAATCGTATAATACTTTTCCTCAATGAGAACCCTAAGAACCTGATAGTCTATGCATGGGAAAGATCAGCTTTTGTGCCGTTCCAAGGTCGGCAGCTTGAGCACGTTTTCGCCCGGGCTTCCGTGGTTCACGGTTCTACCGTGAGCGAGAAACTACGAACGAAGAATAACTATTCAAGTTTTATGTCGTTTAGTCGCCTAGGTTCGTCGGTAAGCTTAGCCAGTTAGCAGTAGCACCAGTCGGTAACATTTAGGTCTCCGAAGGGTAACATTTATTGTAGACAAATGCGAAAAGAAGCATATTTCAAATTTTGAAGCAATTTGTTTAAAACCTTTATTCACGCTAACATAACAAAAATAGAGACGCAAATGACGAAAACGGTGCAAACGAGCCGGGTAAGAAACCGCAATTCACAAATTTTCAGGATAGTATTTACCAACACTTTAAATAAATATGCTAAAGTACATGATAAATAACGCCCTATTTTTGAACGTATCATTTTTCGCAAAATCATGATTTTGTACTTGAGCATCTGACTAATTTACTGTTTGAAACGGATATTATGCATGTGCAGCGTGAGTGATAGGAGCGCGCTATTCAACCGAAATATTCAAATTTCTAATCAATAACCTACTTTTATAGACACAAAGCTGACTGCGTGCTTCGAATGTGTGTGCAGCTAGCACAGTAGAAAGTTAATATAAACGCCAAACAATATTGTATGCGTAACGCTTACTAGTAAAATTCTAATCAGTTAGATATGGGTTAAAAAATCTGAGTATAATCCGAAAGTGCAATAGTTATTAATCAAGAAAACAACACTCACTTATTATGAAAACAAAATACTCGCATACTAATACTGTAGTTCAACTATAATTGCTAATTAACTGAAACATGGACACTTAGGGGTTCTGTCCTGGGTTTCATTCTTTCGCAGATTCTGAATAAGAAATTTTGCTAAGATGATAAAAAATCTGCATCTGGCAGCAACCAGTCCACAGTATTTGAAGATCTAGTGTGCGTCCCGTATGCGTATGCTCATTATACATATCTAACTAACTAACCTTTAGGGATAGGGTAAAATTCCTCTGTGGTGCCTCGTTTTCACTTTATTTTATAGACTGCTTTTACCCAATTTGTGGCATAGCACACTTGAAAATGTTTTATTCAATTGTGTTCGTCGTTACACTAAACCAACAACAAGCGCTAGCTATTTGTTTGCCTAATGCGATTGCTTAATTTGAATTAATACCTTATACAAAATATTGTGCTTCGTGGCCTTAAATTCGAAGAAAACAAAAAAATATGCGCACAATTTTAGATTGCACTAACTTACTACAAGACTGGGTTTTGTCCAATGCTTCCTTTGGCTGAGGATCACCCTGAAACACGTTTATAAACTGCAACAAACATACGAATACATTGATTATACATATGAATATAAATATACAAATAAATCGTGAATGTACAGTGAAAAAAAATAAAAGCAATTGAAAAGTAATGGCTTACTTGAACACTGTTTTGTGTGGGCTCTATCGATCTACTCTGAAAATAGGAATTTTTCTATGCCTTTTCATATAGGGTTGGTGCCGCGTTCGAGTTGGGAAAATGTTGTGGAATTCCGGAATTATACCGTTCGAGATGGGACACCGGAAACGTAAATGTTTTTCCGCTATTTAACCCCAACGGTCGGGGTCAAGCGTCATTTTTGGCTCCTGCAGTGGTTAAAAATAATCCCACAACGATTCCGGTATTTTTGCTTTTTCATGCACGTTTCCGCGTCCATTTCGAACGGTGGAATTTCGGAATTCCACCAACTTTTCCCCAACACGAACACGGCTTTTCATATAGGTTTTTCAGCACAGTGCGGTTGTCAGTAACCGCATCGTGCGGGAAGCGGCGCGCGCAACGATTGGGTAGCCGCGCGCGTGTCGTGCGGGTGGCCACTTATCCAAAACTTCCTAATCAGAACCGCGCGGTTAGAATACCGGTAACCGCGAATAATAAGCGCATCGGGCGGGTAGCCGTGCGCGCACGGTTTTTTCGAATGTCAAGCCGTACCCGCACCGCGCGCTGAACAACTTAGCAGCACGAGCATCTACAACGCATGCGCATCAATCAATAAAGACCTTTTACAAAAACAAACTTTAATCATACGTTTCGGGACTTCATATGAAGGTGCAATCTTAGGGCGCGTTCTTGTTGCTCTTTCCGAAAGGATAACATGCACATTTTTTAATGCTTGGAGAAAGCAAAAAAAAAAATATAATTCATAAATTTAAATGTTCAACATTCAAATTCGTACGGTATTTTATGCTTTCTCAAAGCATTAAATTCTTTCGGAAAGAGCAACCCGAACGCGCCCTAACTTCGATAAGGGAAAAGTCTTCAGCTTCAGAAGGCTAGTAAGCATATGTATATTAAGATTAAAAATCGAGCAAATTAGCATAAATTATAAATACGTAATAAACGTGGTCACGATGATTTCAAAACCGCCGTTAGTTCTCTTTAACTTTTTTAACTGAAGAACACGTTTACCTGGTCACAGTCCGCTATTTCAAAAGCGTCATGTACATCTGCTATTCGGACTTCTTTCAAAGACCAGCTCTTAACTCCATCTAATGCATGTGTATACGGCAGCTGAAAAAAACATTACAATTTCGCGATGGTTATACCTCATGGATGAACTTCCGCATGCATGCAGTCATTTAAAGGATTGCAGCCACTTCATTATCGTATTTTTACTTCAATTTTCAATAAATATAAAAAGATGCCTAGAAAAATACTTTTCCAATGCCAATTTATGGAAAATTTAGCACAGGGAAAAATCACAGGGAAGAGTTTCGATTTTTGACAAAATGGGGTGTTTTCTAAGTTGCAACGGAACTTGGCCGGTTGCCAATGATGACAATACAAAGAAAACCCGGGGAAGAGGGAAAGTGTCTGCTCTACTGTCTCAGTTGTCGTTGTCATACTGTACATTATCAAAACACAACCGAGGGGATTTCTCTTTCCCTGGGTTAAATTTTCAGTACATTGACACAGGAATGGTATTTTTCTAGGTGCTTTTTCATGTTTATGAATAATTGTAAAAGTAAGAAGGCGAATTTGAAGTGACTGCGACCCTTTAAATTTAAAGGGCTGGGGAAGAACGTAATAGCCTCATGATTGGTAGCATGGTTTTCCCATGGATGTATTCCAAAAATATAGGCTTCCTCCTAAATGTTGATTGTCTCTCTACAAACGCCCGAATTAAAAAAAGCCCGTCCTTTTAGAAATAAAAAGCGAAGTGACTGCAGGGGAACGCTTGAAAATAAATATTCTCTGTTTGGTTTTGTTTTCTGGCGTCCATGAATAGAGCAAAAGTACTAGTTATGATTTTTCAGCACAACACATAAAGATGCCTGAAATCCTGAAGTCGTATAAAAAAAGTCGTGTATCAAAGGAAAGCGACCAACTGCGCGTTTAACGCTGAATTCGTGAGGTAAATAGTTAACTCACAGGCGACTCCAGGACTTCCCGCGGGCTCTTTAATTTCATTTCATTATAACGGAATGCACTCGGTTTAACGTGATAGGGCCGCAGATCCTAAATTATAGCTATAATATAACCCAACTGAGAAGATCTCATTCGAGAAATTGCTCGCAAAAAAAAAGATTTTTAACGGGACAGCCTCATCAAAGTAAACCAATGTTTACGATAGGTTTATAATAAAAAAAAATCATTTTTTTTAATTAAAATATATCAAACCAAATTTCACCTACATTGACCCTGGGGAACTTTTTTCGATGAACTCGTCGTTTATGTGCCCCGTAAACTGCAGATTCCAAAACTTTTTTAAACAAATTTTTAAACAAAAACAAATTTATCACGAAATTCAAATGCGCTCTAAATTTGCATGTACAGCTTTGATATCTGCAGTTTTATTCTTCCGTACGGTATGAATATACGATGAGCTTATCGGAAAAAGTTCCCCAGGATCAATTTAGGTGAAATTTGGTTGTATATATTGTAATAAAATGCTTTATTTTAATTATGAACATATCGTAAATATAGGTTTACTTTGATGGGCGTGTCCCTTTAAGGGGTCCATTTCAGGTAAACCCTTTTTTCGACGATTTCATAGTGCATTTTTACAATATTCAGGGGCAATATTTACGATGTACTCAGGCGTTCCCCATAGAGAGTATAACCCGAAAATCTATCGCACGCCCTCCAAGTCCAACTACGGACTACCTGATCACAATGTGGCTGCTGCGGTTTTTCGAGAACTACAAGCGGTGGTTGAACTGCATTCTGATTTTGTTTCCGTATCTCTGAAATGGAAGTGCATCATCCGAAGGGTACCTGGGTACCATTCATTCACAAGTTCTCTTCCTCATAGAATTTCATCACTATTAACTATTAAATATGAGACCGCAAGCCAATCGGGGAACCAACGGCACGATGTATTTCTGCATTAATTTACTTTAGGTTCAACGTTTCCAATTATGAATCCAGTTAAATTATGAATCCAGAATTTGGATTGCAGGAATACAGTGGGGCGGGAATCCAACCCGCAATGGTTTCCCAGTTGAATAGGGATGCAAAACTTACGCTTATTCCTAAGGATGCGAATCACCAAAAATATCAGCCCAGCGGAAACGATAAAAATTGCAATGCCGATTAGCGTAAAGATCCTAAAAATACATCATTCCAGCGTGAAAAAAACTCGACTAGTGATTGGTGCTTCTCGGCGTATTACAACAATCGAACCCTTTTTCTTCGAAGCAAATATGGTATGAAAACATGTCGAAAAAACTCCAAATTTTGAGAAAAGGTGGTCTTTTTTTCCTTTTTTTTGCAAGCAACCTACCACCACGGCCAACTTCCATCTGGTGAAGGATCCGACTTCTGAAATAGACGAAAATGAGTGTGAAGTAAAGCATTAATCAGTCATTTCTTTTGCATGCTATTTAAAAGATTCAAACAGTTCGTTTAAATTTATTTCAGAAAAACGTGCCCGTTTCTAGTTGGCGTTTGTAAGAGAGGGCGCATTCGAGATGGACATTTCTGGAAAAGAAAAAGAAAACTTTTGGTTCGAGATGGACTTCACCAGAAAAGAATGCAATTGCCACGCATGCACATGCAAATGATCGATTGATTTTAGTTTCAATTACGGTGCAATTGCATTTTCGACAATTATTTTGCGTGTATTATTTTTTTTTCTCGGTGTCCATCTCGAACCACTTTTTTCTTTTCTTTTCCGGAAAATGTCCATCTCGAATGCGCCCTTAAAAAACTCACCGGTCTATCTGTCAGCGCTGTCGCCTTCGTAGTCGCTAAAAATAAAAATAAATTTGCATAACAACGCACTAAGTTGCTCTTGGCTATATATATATATATATATATATATATATATATACCGGAAGCTAATGAATTAATGCCCACCAAGTAGAAGTCACTGCGTAGCTAATAGAGTCTTTAACTGCTGTTTCGCGAGGCACCTCAAAAAATCATTCAGGGCGGCTTTCACTTTCCATATAGATACTCATTGAGAAACTCGCTGCAAAAATAGAAGATCAGGGACAAATTTGAATTAGTGCACGTATTAGCTACTGCATGCGAATATCTGTACTAAATTCAAATTTGTCCCAGATCTTCATTTTTTGTAGCGAGTTTTTCAATGAGTTTCTATATGGAAAGTGACCGCCTGAATGATTTTTGGGCCAGATTCGCCCACTTTCGGCCCCACGAAACAGCAGTTAAATACACTATAATTCACAGTAAGGAACAACGCACATTTTTGCGATTAGTTTTTTTTTCACAAATACCAGTAAGCACATAATTTTTGATAACTTACTAGGTCTCGTCGTCTTCATAGATTGTTCTTCAACGCCACGCCTCTAAACCATCGACGCGAATCAGACAACACATATTAAGCGTGTAACTCAACTCTCCGAAAATGGACGTGTGTCATGTTGAATAGTTGCAAAATTGAACACAGGTGTTTGGTAATACAGTGCAGCGCATAAGATACGGGCACCCAAAAACGTGTTTCTACTAGGCTTGGAGGAAATCTAATGCAACCACTAAATCAAGCATCGCCAAAAACCCAACCAAATGATTTTCAGCATAAAGAATAAAAAACATTTCTGTAATTTCTGTATTTCTGTAAAAAAATATAATTTGAGGCGTACTCCGAAGGAAGTTACGCCGCCTTGAAGTGCGCTCGAATGAGCTGTTTTGATTCCTAGCGTATGCTATGCTCCGCAATTGCCTAACTTCCAGACGCCGTACCGTCGTTCAGAGTACGCTTAAAATTCTATTTTTTTTACAAAAATACTCGTCATGGAAAGATCTACAAGATGATGTGGGTGGTTTTTGCGGAATTGGATTTCAGTTTTTTTTACTTACAATGTGGGGCAATTTAAATGTAATATAATTTAAAGAAAAATGCTGAAAATCATCCAGTTTGGTTTGAGGGCATTCTTGATTTTAGTGGTTGTGCTAGACCTTGTAGAAACACATTTTTTCGCCCCTGCCTCAATACTTATGACGCGGCGTTTTTTGGGGTTTCGTACCCTAATTTTCCTGAAACTTCTGATGTTTTTTGGTAGGATGGTTGATTTTCTCAAAAAGTGCTTTTTTCGCAAATTAGGGCTAAATGCTGGGGTGCCCGGAAACTTATGACGCGCGCTGTATATGCGGCAAAGTTAGTCTCCGACATCCGTATGAATCATCAAAAAACATCAAAATGACCTTCGCCCTATGACTTTATTAGTATGCGACAGAAACGCAGTAGCTCTTAACCCAAATGAATGTAAAGCAAGCTGGTCTTATATTTTACTGAATAATATAAATATACCGTATGCAACAACATATTTCGGTTATGTCTTGGGCCTTGGGATCAATCCTAATCGCGAACTTGCTTGGATAATTATATGGAGGAGCACACGAGGTAAGCGTTCTCCTCACTTTATTCGCACAGTATGTCCGGAATTTCAGAAATGTTACTGTGAAGACCGCATGGTTTGAAGCCTGGAACTCGCCGTGTTCTCGGCAAACAGTTCGGCCAGGTACCGTAGTTAGAATCAATTTCTGCGCTTTTAGGGCATCGTGAATTTGAGAGACCTCTTTATAATCGCAGTTATGATCTTTATTCGTTTGACCATCATATTGCAGAGGAAGCATGCAAAAGAACGGACATAAACCGTAAAAACGAATTTTGGCATTGCTGACTACGATACCTCGTCGAACTGTTTAGCATGAAATATCTCTGCAAGTTCTATATGCAAGTAAATGCGGGTTTTACAATAAACATTTCTGAGATTCCGGACATTCTGTGAAAGTAAATTAAGGACAACGTTTTTCTCTTGCGCCTGTCCCTTTAAACTCGTGTGAATATGCCGCATTCCTTTAAAATACTCTAGTTGCACGGCAGTTACAGTTCGTAATTGTACCTTCCAAGGTATATTATGCAAAAAAAAACATACTAGATTGTACTTGTCGATTAGCCTCTCGAGGAAACTAAGTTCTCGAATGTGTATTTCCGAGCGCATTCTCCTGAACAGCTTTTTGTCATAAAGGTATGTGGTTAAATGCTTGATGTATTGAATAAGCACAAACCATTGCGTGCGTTTTACATTTTTCATCTATCTTCTTATTATGGGAAGCACAGTATAAATGTCGTAAGTTTGAAGTCATGTGGATGTATTTTTTTTATAAAACGTGACTTACTGGCAACCGCTAAAGGAACACCATACGGAAAATATCATCTGAAAACTGTAACTTACTGTGTTATCATTTCCACAAAAGTTTTCCTGTGGTTCTTTTGAGAAGCACCTGAAAATAGATGCTTGTAAGGTATGTGAAGGGTATTATCCTTCACGCCGTTCTTCACGCCTTGTGCAATCTCACTGATAATGGGCAAACGATCATCTTTTGTCATGATCAAAAGAAGCGTTTTAATTTTTTTTTAATTTTTAAAAACCCCGAGCATTTGTGTCTAGTCTAGTATATTTATGACTACGGACTGGCCTATTCATGACGAACAAAAAACATGCTTTTAGAGATATTCGCATTATAGGGTCCTAAGCCCACCGATATAAACCTATATTTATTATTTGATCATTATGCATATTGTTAGATATTACGGTATACCTAAGATTTATTTGTAGTTTGTTACTTTGTTACTTAGTTTGTTCACGTGTCACGCACTCACATCTGCTCACTGATCTTTTCGTGCTTCTACGTTTTGGGGCGCATAGTGCGGCGCATACTTTCCCGCACGTTTTGGGCGTGCGTGCATACTTTCCCGCATGGTGTGGCGTGCGCAGACTTTCCCGCAGAGCCGCAGACTTTCCCGCAGACTTTCCCGCGACCCGCATACTCTGCCATCATGCGGACACTCGTTGCGACACTTTTGCTCGCCCAACCATGCGGCAGACTTTCCCGCAGACATAGACATACCCGCGAGGCGCAGACTTTCCCGCAGACATACCCGCAGACTTTCTCGCAGACATACCCGCAGACTTTCCCGCAGACACTGAAAAAAAAGTTGCCTCGCAAACGCCGAGGTTTTCACGATTTGCCTCGACAATGCGAAAGAAAAAGCGCCTCGAAAATGAGACGTCCCGGTCCACCATCCAAAAAAAAATGAAACCACCATCCAAATATATGTAGTGTTTCCGAAACTTATCGCTTTATGATACGTTTCTGTTTTTCACCATACCTAATATTCTAATCCCGACGGTGGTATGGCTACGAGCTCAAGACCACCGTCTAAATTTGTACCCCCCCCCCCCCCCCCCCCCCCCCCCCCCCCCACCCCCCCCCCCCCCCACCCCCCCCCCCCCCCCCCCCCCCCCCCCCCCCACCCCCCCCCCCCCCCCCCCCCCCACCCCCCCCCCCCGCCCCCCCCCCCCCCCCCCCCCCCCCCCCCCCCACCCCCCCCCCCCCCCCCCCCCCCCCCCCCCCCCCCCCACCCCCCACCCCCCCCCCCCCCCCCCCCCCCCCCTAATTCGGATGGTGGTTTCATCGGTCAGAGCGTCAACGAGTTTGTGCCAGGTATGTGATGTATTCTACATGACACATAATGTATTCTATATGTTATGTGATGTATTCTACATGACACATAATATACCAGACGGCTGCGCCGCCTGAGGCGACCTTCTGGTACATTTTTATTTCATACATACGTGAAACATGGATTCAAAAGTGATTCAAAAAATTAGCATATGCTAAAATCCTCGCTTTATTGCTTCTTTTGTTACTATAGATTTGCATGTTCTCTGTATGTTAATCGAAGTACTTTGAGCGCCGCGGACGCGCCCGAACGATATACCACACACATTCCGTATATGCAGCCTTTTTTGTCTTTTGTGAGAGGGGCGCTCGGGATGTGAGATGGCTCAGTGCATGGGAACATGAACTACTGAACCAATCCTACTTCCTGAGCGTAACGCACATCATCCAAACACACAATCAAACAAACAAACAAACAAACAAACAAAGCTCCCAACTTTATATAATAAGATAATAAAATGCTTTAAAGGCATAAGTACTGAATGTGCGAGAGCTTCGATTGCTGCCCGATTTTGCCTCAGAAATGCCGAGCTGTTGTAGAGGGTATAATAATTATAATTTATTACGCACAAAGACAATAAAAAAGCTAAACTACCTCGAATTTATAAAACAATTGGAGTACCGCAGCCGTGGAAAGTGGGAAATAGCGTAGCAGGGCTGGAGACGCTAGGCTATGATACAGGGCCCTTTTATCATCCTCTGTCTATCACGACAATCTCTGCACCTCCAACCCTGTCACGCTATTTCCCATTTAGCTAGGCTGCGGTACTCCAATTGTGTTATAAATTAGAGCTTTTTGAGCAAGCTCTCCTACCTCCGGGCGAAAAGGTTATTTTATGTAATTTTCGCATTGTGAAGGTTTTCGGCCATACTATCAATAGAAAGCATTCAAAAAGGTGCAAATCGTAGTGAACCTATCCCTTTAATATGCATTATGATCAAATAATAAATATAGGTTTATATCGGTGGGCCTGAAAAGTTGACGACTCCCCGAAAATCTCCGTTCAAGGTGAAACACAAGAAAAGCTAGGACACAGTGCCAAAATTAATGATTACACAGGTCCACATGCGCACACGGTTACCCGAACCGCGTCACGCGTTTGAGAAAATTGAAGTATCCGGCTTTCAGCATTCCGGGAAAGCTTCGCCTTGATCCGAACTTGCCAAACTTTTCCCAAATTTAACGCACCTTCATTACTTTTGCTCTGGCCAGTTAAATTACTCTTGATGCCCTCTTCGTCCAAATGCCGACGCGATGTCTTGAAGTTGCGTGCATGCACTTCGATGTAAACCATACATAGAATGCAAATTATCTAAATCAGCACCATAAAACATATGCGTAACTCTTTCTTTGCGATCGGACCGTAGTTAGTAAGAGAATAAACTAGCATGCATAGTACGCGAACGTTTTGCGCTGTTTTTCTGTGCGGGTATTCTCATGGTGCAGCGGCAACACAGCAGAAAAAAAGAACTAACTTTTGCCAGTTTCATCATATTTTTCTTCAAAAACTTCATTGAAAAAATGCGTGTTTATCGAAGTAAGTGAATAAATTAGATGTTAGCATTAGCATACACACTCAAATTTCAAGAGCGATGCTTTTACTATATACGCTTTGCAGTTTTCACCGAAAAGAACCGTGATTTGTTGAAAATTAATTAGTTATCAGGTAACGCCGAGTTTCAAAAAAATTGGACGCGAGAAAATCATCAACGGCTCATAGAATATATGGGTAGGCCCAGGCAAAAAAACTAAGGAACAGACACGGTTTCCAACATTATACATCCTTGTTTATGATTGGAAAAAAATCTATCATATGGTCATGTAGTATATTTGCTGTAATGTTCGGCCGCCGAAAGCTAAACATTCCAAACGCACAGCGAAAATTTGCTTAACGCTGCTGAGAAAAGAATGCGCAACAACATAAATAGGAATAGTTGAATCACGATATTACTTGTACATCACATGGAGTAACGTGTATGAAGAAAATAAATAAATAAATAAAATAACATAACTGTGACAAACGGTATGTGACAAACGGGAAATGACAAAAGTAATCAGGAGTGTAAAATAATAGAATCTCGAATACCCATTCCTGCTCTGTTCACGTTAGGCGAATCGCCAGCGAAAATATTTTCACTGACGAACCTGCCGTCTAAAATTTTTTCAATGACTAATCCGCCGTCGAAAATATTTGCACTGACTAAGCGAATGTGATTTTATGACGAAACGCCTGGCGAAATTAATCATCACTGGCGAAACGCTTGGCGAATACAGTTTCTTTGCTGATATGTCAGTTATAACTACTCTCTGTGGAATTTCTTTCTTATCTTTGGTGATATATATATATATATACATATATAATTCTATGCACTTTTTCGTCCTATCTTTGATTTACTACTTTGAATTTTAAAATCATTGAATTCTTTCATCGTCTCTTTTGGCGTTGCGCTCTTTCTAAGAGTCTAATAAACATTTAAACATTTAAACTGGCGAATCGCCAGTGTATACAGTTTGTTGATATTTGTTTTCACGCCGGTGTCATTGTTTTTGCTTGGCATATAATGCTACTGGATATATATTATAAACTAAAATGATGTACTATGTGTTAGTTTTCTGCGGTATAATTTGGGTGGTGAATTATCCTGTTAGAATGTCGTCTCCATTACACTGCCAGAGCATGGTACACTATTCGTAGCAAAACTAGCGAAGCGCCTGGCGAAACGCTGCTTGTTTAGTCAAAAACAGCGAAACGCCAGGCGAAACATTTTTCAATTGGTGTTTCGCTGTGCGGGTGGACAGGCGTTTCGCCATTACCTTCGCCTGGCGTTTCGCCAAAAGGGAACGCAGCAAATGACAAAATTACAAAGGGGGTGTGACGTCGAAAAATAATCAGCCAGGGAGGTGCAGGTGCCTGCGTATAGCACACATCATAACCACAGTTCCCACATATCGCAAGTTGGTTCAGAGCAGAGGAGCTCTGCGAGAGGCTCAGGCTTATGTACGTCAGCAGCACGGGGAGACTCGATTCTGAACGATGATTTTAAGATTGTTCGAAAAACGTTTCATCTAGCTTTTCAGGGAGAAGATTTGGAAGAAAGCCGTTCTAGGGAGAAAACTGCTGACGTTTGAAACAACAATTCGAAGGCTAATAACATCATCTATTTGTTTTTAGAATATTGCCCATAGTATATTGGAAATGTTTTTTATCCTTTAAAGATATAAACACATTGACTGCCATACTTGCCAGTATTGGTAGGGGAATTTTTTTCGTTTTGCCCAACATAAAATTTGAAACAGTGCTGGTACCTATGGGTTAGGTGTATATATGTATACATGTGATATGCGTAACATATTACAATTGTTTACTATATGACACTGGGATAGCAACAGCACTATTTCCGTGCTATTAATTTACAGACATTTTGGCTAGTATATTGAAATTAACAAATCAGTGTGAATCCTAAAAACTTAACGGCTCCAAAAAAGCATAGACTTATTGTTCACCCACTTTTTGGTAAGATGGTTTATTTAGAAATGAAACGCAACAAGCTAGTGTGGCGGGCGCTCTTGGCGGTACTGTCCCTACAACTTCAAGTTTTCGCTACAGACGATGCCCTGTGTGATAAAGTAGGGAAACAAGCTGTAAGTGTATTTCTGATCTAATGAGGGGTAATTAAAAATTGCTGGCTTCGTTTGGAATCCTTTTCACGGTTACGAAAATAGGAAAACAGCATGCATGTAAAAAAAGAGGATCGACACGGAGAGCTTTTTGTTATTGTACGCAACAGAAAGGTGGCGGTATGAGTATGACAATACATTACAGCTAGATTACCATTACACACCATCCAATAAAACGCTGGAGGGCTTAGTGGAGGCTTTTGCTTATCCAGACTGTCCATATACCGGTATGTAAAATTTTATCTATTTTAAAGAGGAGGGCTCAATTCAGCGTGTTATAAAACTTTTATAAGTCGATAGCTGCTAAGGGACCTACTTTTTCGGTATCAAAACGTGACCAATTATCCACAAATCCGTACCAGCCGGTGGCGTAGTGGCTAGCGCTGCTACTCACCACACACACGACCGGGGTTCACTTCCCGCGGCTGGTTGCACCGACCGTGTGGTAAAAAACGGTACCAGCTGAAAACTTGGGAAGGTTTCTTGGATCAGGGCTGGCCACCCATTCCGTAATCAAAGATGGCCTCTTCTCTGAAGCGCACTACTTCGGTAGACCAGAGCGGGCTTCCGGTCCCTGAAGAACAGTCCTAGCTTTAACCTTTTTTTTGCGGCATGTAAAGTATATTTTAATTTTTCTTTATTTTATTATGTAGATATGATCCCAATAAAGGCACATGCTCTCATATGAACGTGTAGGGATTTTCACTTCCCCGAAATACCGCATGGGCCGCATCTAAACTATACAACCAACTAAACGAGGGAAAAGGAGCATGCGTGTCATCTACTGTTTCAGACGATGTAATGGACAATCTGAAGTCGAAGTGTAGAAAACCTTCAGAGTATTGTGCTAACCTGGAAGACGTAAGTCCATACCACACACATACTACGCATCCCACTATTGACAAAGTGCAAGGTAGTGACAGTGTAATTGACAACGTAAGAGGGAATGTCACGTAAGTGCGCCATATCCATATGACAATTGACAAATTGTAACTGAAAATAAACCTAAAACTAGCTTGTTATGCCTAGCAGGATTTGTATGACGCAGAAATTACGTCCACAGTCCATAATTATAACTTACAAATCTGTAATAATAAGTAGTATCTGATAAAAACACTCGTTGCAGATGATCATGAGTAAATGTAGAAACTACATTAATGGTGATGAGCCCCAAGTGTGTCACTCTTTTATTCGACTGCTTATTTTTTGTTTTGTAGCCCGAGGTGAAGTTATTGAACATAATAGACATTTTACTACTACTTTACTTTTCTTTGAAAATACATTGTCATAGTGCAGTTAAAGAACAGAATTAATACAACGCTTCCCATAATTCCTTCGAAGTTCCATTGAAATCGTAGGACTGCTAGTCGGAGTAAAAGTAGAGAGCGGATTAAACAAACGTACGTCCTTATTGTTGATTTTCAATTAAAAAAAAACAATTGCAGAGGACAAATTTCCCTTCATTTTTGAAAAGACCGTGGAGCAAATTGCCGTCGGGCCTGACGATAAAATACTGCAGGTTCGCATTGAATGACACTTTTATTTTACTCTACATTCGCAGCTTTGACGCGCAACGTTGGGCTCTCGTTGTACTTAAAGGGATCAGCTCACCTTAAATTGTGTCTGTTTTTTTTGTTTCTTTAATTTCTATAAGGGATAGTAAAAATTTGGAATAGAAAAAGTAGTGTTCAATTTCAATACTCACGAAGATATTGGGTGATAAAGTGGTGGATTGATCGGGCCGAAATGCAAAAAGGGCAATTATCCTACACAAATAAGGCGGTACAATTACCCTTTTTGCATTTCGGACCGATCAATCCACCACTTTATCACCCGATATCTTCGTGAGTATTGAAATTGACACTACTTTTTGTATTCCAAATTTTTACTATCCCTTATAGAAAATAAAGAAACAAAAAAAAACAGACACAATTTAAGGTGAGCTGATCCCTAAGGTTAAAGGTTAACGCTAAACGCTAGGACTTTTCGTCAGGGCCCCGAAGGGTCCCTGCAGTCAAAAGTCGAAAATATCGTATCCTGTTATATTTGAGATAGAGAATCAGATAGAATCACCAGAAATAGGGATCACCTAAAATGGGCCTGAGCCTTTAACTAACTACCACATAACAATATATATTGCGCAGAAGAGCCAAAAATCACCTACCTAAAAAGCAGAGCACTTTTACCCGATAAATTATATTCTGTATATAAAGGGAATTTTTGTCGCAACTTTTGAAATGGTGGGTGTTTTAGCTCTTGCTTATATATATTTCCTTGCAGACACTCTCCACCGCGTGCAACAAGAAGGAGACTTTAGAGGCTAATAAGAAAGTTATAAGGGAAACATGTTCCACCCTGGGCGGCTGGATTGATGCTTTAAATGAGACAGCACTAGCAATGGAAATGCCAGAAACGCTGAGAGAGCATATAAATTCGCTCACTGGGAAATATGCCAATTCCGCGCTTCGGCACTTTAAAAGATCCTGGGTGAGTTTTTCAGACAGCAAGCGAAATATCACCCGGTTTGGGGTTTTTCACCAAAAATAGTTTGAAAAAAGTTATAAACGAAACTAAACATAACAACACAAATAAATAAGTGCATCTTGAATAAAAATGTTCTCAAACAACCATTTTTTTGCGATTTTGTATGGGAAAATTCGCTTTCCGCGATTAGCCGATTCTTTTACTTGTACAATGTGGGAGAATCGTGCAATGGTCGTTTCCAAATTAGCACACAAATTTATTGCATCATCCAGCATCATCCAAATTAATCCAAATTAAATTAAATCCAGCATCCAAATCATCCAAATTGGATCCAAATTCAAATTCAAATTATCCAGCATCATCCAAATCCAAATTCAAATTCCAATTCCAAATTCAAATTAAATCCAAATTAAATCCAGTTTGAAACTGAAGTCGTTCCCTTCTCTTGAAAATTCGGTGCAAAATCTCTTGAAACAAATTCAACACTGACCTGTGCAGGTAATTTGACAATATTCCCATGGCTATCGGTTCCCAGTGCATATTCGAAGTCGAGAATCTTTGTCTCTCCAGACTGCAGACATTCACGCTGAAATAAGAATAATCGAAATTTTGTTAGAGTTTTACAAATACGACACTGCAAACTAGAGCCTGCGAGGTGCGAGGTGTCGAGGACGCTCGACACTAACCATCACTGAACAGCCCGAACTCATCATAATACGCTGCACACCAAACATATCAGCATAGGGGTGATAGGGCAAAAATGGCTTTATAATCACTACAAAATCACCTTGTTTTTATGCTTTAGTTTGATTGTACAAAGGTAAACTTAAACAAAGAGCATAAAAAAAGTTTCTTGAATTACTCCCTAGGGAAGATATTAGGTAAAAAGGGTGAGTATTGATTTATCTTCCGATAAAGTGAGTAAACAATAAACCAGGGAAGCAAGAGCATGGCTGAAAACACTTTTTAGCAAATAAACTAGTTTGATCGTTTATTTTACTAAAACAATGAAAAACAGTTTTTTCAGCATATCGCTTAGCTTTCCCAGTTTATCTGTTTACTCACGTTATGGAAAATATCAATACTCACCTTTTACCTAATATTTCCTAGGGAGAATTCAAGAACTTTTTTTTGCTCTTTGTTTAAGTTTACCTGTGTACAATCAAACTAAAGCATAAAAACAAGGTGATTTTGTAGTGATTATAAAGCCATTTTTGCCCTATCACCCCTATGCTGATATGTTTGGTGTGCAGCGTATTATGATGAGTTCGGGCTGTTCAGTGATGGTTAGTTTGCTTCCAGCATCCAAATTAAATGACGAAATGTTGACAAAATATTTTGAATTTTCAAGTAAAAGTCCAAAAACGCACGGTCTGAAAACGGTGCTCAACGCACGGTTGTTTACTCCGCCTCTTTTTGTACTTTTTGTTGGAGGCCGACCGCTAATTCGCTAACAATAAGCGAAATACCGGTCGGTTTTTCTCTGCAAGTAGTATATTAGATTAGACCGCTTCCGCACAAGTTACCCATTTAGCGATTTAGCAAATTTATGATGTTGTGTAAATGTTAAACGGCAATTAAATCAAACCTTTGAACATTGCATAGATGGAGGAGACGTGGCTCACAAAACTTAGTTCTTAGATCATTCCATTCTAAGATGTTTGCGTTACTTATTTATTGATGTTCAGAACCCCAGCGACACACCTACTCTTTATGACGAACAGTGTAGTTCTGCTGTTATGCCTACAACGGGGTCTGATACGCCTGATATTTATTGCGAGGTCAGTGTTATAATGAGATGCCAACTGGTTTCGTAAGACTCTCTAAGCTTGTGTTAAAGCGAAATACCGGCCGGTTTTTGAAACGCATCAGTACTCCCTGCTTTACTATGCTTCATATGCAAATGATCATAAATTTGAAAAAAAAAGATCCCAATATACCCCTTTTAGCATAACTGCATAAGAATGCTGATATTTGAGGTGCGTTTCAAAAACCGGCTGGTATTTCGCTTTAAACTAATAAGCATAATATTCACTGGGGAATGGAGTGTCCATTACCTTGTCCAAAATCAAAAAAGAGAATTTGAGGTTCTAAAACAAAGACTGGAAGCTTACAAGGAAGAGTGTGCTCGTGACCCAACCAAGTGCATTGTGAGTGTTTTAAAATAAAAGATAAAAAGATACTACTAAAATAGAATTGTAATTAAACACTTGATAATTTTTCAGGAGAAGCCCGAAGAGAAGTCCGGCGTCAGCAATTTGGAGATATTGACTACTATTTTGTTCTGTATTTTGCTCTCTGCTAAATAAACGACATAGCAATCTCTTTGGATGAAAAATCTACCTCAAATTGCTAGTTCAATTCATGTAGTGATTTGGAAATTTCAGTAGGAATAAATCACAGATGTCTGCTACTTGTTCACTTTCTGTGAAAATGGTCTGTCTAAGATAGTTTAAGTTATAACTAGAAAATATTTTTCGTCGTTTCTAATGATGAAATGTGATGCGGTGCTGTCTAGATCTAGAACGCGATTTTAAACTTTCTGAAAACTTCACTCACTTACAACTAACTGTACTTTGACCCCTCACATTGTTTTTTTCTCGTACCATGAACTTTTCAATAAAAGTAAATATCGAAGTTTCACTTTTTATTATGTCACCACTATGTATGCATCTGTAATGAACTCGCGAGAAAGTGTCAACTACAAGCAAAGTTTATAATTTCAAGCGAAATGCTGGCCAGTTTTTGAAACCCATCTTATGCAGATTACGAAATTATAATAAATTAGAATTAAAAAAATCGAGCTAAATTCGAGAAAATTTGCATAAATCCGTAAGAATTCAGTATTTTGCTTTGAAACCGGCCGGCCTTTTGCTTTAAAAGGTAAAGTCCGATCTGCCATATTGCAATTAAAAAAAAAAAATGGCCATAATAGATCCCATAATTCAAGCACACAATACGTCCGACTGAGTTCGAGTTCGTGCCGGAGCTCATTTTCCAACTGTCGCGCGAAGAAATTTCAGCACGCAGGCAGGGTGATTAAAAATACTGAACGAATTAGCATATTATATGTTTAGTCTAATCAAGTATTCATTAACATACTTTTGTTTTTACAGAGTTTGTTAAAGGGAATATGTATGCCCTTTTTGAAGTTAAGCTGTATTAATAGAATGTGTATTCCTCATTAAGGAAACAACAGTAAAAATTGTTAAAAGTTTCCCATTTAAAAGAAAATGATTTTCAAAGTTCACCTTTTCCATAGTAAACGCGTTTACTGACACCCTGGCTTACACGGCAGTTCTGATGGAGCAACAATTTAGCATATGTGTGCATACATCGGCATATAGCATGCAACAGCGACATATTTGCATGCAAATCAGAATATTCGAATTTACATATTCAGTCGCCTACTTAAATTCATGTCTGGTGTGGAAACTCTAGTTTCGCAGTTGTTTTGCTCATTTTGAGTGCCTACATTTATTGCAAAAAATGCACACACCACAGAGGGTGGAAAATACAATTGAACGAACAACATAAATTTAAGAAACAGCCAAACGAAAATAATTCACAGGGAACATAATACACACTACAACACCACACGGGGGAACAAGACCAAGAACACGTTTTCAATATCACCAAGATAATCACATATCAAATACTTCGAGTAAAGAGTGGAAAATTGCCAAGTGAAGCCTGCCCACGCCTAACTTGGAGGGATAATAATAAATAATGAATATTCCAAAGGTATGTATACTGCTGTGAGACCTCCCCAAGCCTTACAGAATTAATGTAAAACATTCAAATTTGGAGAAAGACAAAAAATGGAAAAGAACGGTAGTTTTATAGAAATTCCAGGCTTTTTGGCCGGTATTTTGACACCGGAACGGAAGTTTGCCGTTGTTAGCAAATGTTTGCCACAAAGCTTTGTGACTACAAGATGTATATATGGTACAAAATGCGCAGTGGGACCAGGATGCGTATACATAATGTCTCTAAGAGACACATGATGGTATCTGAAGCAAACCTACCAAATTCAGTCTTTCAAGTGCCACCTGAAATTGATTAGAAGTACGTAACTTCAGTATATCAGCAGGGAGTTGCATAAGCCAATTGGCCGAGCGAATAAAGAAACTATTTTTGAAAGCGTTGTTCCGTATGAACGGAAGACGGAAATTATACAGTTTTTTTCGCCCATTAGTGGGCTTAGGCCGGAAGTATTTACTCCGGCTTAACCGGACTTCGCCGGAAAGAATCTTAAACGCAAGGACCAAATCCTTGCGAATTCTCCTCTCCTGAAGCGAAACAAGACCTAAACGACATAAACGCTCACTGTAACTTGGAAGTTCAGAGTACGAATGCACACCAAAACATTTAAAATAAACAATGCGAGTAAAACTTGATTGCACACGTTCGATTTTACGAATATCCTTTAATTTAAAAGGGCTCCAAACTGAACTAGAGAATTCCAGTTTAGGAAGCACCCACGTCTTAAAACAATGAACTAACACAGTAGGATCAACGAATACGAACAATACGTAGAACAATATGCATTTTCCAAACTGAAGAATTATATACCAAATTTAAATGCTCATTGAATTGAAGATTATTCTGTATTTTTACTCCTAGATCCCGAACTGAATTAACTTCCTGTAGAGGAGTATTTGCGATTTGTAAACACATTTAGCATTCCCAGTACCTATGTACAAAGAGTGACATTTGTGGTAGGCTATTTCCAATTGCCAAGAATTACACCACTGCAACAAAGAGTCAATAGAGTTTTGCATACAAATATGAGCACGGTTTTGTTCTTCACGATTGTATACCACATATACCTTAATGTCATCAGCAAAACACCTAACTTTTACTTGGAACCTTTCAAGAGTTTGTGGGAGATCAGATACATAAAATAGGAAAAGTAGCGGTCCGAGAACACTGCCCTGAGGGACTCCGCTGGTAACTTGATAACGAGAGGAATATACATCATTTATTTTAACAGTAAATGTTCGAGCAACGAGGAAAGATTCAATCCATTTCAGCAAATTAAGAGGTACACCAGATGATCGTAGTTTGTGCAGTAATTTAGGATGAGACACCTTATCAAAGGCCTTGGCGAAATCATAGTAAACGACATCAGTACATTTTCCCTGATCGTTTGCTTGTAACCACTCATATTGTACATCAAGCAGTTGTGATTCAACAGAACGGCCGCGAACAAACCCGTGTTGTTGTTCCGGAATAAAACCATTAAGTGTGAAATGATCATAGAGCCAACGACATAATAATTTCTCCATTACTTTACAAGGTGTGGATGTAAGCGAAATTGGACGAAAATCAGATGCCAGAGCCGGATTCGTCTTTTTTGCAAGTGGGATAATTATTGATTCTTTCCATGGCGACGGAACGGCTCCCACTTCCAGAGATAGATTGAATATAAATGATAAAGGAAGGGCAAGAGAGGCATGACATTTTCTAAACACTATTTGCGGTATTTTATCAGGTGGAATAGAACAGCCAGATTTCAATGATTTGAGAATAGAAGTGAGTGTATGAGGAAGTATAACCGGAATTTGCATATTAACCAGACGTTGGTGAACAGGCGGCAAAGTGCCATCATCTAGTGTAAAAACTGACACGAATTGTTGGGCTAAGGCTTCAGCCTGCTCTAACGGCCTTACCAGTAGGTTACTAGAAGGTGAGGATCTAAAACTTGTGACAGCAGAAGGACGTATAGAGGAACGATTATTTAAATAGGCATAAAATTTAGTTTTATGAAGTGATTTCAAGAATCTACGTTGTCTATAAGCTTCAAACAGCTGTAGGTGATTGTTTAACTCACGGCATATATGTCTATATGAATCAGCAAATTGAGGAGTTTCGTGAGACGAGAGAGATTTGAATAAACGTTGTTTGGCCGCAATAAGATTTCTAATATGTGTAGGATATTGTTCATAATTAGGCTTTTTGGCAAAGATAGGAGTATGCTGATGAACTACCAAAGAAAGATATTCTAAGAAGTTACTGTAAAGTTCATCTAAAGAGGTATATGGTACCAAAATGCTTTCCCAATTGGTGTCTTGCAAAACTGTATCTATTGCTGTAAAATCTGCTTTCCTATATAGAAAAATGGGATGATAAACACTCTCAATAGCAGGAAAAGTTGAGTTGAAAACTACCGCACAATGATCAGACGTAATTTTAGAATCACAGACCATAACGTCAAACACACAATTTTCAGCACTAAGTACGAGGTCCAAAATATTGTGGCCGCGGGTGGGAGCCGAAACAAACTGCTTTAAGCCGAGATTATTCATAAATTCTATAAAGGCCTGCCCAGAAGCACTATCACTGTGCATAGAGTTAAAATCAATATGGAAGTTGAAATCACCTACATAAATACAGGAGTGTGAAACAGATGAAATTTCAAGAAGATGATCTGTGAATGAGTTGTTTTGCTCAAGAGTAATATCACCGGGCCTATATACAGCTACAAAACGGAGCTTTTCCAAAGACATTGGATCTTGGACATCAACGGCGAGAATTTCATAATGAGGAGTTGTGGAATGAAAGGTTTTTTCACAAACAAGATGGTTTTTAACTAGAATTAAAACACCTCCGCCTTTTTGCTTTTTGTTCCTGGTGCGATCATTACGAAAGCAGAGATATGGATAGTTGGAAATAAGAAAGGAATCATTTATAGTGCTACATAGCCAAGTTTCTGAAATTATCACTATATCGGGGTTATCGATAGAAAATACAGAGTGGAGCTCAAGATCCTTCTTAGAAAGACCACGTGAATTTGCATAATAAATTTTGAGAGATGAAGGATGGCTAGTAGAGGAACTACCTGATCGCGGACTTAGTTTTCCGAACCAGGGAGGTTGGAATCCAAGCGGCGATTTTGAAGTGGAAACTGAACAGGAGGACGATTCACCCCAACGCCCTGGGCATGGTACTCTCTCCGGTTTGGTTTCCAGTCTTCAGGAATAGGAGGCACCTCAACCACTTCACGAATGTTGTCTTTGCTCCGTAGAGAAAGAGCATAGACAACCGTCTCCTTGCGGGCTACCTGGCGAAGGTAGAGTTGGGCTCTCCGCAATTCATTATAACGATCGCGCTCCTTTTTAGGAAGGCTTGGACGAATGCCAATCCCTCTGTGAGGAGAAGAATTAAGAAGGTGCGCGTTCGTTATAATGTATTGCGCGGCAGCCTTAGATGGCATCTCCACCTTAACCAAATACTCCGACATACGCCAGATGCATAGTGGGCGCACTGTACATCCAGCATACCTCAATATTTCCCTCACTCTCGCGGTTTCCTCATCCTCCGCCTGAATGCTAGCCCTGACTCCTTCAGTAGTTTGGTTAAATTTGAGGTAGCCTGGTGGAGCATTCATTCGAAGGACGACACACCTTTGCATACGCTCCTTTTTGGCGGCTTCGATGGATGCACGCTCAAAATCGGAGGTAACGCTTATGGTGCTTGAGTCCACCTTAGGAGCAGAGTTAGAAATAAATGTAGCCATGATCCTAAGGGTGCCAGTAATCATGTCCCAGACCTGTTTCTCAACTCCGCTGGGTTTCTCAATAGCCGCAAACTTAAGGACTTGTTCCAGCAACCCTGCATTCTCATCGTCATATCTAGCAGACCCGCTATCACGAGTCTCATGATCCGATTTATTGATTGGCATGGTGGGCATGGTGGCCTGGGTAGCTCTGGGTTGAGAGACTACAGTCGGCTGAGAGACCGCAGACGGTTGAGAAACAGTTTTTTGGGAACGTGTTACCGGGCGCAAAGGTGGCCTACCAGAGGTTGAGGAGGATTGGGAAAGTGATTTTGGTGGCATAATATACGATACAAGGAAGGAAAATGAATAGGCTTCAAGAAATATTTAGATATTTAAATATTTAAGGTGTTGGTTGGTGTTGAAAGCGTAATAAAGAAACCAAGACAAAAGTGATTCTGCCAAGAGCCTAGAAGAAAAATAAAATAAAGAATGTCAGTGCACCCAGCCAAATTAAATAATGAGAACTTATGTATAAGAAGGAATATCTAAATGGGTAAGATAAGAATTTTTTTGACCAATCGGCTAAATTCAAATTTTTTTTTTGAAAGTAATAAGATGGGGGATAAAAAGATAAAATAATTAGGAGTGATTAGGATTTGCTGAAGTGCCTACATATTCCCTTTAAGATAAGCCAGTCGAGTGGCTATTAGTGTATCCGATGAACCTGAACCTTTTTTTACAGTACACTCATTTTCCCCCAGTTTCCGAAACTAATCATCAGCTTTGTTTCGATGTTAGAAGGACGATTTTTTTCAGTTACACAATGCAATAACTTTTGTTCCCTCCTGCTACCATTTTGTTGATTTTTTTTTAAAGTAAAATGGAATGCTTAGGCATGGGCCGACGAGTTCTATTATGGCTAGCCGTATTGTCAGCAGTTACTACACAAACTCGAGTTCCCGCCGCGGACGAAGCTGTCTGTGATAAAGAGGGAAAAAAGGGAGTCAGTGAAGTTTGCTTATATCGATTAGCGTAGATATAAAAAAAAGTGTCTGGTTATAGCAACCGAATCCGCAGAAACGGTGCACTGGGGTCAGATTCACTTTTGAAGCCGGACGGAGTAGCCTTTATTAAAATTCCCCAATTTTACCCAGGTACCATTTTTTACACCTTTGGTGGGGATCCGGGTCGGAACCGAACCAACGACCGGCCGCATGGGCAAGACACTTGCCATAGGCACGCCATATTTTTTGTTGAACGGTTGAGCGGAAAAAATGTAGTGTTTTAATGGTTGTAGTGTTTTTATAAACTATGAATGAATCGTTCCCATGGCTGCTTTTTTACGATCACGGGCACATAGCATCAGTGTTTGAAAATACGAATAATAGCTTACCAGAGGCCATATTCGCCACTACGACTCCCTAGGGGAATATTCCCTGGAGATAGAAAATATCATTCTAATGCGGGACACGCAGAGAAAAAGACGGGGAATTCGCCAAGGGAAATTGAGTGGTGAATATGGCCTCATGCCACTTATCTATCTGATAGTCAACCAACCAGACCAAATTTTGCAGCTTGAATACTACGACCATCCATCGAATGAAACCGTTAAAGGCGTCATGGACGCATTTTCATTCCCAGACTGCGATGGAACGGGTGAGCGCAAAATGTGGACTAATCAAACCTACACCCAGGTCAACTAGATAATTGCCGAAACCACAAAAAAAGCGGCATTGACCCATCATCAAATGGTTTTCGTCATCATTTGGTGACCAGTTGACGACGGTTTTCGATGAAATTTGTTCTAGAATTGGTCACGTCACGAATTGGTCATCATGATAAAACCCAGTGAACTGCCACAATATATGAGTTCACCCATTTCCTATGCAGAGGTCGGTTCGCTGGGGTAGGTTACAGGCGTCTCCTTATTTAGCGTGCTCTCTTGACGGGCTGCGAGAGAAAGCCCAGAGAGCACGCTAAAGAGGAGACGCCGTTAACCTACCCTAGCGGTAAATTTTATTGGAACCGGCCTCAGGTCTATAAGTGCCTAAATTTTTAATAAGTTGTAACAGAGGATTGTGCACCACCTTTGCCGGCATTATCGAGATTAGTTAGTTTTTCTGCAACCTAACTTATTGTACCGCAGAGTTCCGCAGATGCGGGCCACAGGGCCACACACCCTGTTTGAGAATGTGAGAAATGGGGTGTAAGCCTTATTCAAAAATTTCAGATGGCCTACTCATGCTGATGGCAGGAAAGTGTATGAAAAAACCAGCTTTTTGCGTCCCACTAGAGGGTGTAAGAGCTTAATTTTATACGCACAATTCATATTCAGGGTTCTGCACACCAAATTTTACAAGACTCCATGATTATCTTTACACGCACTTGCACAGAATAGTACACCCACTTAACAAAAGATTTTGCTACGGTAACTAGTTGTGGGTGTGAATCAGTGAATCTTCTCTTGCTAATAAATCACTTGGATTTTGCATATTATGCAAAACGGTTTTCGCAACCACATTTTAGTAATCTGGGAGCTTTACCACCGAATAATTGGGGAAAACTGTTTTACGTGGGCCTGCGCCTGCAAGAAAACAAAACACCAATTTACGAAAAAATTGCAACAAATCGGTGATTCTAGCTGGCAAACAGCAAATGCAACGAATATATCAGTGGCGATGAGCCCCGTGCATGTAACAATTTAATTCGAGTCCTTATTTACGGGTTTGTAAGCCGAGGTGAGAAGTTTTTAAATGTATTCGTTTAAAATGAAATCAGTTTTTTTTAATGAAATCATTGTCATTATTAGGGCTTTCTTTGGTGTCTCAATTGTTTATTATCGTACGTAAATTTTGATACTTAAATTTTGATGTTAGTATTTTGTAAACGCGGGGCTATTGAATAGGGTTGCATCTTAATTTTGTGTGCAACATATGTATTCCTATCACTCAATCCACTTCATTTTTTGTGCACTTTTTCTTTCATTTTTTTTCAATTCTATTTAAAAAATTACAGAAGACAAATTTCTCGATATTTTTTCAAAAACTGTGGAGCAATTTGCCGACGGACCTAACGATCCATTACTTCAGGTTTGACATTTATGTTTATGGATATAATGAATTTATTAATTACTAAATTATAATCATGAATTTGAACTGCGAAATGAAAAATTGAGGTTTCGGTCGGGCGGGAATCGAACCCGCATCTTTGGTTTTCCGGGCCAATGCGTTAACCGATTACGCTACCGGCACCCACACACAACAATCATTCGCAGGCGAGTTAAGGTCCGCAATGGCAATTTTTCATTTCGCAGTTCAAATTCATAAAACCGGCTAAGGGCGGCCTTAATGCTCATTGTGCAATTTGCACAAACATTTGAATCATATTTCTCAGGTTTGGCTGATCTTTACTGGGTTCTGATGTAATACCACCCGGGCAGTTGTTGTTGTTGTTGCCGGAGGCAGCCAGCGTGGTTGATCATCCTCGCGAGGTGGGCTATAAGAGGCCTAAAAATGTTGCCACTTCCCGTGGCTGATTCCATAAATTGGTAGGAATGAGCGTCGTGGGGTGGGCGGGGCATGTGAAGAGGTGGTGGACGTCGTGGGGGCTGTTTCCACAATCTGGGCAGGAGTCTGGAACGCTGTCGTCAACACGATGGAGGTAGTGGTTCGTGAATCTGCTGTGACCGGAGCGGAGTTGGCTGAGGGTGCATCTGACGTTTCGCGGAAGATCTGCTTCTTCTTTGTGGATGTCTGGTGGCGGTCTCCCCCCCCCCCAGGATGGCGGGTGGCTTGAGTGTGGCGTTTTTCCTCGGCGACTGCTATGGTGGACTGCGCCGGCGACTGCCTTTGCGCAGCTTGGGTCGGAGGCTCCTGCGATAGCTGCCATGACCGTGTTCTTATGGGCCATGCGGGTGCTCGCTTTCATGTTGCGAGGCGGAAGGGGCTTCTGCAGGATTCCGTGACAGGCGTGGCTCGGATCAGAGGAGGCGAGCGAGGAATTGAGCGGAGAGCATGTCCAGATGGCTGCGGACTTGCATTATCTTTGCCTCTGAGTGGAGGTGATCGATGTCTGCCATTTTGTGGTTCCCTGTGATGGTTCTGAGGGCTGCATTCTGGGCACGCTGGATCGAGTCAATGGCGGAGGTGGAGACGAAGCTGGACCAGGCTGGGGCTGCATAGGCATACACTGCTTGGGAGATAGCCTTGTAGGTGAGGCGTAGCGTTTCCTTCTGGTTACCCCATGTGCTTCCTGCTAAGGCCTTGAGCACGTTGTTGCGTTGGGTGATGCGGGCAGCGACTCCTCTGGCATGTTGACTGAATGTGAACATCGTGTCGTAGGTGACGCCCAGTATCTTGGCAGTGTTGACTGTAGGGACCAGGACGTTTCCAACGGTTATGTTGAGGGTAGTCCGGTACTCCTTGCTGAATGGCGTGAGGAGCATCAGTTGGCTTTTAGCAGGGGAGATGGAGAGCTTGCGCGTCTTCAAGAAGTCTTCAATTGCTGGAAGAGCAGCTCGAAGATGGTCAGCCGCAGCCGAGATGGTGGGTTCAGAGGCCCATACGGTTATGTCGTCGGCATAAGATATGACCTTGACCTTGTGTTGGTGGTCCGGGAGGTCCTTGAGGTATAAGTTGAAGAGGGTAGGTGATAGAGCGCTACCCTGTGGAACTCCGCTTCGAATTTGTCCAGCTTTGGAGGTGGCTTCTCTGAAGGTGGTCCGTGCTGTTCTGCCTCTGAGATAGTTGGCCA
Source organism: Pelodera strongyloides (assembly GCA_036852015.1). Classification (NCBI taxonomy): domain Eukaryota; kingdom Metazoa; phylum Nematoda; class Chromadorea; order Rhabditida; family Rhabditidae; genus Pelodera; species Pelodera strongyloides. Next base: position 317,475 of record JAANDG010000103.1, read on the forward strand.
GCCACTTCTTGGCGTAGTCGGGAGTGTCCGTCTTGAGCACCAGGTCTGTGAGCTTGTGGATGTCGAGGCTGTCGAAGGCCTTCGACATGTCAATGGCCATGAGAACGGTGCGACTGGCTGGTTTCTTTTGGTTGAAACATTCTGCGATGTCCTCGGAAAGAGTGTGAAGCGCAGTCGTGGTTGATCTACCGGAGGTGAAACCGTGTTGGTGAGCCGCAGGTTGCATGTGTGGTCTTATGACTTCCAGGAGGAGACGTTCCATTATTTTGGCAATGGGTGATAGCAGAGAGATTGGACGATATCCCGAGCCGTTCGTTGCTTCTTTGCCTGGCTTCAGAAGGGGGAGTTATGATGGATGATTTCCATATCATCGGTATCCTGCAGCTTCTGAGGGAGTCGTTGATAACGTGGGTGACTGCTGCTATGCCTCGTTTGCCCAGATGATGGAGCATGACGGGTGCGAGTCCGTCAGGGCCGATGGCACGCGATTTCTTGGATCTCCTGATGGCCGTTCCGACTTCTGTTGTTGTGAAGTCTTCGAAGTCTTGAGTGGACAGTTCTTGAGTGTGTCTGCGTATTTTCCTGTTGCCCTTGTCCGTGGAGTATTCAACGGGTCGGGTGAAACCTTTGTTGAAGCAGTTGGCGATGTTGTTGGACTCGGTGACCATATTGTTGCCAAATTCGACCGCGCAGTTTGGTGGAGGTCTGCCCTTGTCGTTAAGCATTTTGATGGTCTTCCAAAGCTTGTTGGCGTCCCGTTTTGGGTCAAACTCCTCCATGAACTGTCTCCATGTGTCACGTTTGTTTTTGTCGGTTGCCCTTCGGATCTTGATGTTGAGCGAGGCGATGTCCGGAGAGGAGGGGTCGTCTTCTCTGAGAGCGTCGCGTTGGGCCATCCAGTCGAGAATCTCCCGTGAGAGCGCCGATACCCTTTTGTGTACTCGACCGCGAGGTATAGAGCTGGCGGGGCTCAGCTTGTGGGGCGGGTAAGCTAGGGATAGGGTAGGCCTCGAGTTTTTCTTTCACCAGTCTCTTGAAGCGAATCCAGTCAGCCTTGCCAAAGTTAGCGAAGGTCTGGTTGCGGTGTGTTCGGATGTACTTGGAGCCGACGAGCTCGGTGATGATGGGGAGGTGGTCGGAGCTGCCCGAGGTTATGGTCTTCCAGTTGACTTGAGGGAGGAGTTCAAGAGCGCAGCTGGTGATGTCCGGAGAGGTTGGGCGACCGTTGGAGGGAATGCGTGTTGGGCAGTCTCGATTCACAGCTGCGAAGGTGTGTGCATCGATGGCGTCTGCAATGACTGTACCGCGGGTGTCTGAGTTGCTGGAGTACCAGGAAGCGTCGTGGGCATTGAAATCTCCCAGCACTATTGAGTTATCGCTGTTGCGGAGGAAGTGAGAGATGTCAGCCTCGTATCCCGGGGCGCATGAGCTTGCTGGTGGGATGTAGATATTTGAGATGGTCAGAGGTTGTCCTTTAGCATCCGTAACGCGAATTGTGAGAGACTCCAGATGCGCGTCAGCTGGTGAGGGGATGACGGAGTAGTTCAACTCATGGCTGATTCCTGTTAGAAGGCCTCCACCAGGGTTGGGTCCGTTGCGATCCTTGCGTATCAGAGCGTAACCTGGTAAGACCGGCGACTTCGATCTTGCAAATAGTTTGGTTTCCTGTAGAACGACGATGTCGATTTTCCTTCGAGTGAGGATGTCGAGGATCTCCGTCGTTTTGCCGGCGATGCCATTGCAGTTGTATTGCAGGATTCTGATGTCCGAAGGGCCGATGTTGGAGGAGTTGCAAGTGACGTTTGCTCCCTTTGACCGCGAGGTCTTAGGGGCTGTGACAGGTGTCGGCAGAGCGGGTGTGATGACTGATATCGTTGGGGCCGGCGGTGTGCGAGTTGAGTGAGCGCAGGATGGACAGGCGAAGGTTGCCTGGGTGTATTGTGACACTGACTGCAACCCGCTGCAGATGCTTTTGGTGTGAACCCAGTTTCGACATGTAGAGCATTGCACGCAGTTGGTGTTAGCTTTGCGTTTGCATGTGGTGCATAGCCATGTTGTTGTGGTTGGGCCTGGGTTTTCTTCGACGTCTCCGGCTTGAAGAAGTAGTAATCGGGACAGACCAGCCGAATCGGGCTGTCCCTTAGTAGAAAAAAGTGATGTTGAGGATAAGTGAGGGAAGGTGAGGGTGAGAGTGATCTCGCGAGTGATCTTCCGAACTGGTGTCCGGAGAAGGTGGGTAGATGTCCTTTGCAGTCCTTGGACTGTCGTGCTGCACCGCGTGAAGGCGGACATCGTCGTAGCACTTTGGCAGTTGTTATGTTCACTGTGTGATGCCATAGCGGACCTTAACTCGCCTGCGAATGATTGTTGTGTGTGGGTGCCGGTAGCGTAATCGGTTAACGCATTGGCCCGGAAAACCAAAGATGCGGGTTCGATTCCCGCCCGACCGAAACCACAATTTTTCATATCGCAGTTCAAATTCATAAAACCGGCTAAGGGCGACCTTAAAGGGAGAGGTCCATGAGAAAAAAGTTTTCCTCAAACTACTTGTACAGTATGTCCGGAATTTCAGAAATATTACTGTGAAAACCCCGTTGCTTGAAGCCTAGAACTCGCGGGGTTATTCCCCGGCAAACAGTTCGGACAGGTACCGTAGTCAGAACGTCAAAACTCGTTTATGCGGTCCATTTGCATTCTTTCTATACATAGAAAATGAACAAACGAATAAAGATCATTCCTACGATTATAAATAGGCGTTTCGAGTACAGTAATGCCCTAAAAGCGCAAAAATTGATCCTTACTACGGTACCTGTCCGAACTGTTTGCCGGAGAATAACTCTGTGAGTTCAAGGCTTCAAGCAATGCGGTTTTCACAGTAATATTTCTGCAATACCGGACATTCTGTACAAATAAATTGAAGATAACTTTTTTCTCGTGGGCCTCTCCCTTTAATGCTCATTGTGCAATTTGCACAAACATTTGAATCATAAATTATAATCGATTAATGTATCTTTTGTCAATCGAAAGGGGACAAGCAATAAAAACGCTCGCAGAGTAATCAAACCACCAAAAGTATGAAATCCAGCAAACAGCTCTACTACAATACAGGAACAAAAATTAAAAAGTGTTTCCAATCGACATAGCTTCTAATTGGACTTGAGAGACGAAGTAATAACAATAACATACGTTTATGATTTTATAATTTTTGATTTGTCTGAAAATTACCTGTTACAAATGCGTGCCAATTCGGGTATAATGAAAGGTAAAACTCGCTTTGCTGCGTTTTATCACCTCCAATGACCAGTTTTCAGCGACGAAGCGGCCGTCTGCCGGGCGGCGCCTAGTCGCCACAGTAATTATAAACTTGCAAAGCTTTGCTTTTCTAACGAACTTCCTTGCAGTCTCTGAACGACGTGTGTAACGATGAGCAGGCAAGTAAGAAAGTTGTAAAAGAAACATGTTCAACATTGGGCGGTTGGATAGATGCTTTAAATGACACGGCACTAGCAATGGAAATTCCGGAAACTCTACGACAGCATATAAATTCGCTCACTGGAAAATACTCCAAATCCGCCATTCGACACTTTAAGCGATCCTGGGTGGGTTTTTAGGGAGCATTCGAGTTGGACAAAATACCGAAATTTCGCGAAACAATCAGTTCGAGTTCACTGTTAGCCAGTGTTAGCGCAATATATGAGAGACGCAGAGTCTTGAAAATATTTTTTCCTATAACTCGAACAGACTATTTCGCGAAATTTCGGCATTTTGCCCAACTCGAATGCGTACTTAATTTATGTGTAACAATACAACATACAACATGCGCAAGTCATGCTTCCAAGTGTCGCTTTTCTATTCTAAGCAAGCATTCACATGGCCAACTTCACGCCTCCCGGTGACCAAGCTGGTAGGGATGTCGTATTTTTCTCACCAGTGTTTATTTTTTTGTTGATGTAATCGCCTAGGACTGGAATCGAACTCACCGCCGTTTATCTAGCCACTACGCCACGAGACCAGTCGGCTAAATTAATTAAATTGAAAATGGTGTTGGTCAATTTTAATGCACCTGCCGTATTCAACAACATACAGGGAGCCCTCACTAGGCTCACGAGCGCTCTGAAGCTCTTCTGATCTCGTACTCCTAAGCACTATTTAGCTCCCTGGGGAGGCCAGGGAGGGCTCCCTGCGTGTTGGTGAATACGGCCTCTTTTCTATGTTTTTGTGTTCTGACTGGAAGGTGTTTACTTAATTTGCATAACGCTCTCAGTTTCAGCAGCCCAGTGACATACCTACTCTTTATGAAGAACAATGCGGTAGTGCACCGAAGCCTTCCAGTGGACCCGATGTTTACTGCGAGGTACGTCTTGACGACGCATTTAAAAATAAAACAGACTCATTTTGTACATCTACTCTGGCATTCTGACACCATATGCCTTATGGCACCATCACGACTATGTCTGAGCCAGAGATGCAGGAGGTAATGGGAATTTAATTCAGTTAAAATGTCATTTATATGTAATTTCTGTACATCCAACTTTTTTATCTTTTCATAATGTCTCCAGCATACTCGCGTCAACGGTCACTATAATTTTTTTTTCTCTCAACCAGAGGCCGTATTCACCACTCAAGGGTAAACATTTCTCTAGAGACAAAACTTTTGGAACGCATTTTTCGGGAAGGAGAGTGAGTGTTGAATGCAAATTTTGTGACATAATCTCGTTTTCTAGGTAAATTTTCTCCGAGAGACAGTTTTCTCCAGGGGTAAACGGAGTGGTGAATACGGCCTCAGGAGAGCCAGTTTTTTCTTATCCAAGCGCAATCGAGATAAAACCGTGGATATATATTACATAAGTGATGAAAAGTATGTGAATTAAAGTAACCACATCTCTTTGAGGTGCTCAAGGGAAAGCTGGAAGCTTACAATAAAGAGTGTGCTCGTGACCCGACAAAGTGCCACGTGAGTTTTTATTAAAGCGAAATGCCAGCTCCTTTGGAAAATTTGCATATGATAAGCAAATCCTATGTATCCTATGCTAATTTTGCGCGATCGTCCACGGCTATCGCGCAAAATTAGCATAGGATACATAGGATTTGCTTATCATATGCAAATTTTCCAAAGGAGCTGGCATTTCGCTTTAAGAAAATTTAACAGTAATTATTAGACGCTGTAATTGTAAAATAAACTCAATTATTATTTGACATTAAACCAAGTTTTTTTATTATTAATTATCATAATTATGAAATATTTGTCACTTAAAATAAAAATATTAAAAAAATAACAAAAACAAATTCAGAAGAAGGAAGAGAAGGAGAAGTCCGGCGTCAGAATTTTGTCAATGCCATTAACAATTCTTTTGTTCTGTATTTTGATAAACGTTATCTAAATGAAAAATAGTAAAAGGAACATGTCCCTGTGTTGCCCTGTGTAGCACATTTACATATACGCCAAACTGTAACGTAATAATAAAACATGTTTTAAACTTAATTCCTTATTGAGCCGAACGAAAAGCCTAAACGCTATGGATTGTGAATAATGTTGCAGACACTTATGATTTGTAATTGTTATTGCTGACGTTGTATCTTGTAATTGTGACAGTGGAAACAATAAATATTACGACAAATACAAATAATGTAATTCCGATGCCTATATATATTTCTGTGTATTTATGAGCACTGAAACACAGACTGCGAGAAACAATGAAAACTCAAATGCACTAGGCATTCATTACAAGAATTCAAATGCATTTCGCCAAAAGAGTTTTGGTACTCAATATGAACCCTAAGAACCTGCTAGTCTCTGCATATGAAAGATCAGCTTTTGTGCCGTTCCAAGGTCGACAGTTTGAGCACGTTTTCGGCAGAGGTTCCGTGGATCACGGTTTTACCGTGAGCGAGAAACTACGAACGAAGAATAACTATTCAAGTTTTATGTCGTTTAGTCGCCCAGGTTCGGTAGGCTTAAGTTAGCAGTAACCACCAGTCGGTAATATTTAGGTCTCTGAAAACATTGCCTGTAGACAAATGCGAAAAGAAGTAAAATTTCAAATTTTGAAGTAATTGTTTAAAACCTTTATTGCTTTATTCACGCTATCAGAACAAAAATAGAAAAATTTTGAGGAAATATTTACCAAAACTTTAAATAAATATGCTAAAGTACATGATAAATAGCGCTTTATTTTTGTACGTATCATTTTTCGCAAAATCATGTGTGTGTGCAGCTAGCACATTAGAAAGTTAATATAAACGCCAAAAATATTATATGCGTAACGCTTACTAATAAAATTCTAATCAGTTAGTGATATGGGTTAGAAAATTTGACTATAATCCGAAAGTGCAATAGTTATTGATCAACAAAACAACACTCAATTACTGCGCTATTCAACCAAAATACTCAAAATTCTTATAATAATATTAATAATAATAATAATTTATTACATCAGTGTGATGCGCACAAAAGCCGATTCAGAATACAATGTTTGAAAAACAAATGGATCAAATTAGAGGAAGAAGTAGGTAATCAATAATCGATTACCTTCTTTTATAGACAAACAAAGATGACTGCGTACTTCGAATGGTAAAGTACGCATTCCTTTTTTCGCCTTTATTTATTAACGCGTCGGCTGTCGGTCCTGGTTTTCTTTCTTGAACCATCCTTCGCATATCCTGAATAAAAAAGCTTAAAATGAGCGCATAAATGTGGACCGTAGTAATTCGGGAACAACAAACATGAGATGTTTGGCTCTAGTGTACTCTAGTATAAGAATGCACACTAACTGATTTTTTCCCGGCTTCCTGAGACACTGCTTCGTTGAACATGATTTCGTAAATTTATTGCAGATAACGAGGCAAGCGAAGTTTCCACACAGCGGACCATTTCTAAACACTTCACAATTCTTTATTGCTTTAATGCCATTTTATACAATTTCAGTAACATAAGCAAAACTACTCTCAATCGTCATACTGATAAAAATGTGTGATAGAGTATTTATCTCGCACTTTCGCACGCGAGAATTCGCGAAAGTG